>VZTZ01033097.1:1392920-1524156 GCA_013400955.1 Drymodes brunneopygia
AAAAAGCAAGTGCTTAATGCATAGATTTGTATGGGCATTTAGTGGAAGAGAGGAATGACCTTGCTGTAGTGTACTTTGTTAAAGCAAGCAATGCGCACTGTACTTTATCTGCCTCAGAATTCAAAGCATTTGGTTCAGAATTCAAGATGTTGCAACCCCCAAGAAAGAGGGGAGGGTAAATTGGAAATGTTAACATTGTAAGTGCTTTGTATGATTTTTTTTTGCAGGCTTGCAAGCATTTTTACTGTCGAACAGAAAAGCTAATGTTTAGCTGTTTGTCTTCAGAACAAAATTCAAAAGAACAGCAATTGTTATGGCTATAGCTTGGAGCTTTGTTACCAATATGTAGAGATTTATGTGGCCAACATTTCCACTGACTTCAATGGCTTTTAACAAGAGTTTCTGTGATTGTAAAAAATGTAGCAGTGTCTCAAACTTCAGCTTGAGGCATATCTTGACGTTCCAAAGCGTGTGTGACATAATGGACTTACCTTTGAGATTTGTATAGAAATCCAACAAAATAATGCAAGAAATGTAGTCTTTTCTTGATGCATATGTTCTATTTTAATGTTTTCCTGCGTCTTGTGAAATTATTTTGACTGAAATCTTAATAAAAGACTGAGCATTTTGCTGGATAAGAGTTAGCATTTGGAATTAAAAGAAAATGTGGCTTTGGATATTCTTAGCAGTGTAGTGTGTTTTGTTGATTTAAAACGTGTTTCCCACTTGTATGGTTAAACCTAATATACCTTTATATCAGGTTTTCCAATAACTGTGTGTTGGCTTGCGTGTAAAGTTCGAGTGATAAGAAACTGGTGTGATGGAGAATCAACAAGTGCTTTGTTCCTGTAAAATTTCTAACTTCAGCCTTGAGGGCTTTTAGCAACTTTGCACTAGTAACAAGTATGGAAAAGCCTGAGATTAAGTTAGAGAAAGTTTGGTTTTTTTTTCTTTTCTTCTTTTTGTTGGGCCATACATGCTCATTCTTGCTTTATTTAAAGGAGCTTAAGGCTTTATGCTAACAGTAGGGAATTTCAGGTGAGGGTTTTGGGTATAACCTAATTTTTTTTTAAAAATAAGTCTCCTATAGTGATATACTTTTCGATAGGAACTTTTCTATCTTTAATTGTGAGTTGTTTTGTGCATAGGTCATTGTGCATACCTCTAATTGCCCATTTCTTGTCAAAGCTAAAAATTAATTCCTAATTCAGCAGTAAAGAACTAGCATTTCCTTTTAATGTATGAGGTACAGGTGCTGGTAGGCAGCTTAAGCAAATTTTTTAAAAAGCTTGTCTGGTGTCAGTAGGAAAGACTTCTTTTTTCCTACTTTTGTTAATTAGCCTTTTATAATTAAAGCTAAGGCAAGGGCATGTCCCTTAGGAAGAGCATAGCTATGAAATTGGATATGGGCTAGAATTTATCTCAGACAATACAGATCAGAATAGAAATTTTCAGTTTGACCAAGGGAAATATTTACCTGCAAACAGATCTTCAGTTGGCATGCTTCTAGATTAAATATTTGCCTCTAGTGACACTTGGCACTGAAATTAGTGTTTATAAATGGGGAAGAAAAACAAGCAAACTCCAACATCCCGGTATTTTTAAGCTTGATTGCTTTCAGACTCTTGATCTGTATGCGTTTGTCTTTAATGTTAAGACTAGTAGAGAATTTGCTTAGTGTTTTTTTCCCAGTGGGGGTTGCCAGTTGCTGGAGACATTGAATGCAAAGAGGAGGTTGTGGTGGTGGCTCTGCAGGGTTTCTCTGGGGGTGACACTGTGTCTGCCTTGGGCTTGGTGCCTCTGGCCAGGGGCTGTCACTGTGCCATGCAGGGCACCTCGACTGGCAGGGGCTTTGCCACCTGCCTCGCTGGCAGGCAGTGACAGTGGCTGGCACACGCTGCTGTTCCTGCTGCCTTGCTTCCCTGCACAGGTGCTGGTGCAAAAGTACTTAATTTGAATTAGTGTCTGACATAAGGGACTGTGCTGTGAGTATTTAGGTGTTACAAGGGCCTTTTTCTTTCTCGTGCATGCAGTGCTATGTGTACACAGCATAAAATTTCAAATACTGTAAAGGTCAGGAGGGGTTTTCATCTCATGCTATTTAGATCAGTACTTCGACTCAATGGAAGTTGCGTTTTTTAAACTTCATAGTTACTTTTTAAAACTGTAGTATCATTTTTGGGTAGCGTTTTTTCTGTTTTGCCTGTTCAGGTCTCTTGCTGGCTCCTAACAGTTCTAGGAACATGTATTAGTCATCAGAAGGGGGTTGAGGAGATAATAGTGACTTGTGCAGGGTAATGCTTAGCGTTTTTTAGCAGTTGCAGAAAGTAATTGCAAGTTGAAGTGACTGCAATCCATGCTTGAAATTGCTGAAGTATCGAAATTGGCGAAATGTCAGAGGTGGAGTTGACGCAGCAAATTCGTCATTAAAGGTCAGACAGAAAGGTTCAGACTGCACACACTTGTTCAGCACTGAGTCTTTGCTCTCAAATTTTGAGTAATGCCCCAGTTAAGAAAGTATCTTTATGAACCCTATATCGCACCCCTGCTTCACACAGAGAAGTAAATTCAGCAGGAAAGAGGTGGCATTGGAAACTTCCCTCTAGCAACATGCACAACTAAAAGGCTTCTTCAACCTGCTCCTTCTTCAGGGAGCCAGAGCAGCTTTGAGAGCAGAACTTGCAAAAAATACAGAAAAAGTTCTGGACATGCACAATAGTTGCAATTTTATGTTGTATACACATAGCACTTTGAGCAGGGAGGAAGGAATAACCAGACATGACAGCCATTAGTCACTGTTCTTTATTGTGTGATGAGAAGATGCCCTTATGCATCATAAGAACAGGATTTAGGTGACATGTTTTCTTGCTTTGCTTTTCTCTTCCAGTACCTTTTTGCTTCTTTGTATGTTCTAAAAATGCATGAATTTGTTGGGGTTTGCCTGTGAAGCTCTTCAGAAGCATTTAAAACCATGGTAATACCCATGGTCTAATTTCTGATACCTATAAAATGCATCAAAGGGAGCGTTCCCTTCCACAAGAACCTGCTTTGAGTTGGCCCTTCAGGATTTTGCATGATTTTACCTATTTGGTAAATAAATGCCACAATATCCTGAGCATTAAGGTTATTTTACTTTTGTTATGTTGCTTTTCTGTGCAGTTTCGGTGGTGGGGTTACGTTGTGTGGGTGGTGGCAGAGTGGCCCTGAGGGGGCTGGTGGGGCAGAGCTGTGCTCCTGGCGTGGCTGTGGCAGGGTCTCTTGTCCTCTCCACCTTCCTCGTAGGTTTTCCCCAGCTCCCCCAGGTGCACAGGTTGCGTGTCACGGAGCTCTGGCATGAGAACTTTGTCCTGTGCAACCTGCAGGCTGCAAGACCGGTCACACCTAGTGAGAGCGTGGGCTTGCACGGGAGTTGCAGAGGGCTGAGGGAAGGCGGAAACTTGGAGCATGTTGACACAGTGGGTTAGTAAATGTGGATTAGTAGGTTAAACAAGCTGGCATTTAGTCTTGAGTAAGAGCAGTGTGCTTGAGTAGTTACTGCATGGAAGCTGTGATGCTGTTAACTCTCTCTTGGGCTTGCTCCCTGGTGGTTTATGTGGCCATACCCCAGGTTGCAGCCCAAGAAACATATTTTGTTAAAAATAAAATTAAAGCTGTCAAATAAGATTATTGGAAAGGTTAGAAGATGCTGAAAAGTTATAAAATAATTTTGTTCCTGTTGATGTATTCTGTTGTGGTGGGAGGAATATTTTTCATGCATGAAGGATCCTGTTATTTTGGTTGGCAGTATTATGCAGAAATAGTATCCTCCTGGATGGTTCTTTTATATGTATAAATAGCTGAATTAGCATAGCTAATGCTTAGTAAGTGTATGTGGAATTAATCAGTTCTAAAACATAAGCATTAGTGGAATAAACTAGATAATTCAGTGGTTTAAGATAATAGCTGCTTTCAGTGTAACTATTATCTTTTTGGCTTTAGATTGTTCCCCCCACAGTTATCAAACAAATACAAATCTCCAGGGTTTAAAAAAGAGAATAAAACTGAATTGCACACACTGGAGACCTACAATATGTAGCTTTTTCCAGTGTAATTTTCACTCTATGAGTTGGACTGTATTAGTAAAAAATCTATAAACTTTATTTCTGTGAGTTCAGGCAGGCCTAACCTCACATTGTTGTTCCTGATCTGTTGTGAAAAGCTGAAAGTGTTACCCAGTGGTAGCCAGAGAAGAGCTTTGAGGTCTGCAAGGGACCAGCAGCTGGTGTGGCAGTGGTGGATTGAATGGCAGTTCAGAGGGTCTCGTTCCTGCCTTTTTTGAAATTGTGCCCTTTAGCAATTAAAAATTTCTGAGGAGGCTTTGCTTGTTATCCATTCTTGATTAATTAATGCCTTAATTTTGAGGAAGAAGGAAGCAAATGGGAAAAAATGCAACTTAACTTGCAGTTTGTGACACTGCTGTTATTTATTCCTAACCATATTCAAGTCTTGTTTTCCTGTCAAGTATTTGTAGTCCTTGTAGTATGTGTAATGGGTATATCCATGATCAGTCACGTTTCCCTTGCTATTTGCAGGGCTATGTTTTTTACCTAAAAACTGTTGCTTTGAAGCAAATAGTGGGAAAAGAAACCTGAAGATTTTTTATGCTTCAGAGACCCCATCTGTAGCAAGACCAGATAAGTAATCTGTTTATGATACGAAGTGTGATGTATTCAAGCAACTTTGATAGATCTGTCCCTTTTGAGTGTACAAGATTTGGCACATTGCACACAGATGTGTGTTTCATTACAGGATCCTTAGAGAAGAAAGGGAAAAGTATCCCTATGGAAAGGCATTTTTCCCAGGTAAGCAAATTCCATGCACACATTCATATGATTTATCAACAGCAATTGTGATAGTTCAATTTTGTGTAGGACTTCTACATAAAATACATTCAAGGTGAAATTTTAGAAGGTCTTAACCTGCCTATGTCAACCTAAGTGTTCTGTTCAGTGATTGATTTTTCTCTGGGAAGTTGTAGCATCATGTAGCACTGTTGCTGAGTGCTTGTGTTTGCTTTGGTTTGCTTCAGTTCTGAAATCTGCTTTGTGGTTTGGCCTAAATGAAGGTGAGACCTAAATCCTCCCTTTTCTGGGGATTTTTCCATTTTAGGTGTGATAGTGCCACAATTAGCTACTAAAATTATGATTGAAACTGGCTTCATTTTTATGTATTCATTTCTGTGGAAGCAGCCTAAGTGCAGCTTTATGAAATACATGTGCAGTCACACATACAGATGGCTACCATGCTGTTCAAGAGTTCTTCCTTTTCATGAATTAAATCTCTTTCATTTCAAAATTATCCCATTTGTTTTCTAAGCATTTGTGGAAAATTGTTGATAGTGTCCTTGCTAAGGAGAGTGTGGCAGCACTTGGTAATAGATCTGCAGTCTGAATTGTTTAAAAGGTTATCTTTGCAAAATAACAAATGTTAATATTAAGTGTTTCTACAGCTCTTGAGAAGCAGTGTGTTTCAGGACAGTCAGTCTCCTGTCAGGCAGCAGCAGCCACAGCAGCAGGAAAGGTGTGAGCTGAGCTTTCCACCCACACCTTGTTTACAGCTGTTACTGCACCTGGGCTGTTTAACTGCTAACATAATAAACTGAAAAGAGGTGAATTAAAGAGCCAGTCAGTTTAATTCTATTTGTACTCAGTCCCCCTTTTTGAGGGTGTCTGTTGACTTTCACCAACATAGATACTTCTTATTGTTCTGTGGCCTGTGTTTTCTCTGACACACAATGTGCAGATATTCCATTTATTTCTCAATATTACCTCCTGTGTAGTAACCCAATTGGAGATTGTGACTAATGTATGATGAGTAGTTGCAGACACCACCTTCCAGGCGGAAGGGAGCCACATGTTTTATCCTTGAAATCAAGCAAGTAGCTTATCTGTGTCTATAGTATGACCGGTATGGAGATGGGTTAAGTTTTTTCTATGCAAAAAAACTCCCAGCCAAACAAAACTGCTCTGGATTTGGTTCCATGTGGAGTACACATAAGCTGTTGTACAGGTGCTCCTCTAGTACCAAAGCTGCTAACAGTTGCAGAAGCTGTGGAAGCTTCTTGGTGGATGTAAACAAAAGTAGGATTTTGACTGCTGCTGTTGCAAGTGTTGAGTTGGAGTGAGCTTGTGATTAGAGAGCTTTAGTCTGACATTCCTAAGAAACAGTGGACTTTTAAAAATACCAAAACCAAACCTTGTGTCTGTTCTTGCTTACAAGACCCAGCAGAGGTTGAATGGCTGCGGAATGGTATCCCCTGCAGCACTGAGGGTAACATTTGTGTCACAGAGCTGGGATAAGGGTGCGTGCTGCAGGAGATGCTGCCCAGGGGATGGATGGAGCATGATAGCCTTGCAAGCACAACCGGCTGCTCCAGCCCCTGCTGTGGCAGAGCTGTGGTGGATGGTCACGAGAGAAAAACTAACACTGGAATGAATACTCCTACCAGAAGGCTTGTCTCTTAGAGGTTATTTTTATAGGGGAGCGAGTGTATTATCATCCTTAGGTTTTGGATAAGAAGATGTAAAGAAGGACAGTAACTCTTCAAGGTCACTTTGAAGCCAAAGTGAGAGTCAGAGAGGAAGTTCAAAGTTGGCGTTTTACTGAATGGGCTCTGGTACGGAGAGGTAATAAAGCAGCGGCCACGTAGGGTTGTGAGTAGGTGGAAGGAATTCCTATACCTGAAATTCCAGAAAGCTAAGATAAGGCAGTGAGTGTTAAGTCTCTTTCAAAACAGGGCTTCCCTTTATCTGAAATCGCCGTGTCCTGTGACTTGGCGCGATAAGAGCCGTGAAATAGCGCTGTGTGCACTGACGCTGGTGCCTCTCCCTGCTCCGATGTAAGCACGTTTCTGCTGAGCACACAAATGCTCAGATCCTACTTTTCCAGCCGAGCTGAGAGGGAAGGCTTTCCCTGCAGGGTAGATGAATGTTTTGGGAGAAGGAGGTATTTCTTTGGGAAAGGAAATTATTACTATAGGCCAGGATTCTCTATTTCTTGGTGGAGTTTTATATACTGGCGTTTACCATAGGTTGGCTTAGAATAGTACAGACTGAGATCAAAGAAATGGTTTGTACAGTGGTATTTTTGATATTACAATTTAGATATTTATGAGTTCTGAGGAAAAGAAATGTGCAGCACAGTGAAGCAGCCAGTACAAAAAATTTCAGAAATGTTCCAACACTTTTATTTACAGAGATAATGTCTAACTTGATTATTAGGTAACAGAAACTAGAGATTATTCATGTGTGTGTCAGGATTTGAGATGGGGAGAATTTTGTAAGTAAACATTACATGGTAAGAAATAAAATGTACCCATAAAAGAAGAGGTTATTTTGCTTTGCCTGATGATATCTCGCTTAATGATTTTAGTGCTTTTCTGTTTTGCTGCTGAAATGATACTCTAGAATTGATGAGAATATAGCTGTCTTAGAGTAGAAACTTCTTCCCTCTGGGGCAAAAATGTACTTGTTAAAAGCATACCACAAACAAAAACCTGGATAAGTTAGTTGCCCAAATAAGCAGTAAATATTTAAGATACTGGAAGGTTTCCATAAGTGTCAGATTGAAAGTATGTTGGTACTACTGAATTCAAATGCTTTGCAGCAGAGGAGATGCACTGCCAGTGATGGGGAATGTTGGACTTTGACTGTGTTGTTGCAATGTAAAGATTGAATATTTTGCAAACTTGGATTTTATTCACATGTTACTAGAAAAGTATATATTTTGGAAATATGTTTTGAAAATAGAGCTTGGATAATCAGAGGTAACCTGTATGAATTGGGGCTTAAATTCTGAAAATCATTCTCAAAATATATGGACACTTCATTGAGCATGAATGAAGACCATCACTCTGGCAAGAGCAGTTAAAAAATTAAGTGGTCCTGGGTGGAGGGAGGGGTGCAGACAGAGATGGAGAATCTGAGATGATTGTGACTGCTCTTTGTTTTTCTCCCCTCCTTCCATTTACAAGCTTCCACACCAAGTTCTTTGCCTGCCACAGAACTGCCGGTACCTGTCTATGCAAATAACTTTGCAGACTTCTCCAGAAAAACCAGTGTTTCAGATGGTCCCATGCTTCTCCATGGACTCTGTGCGTTCGCTGGACTTTGTGATGTTTTGGATAGCAGTACTTTTGTCTGAGCCTGACTGTGGTTATCATCGTTCGTTGTGTTGGGCAGATCAGTGACAATTAACGCTACTGTCTTTTTGTAGATTTGTGCATTAAAGACATAAGGTCAAAGAAGAGTGTTCTAAGTGGGAAGTCAGGCTGAACCTAAAAGTCAGAATTAGGGTTGTCCTTCAAGACTGTATTGAATCTTCTGGATCATACAGGTATTAAGATGCAGCTTTTAATTACTTGGTCATAATCTCCTCTAAGTTAGAATTTTAAAAAGGTGATTCCTATAAAGCAGTTGGTTGGTATTTTCAGTTACCTTTATTTTCTTTGCATGTTTCTCTATTATTTTTATGGGAAGACTCTTAATACTGCTTCTCAAAAAAATGCGTGCATTTAAACACTGACCTTCCTGCAGCACTTAAGGTAGTTCATTGGTAGACCACAAGTGTTAATTAACCTTTATGTAGTGTGAGATGATGAATTTCATTTCATTTAACAGATGAAGAGTGAAGTTAAAAAGAGATTAAGGTCAAAAGCAGCTGCTAATTGCCTAATTTTCTAGTTAAGTCGTTTTCTAATTTGAAACTAGAAAGGCTTGATTGTCAAAGTGCATAGGAAAGACTGCCCTGTACATGTCAAAAGCCTGATTGCTTCAGGTGGGGGTAGCTGTGAGAGCTGAGCGCTTTTCCACACTGATGTCTGGTGTTTGGGGTTAGGCACAGCGTGCAGGCTCCTCAGTGAGGCTTTGGGAGTGCAGGAGAGGTGCTTTCCTAGTCTGTGTCCTGCTGTGGCCACCCTGGAACCCCAGGCAGGGGCTGGCTTTGCCTCTGTCCTGCAGAGCTAAAGCCTCTTGACCTTCTCCATAGGATGGCTTGGGTGTCATCTGCTTCTGATGCAGGGAGGTGAGTGGTGGCTGAGCCCTTGGTGAAGAAGACCTCAGGGATGTGGTCCCTGTTCAGCATATAAAAAATTGTTTTTTTATAAAATTTTAGCTAGATCGGTTTGGGCATTAGGGAGGACAGTGGGTTAACCTACATCGTTTCATGCTTGCCTAATTTATTACTTTCAAATTAGCATTTTAGCATAGAAATGTTCTAACACTTCTAGCACGACATGAAATATTTCCAGCAGTGGAATACTAATCTATGTGTGCTAAAGTGCTAATGCATGTGTAACTTAAAGTAGAGCAGTTTATTGCAGCTGTCTCTGGTTGCTGTGTGAATTTCCAAGCCTCTGTGTTAGAAAAGATGCTTCCTGCCCCTCTCCTTACTGTGACAAGAAAATAAGGTGACACGAAATATTGATAAGAGCTTGGGATGGCTGGGATTGCTGCTGAGCTGGTTTTATGGGGGATCCCAAGTTGGTGCCTGTAGCCATCCTGAATTCTGTCTATGGAGTGTAGAGGTCACTGATTTGTAGCAGAAAGAGTATTTAGGAAGGGGAAGGACTTGTCTTGCTGGTTCAAAGCCAAGCCTACAAGGGCAATATCAGGAACAGTATCAGAAGCATCAAGAGCCAAGCAACGTTAGGGGAAAAGTACTTAAAAACCTCAAGGCTTTTTAAGCAATGGGTGGGGAAAAACCCCTGAATGGTCTTACTCTTGAGATGCATCTCAGTGGAGGTGGAGCTGATAGGAAATATACAGTTGGGGAAGGATGTGATGCAGTGCCTGCATAATTATGTGCCTCTTCAAGTAATCATATGGATACTGGTGTGAAATATGAGAAATGTCTGTAAGTGTTTGTTCTCTTGCTGCAGGCTGCCTATCAAAGCTAATGTCAGCAAGTATGAAATACAAATTTTTTGTGCCCAATAAGTTATACAGTTACTGGAAACTTAGGCAAGCAGAACGCTCATGTTGGTCAAATACAGCATGGGTGGAGCTGTGCCCTCTGAATCTTGTGCTCATGTATTTCTAGATTATCTGTATTAAAACTGAGTGTTTACAGCAGCAGATACACAAGCCTATTACAGAAATATTTTTATTTTCTGTAATTTGTGGTTATTACAGTTATTTTTGTCAGAATGTTTTTGTGTCATCTTTAGTCTTTCCTTCCTTTGCTTTTTCATGTTGGAAAAAAAAAATATATGAAAGCCTGTGTGCACAAATCTGTTCAGCATATGCAAATAGAGCTACTAATTGTTAGGCATGAAGTGGTAGATCATCTTACATGTCAGAACAACCCTTTCAAATAAATTGCTTGAAAGCATGGGTCATGTTCTTTATATTGTAATGATGCAGGCTCACAGACATGAACTTGCTTCAAACTAACCATAAAGCAGTCCACAATATCAAATGTCAGTAGCAACTGTTGCACTGCAGAATATTCATGGGTTTCAGCAAAATCATTTAATGGATCACCTACAGACAACTCACTACAGTTGTTAAAGGAATATATGTCATGCTTAATTGAGAAGTTCTAAAGAAGCTTTTCCCAATGTTTTTATACTTTTTTGTTGCTCTACTTTTTTTTGTTGTTGAAAATTACAGATTACAGATATGGAACATAATTCTTTGATCTTTGACAAATGAATTTGTCAGTTATCTCTCTGGAAATATAAGCCTCATTCAGAGTCAAATTTTTCAGTGCTCTACAGAACAAAAATTGGAAGTTATAAAAATACATACTGTTCTTCACACAGGAGCAGATCGTGGTCCTGATGAGAAAAGGTTCTTTGGGGACAGTTATCTCCAGAAATTGTCAGTGAGATCTTTATATCAGTCCCAGTAATTTCTGTTGCTTTTCCCAGAATCTTACCACTCTGGGCAAAACAGAGAAAACCTTGTGGGTGCCTTAACAGCCAGAGGTTTAAAATTACCTGTGGTTTATGTGGCTTTATTGGATAAAACATAGGATTTTCCACCCCGTGGTTTAAATTTCCCTGTGCTGGAATTTGTAGAATTTGTTTTTCTGAAATGCTGCTTATGTCTAAAATGAATTCCTTACTAGGTTTAGTCAGAGCTGGGAGGAATTGACTCAGGGGGGTGATAATGGATGCTGTGGAATTGTTGAGGGGGCCCAGAATAGATGAATCAGTAGTAAGATGTATTCTTTTTCAAATGTGATCAGTTCAGATTTCTCCTAGGCAGCGAATGATGAAGGGTGATGCTTTTCAAATGCTGTTACCCTCCTGCACATGCCTGCTAGATGACATATGAGGAGTGATACTTGGGAGGTTTTAGTACCATCACTATACCCTGGATACCCCTTTTGGAGTTCCTGGCCCAAATCTAAGGGGCAGTTTGTATTGCTGCTGTGTTTGAACTGCTAGGAGTGGTTTGATGCCTATGGCTGTGAGGAGGCCCGCACAGAGTAACCTGTCTGTTCTGTGCTGTTCATTGACTATGAGAAATGAACTCTCATTTTTAGGGTCATCCTTGTGTCTCGTGAGTACTGAATACAAGCATCCCATGTCTATCTCTTCTTACTCCAAAAGCAAGGGAAGAATTGATGTTTTCCTGGCTAAAATTAAAAATCAAACTGATGAACTGTGAAAAATAACAGAACATCTTATTTTGAAAGTTATAGTACTGTATGGTTAGACCTAGCATGTTTTTGCTGCCATCTGAGTACCAGTACTCTTACCTTAAACCAGTTTTTAAGACCATACCTTAGATGGTGCTTTTTTCCCCCACAATGAATCTTGTTCCCAGTGGCTCTCTTAAAGGCATAGGTCATCAACAGCTTGGAAAACACGACCAACACATCAGAAATGGTGCTCTTTGATTATAATAAGGAAAACCAGATAACTAAAAAGGTATTTTTAAAATTATTTGAATGAATCAATGGTCAACTGCACTTACAAATTACTTGCTCTATTTGCTTTATTAGTTTCCTCTCTTTAAATAAATTTTCTTCTGGTTCAGTAAAATAAGAGCGGCTTATGGAAGGCTTGGATAGATGCATGTCTATGTCAGCACGAGGGAAAGGACAGATGTTTAGGAGTGGGAGAAGAGGAAGGGAGGAGATGGAATTTTGTTTCACATTGACTGACTTGCATAAAAGTTGTTTCCTCTCTGAAGGGGGAAGGGCATGTCCTTGAAGGAAGGTGTTTCTTTTGTTTAAACTTCTTTTGAAGTAGTTCTTTAGATTATAAAATGTATTTTAAATGAAAGAAGAAATTTGGAAGAGATTTTGAGTGCTTCTTTGAAGGAATGGTATAATTCTGTATTGTGCAGAGTTGCAGAATGATCTCATGGATTCCAGCTTTGTTTACTTTTAGGGCATCTTCTTTTAAGATAATCCTTGTTGATTTACTTTTCTAGACACTGCCAAGAAGGGCATGTTGGAATTCAGTTGAATATTTGCTGTAATGGGTGAGGTATTTGGGTTGGGAATAATTCATTTTAATTCTCTTAAGAGTTGCCAGGGTAATATATGATTGTCATCACTTGAAACAGATGCTGCTTCTGTAGAATGATAAAAAACAAAGAAATGTCATCCCAGTGTGCTACTGTATTCTTTGATCAATCAAATTAGTCTTGATTTCCCTGTGATATCCTTGCTCTCCAGCAAGAGCTGTGTCTCCTGTGCTGTCTCTGCAAAGCAAAGCAGCCGCTGGTACTTTGAAACCTCCTGTTGTACACCAGGCACATCTCTTTGCCTGGTTTGGAATCAGCTGAACAGCTGAACCTTCTTGGCCTTCTCCTCATGCCCCATTCCTGCAGCTGCACCCTCTGACAAGCTGTTGGGTTGAAGTTTGAGGGTCCTTTTGCCTCTCTGTGCTGTGCCAAGGCTTGAGCCTCTGTGGCATAGCTCACAGAGAACATTGGTCAGCTCCTCTGCCATCTCATCGGATGTGTTGAGGAGCCCACCGAGCAGGAAGATTTGTTCTCCTGTTCTTTGAAATTCTAATTTGACATAACTGTGCCTTTGGGAGCTGCAGCAGCCATCTAATGTGCCCCAGTTTTGGGGTACTGGGTTTCAACAGAAACGGTCTGGTCAATGTTAGTAGTTCATGGGGAATAAAGATGTCCAGAGATGTGCAGAGCCCTTACTTTTATGCTCATCAGAGAGACAGATCAACAGTGGAGCCTTTCCTGGTTTGGTAATTATTCTTGTTTGGACTCTACACAGGGAACACAGTAATATTTGGCTTCTAAAATGATGATTTGACATAGCTACTTACTCCTTTTACAAGTGTTTTATAGTGATCTGCTGTATATTTATGCAGCCTGGGAACATATCCATAATTTATCCATTATAATGGTAATATCTATTAATTGAAGACTTTGGCGAACAAAAAAGCAAAAAAATTAAGTCGGGAGGGTTTCCCCCTTTTTTTTTTCTCCTGTTTTTTTTAAGGAAATGTCAAACTCCTTTCTTCTGTTCGGACTGCTACCCAGCGTAAGAGAAGTTATGAAGTTTGTAATATTTAGAAAATAATTGTTTTCTGGACTGCGCATTCTATCCACTGCATTTATTTAAAGTCTAATATAATGATAGTAGAAGTATGAATTTTGTGGTCCTTTTTTAAGTCCATTTATTTTTCTGAAGTCAAAGCTTTTCTTCATGGATTAGTGCACATTTACCTTGGTTCCTTTTTATGTGGTGCATGGGTTCACATGCGTGTAGAAACTTTTACCAGCTCCTTAAAATGGATTGAGGTTGATGTTTTGAACATGAGGGTTTTAATAAAAGAATCTTACGCAGTCCTTCCCAACTTGGGGTAGCTGTCACAGCTCTGCGTTTGTAAAGTCCTGCTGAGAGAGCATTGGATGTGCTGGGATGTGGAGTTGTTAAAATTAATTTTGTGCTCATGGGGAGGTACAGTTATGGATGGTGGTATTAAAGGTATTTTTGTTGAGTTCTAATCTGTTGTCTCTGGATCTTGATTTGATTATGTACCTTATTAATTAATTAATTAATTCCCCTGCAGTTCTTTTTATCAGCCTGAATGAATGTAGTATTAACCATGAAGTGTACACTTCTGCTTTTGCTTTAACCAAATAGTGAATTTAAACAAAATGCAAAACTGTCATCTAATGGCTGGTTTATTATTGTAACCTTAACTGTTCTTTTCAGTTCAATAATAATTGTGGATACATTTCATTACTAGAGGGTTTTTAGGGGTTTTTGTTACTAATTAATTGCAGGAATTTTGTTTGTGTTGTGAAAGTATTAATTATTGCTTTATTTTGGTTGGTTCAATTCTTGGTCCTTCAGTAGTGAGTATCACGTTTTAACTGAATGGAAGTTGGCATTATACTCCATAATCTCTTCCACAGTGAATTCATTGGAGGAATTTGGCTGAGTATTTCTTTTGTTTACATGTATTTTAAAAGTGCTTCTACACAAGTATTTCAAAGATTAAGGGTTTTTTTTAGGGAAAATCTGAGTTTTAAGATTATGACTTATACTAACTTTTTTCTCCTTGATATGTCGTCTTAAGATTAGTGAACAGGAGTTTAGATTGAATAGAATCACAGTAATAATACCAGCTATTTACCCTTACATTTAAATTTGCTGTATTTATTTCATAGAGTATGAACTTAAATGAAATGTATTATACAGGTGAATTTTTGTAAATGCGTATTAGAAGTTCCTTACTGAGTTTTTAGGAAGCCTTAAACAGGAGGGTAAGGAATTCAGTACCTTGTATTGAGCGACATATTCTTTTACAGATTACTTTTTTTTTAAGTGATTGGCCTATGATTTATTAGAACAAAAATCTGTTATGTATTATTTTGGCTTGGCAGAAATAATGCAAAGAACTGTCAAAGACAAAGAGTAAGCAGAAGCCGTAATTTCCTTTTTTACCACTGAAGGATAGATTTGGCTGAGTTAGGCCTTCAATGCTAATCTATCTCTGTGTGGCCAAACAGATTTTTGGAACCTTATTGTAGTGCATTTATTTTCTCTACGCTTCAGGCCAAATGTTATAAGGTTGTATGTTTTTTGGCACATCCAGGGTGGTGATGTGAAAAAAGTTAAAGAGATGGAATTGAAATTAAGAACTCTGATCTAGGCCATTTAAAGTGAGATTGCCACTTGATGCAATTAGGTCATTGTGAACAGTATTTGTATGTTCAACTGTGGAGTTTTTTTTTAACTTTGAAACTTGCTTTAATATTAAGGGTCATAGCTAATATTCTTCAACAGTTCCACAAGAATATAGTGCAGAAATTTATCACAGTTTTATACCTTTTTGGTTAATTTTGTTGAGTGTTTAAATAAATTTAATTTTAGTCTTCCTTCTACTTGTAAGCATGTTTTTCACAGGAAGCACGTCGCCTCTTGTGATTTTAATAGGGCCATGCTCTTTAAGCCTTCTGTCTCAGCTAATGATTACTAATGATTTCTGTCTTGAAGCAATAATTCGATGTTTGCCGCAATATCCATTCCTTATTTGCCTGAACACGTTTGTTAGAAAATCTTACATATTTTGAAATGATGGGACAGATGTACTCGTGCTATACATGCCTCTTTCTGTGGCTTTTCATTCAGAGCAAAGCATTTCAATACCTCTTTCTGCTCTGCTTTACCTCTGTACAGATGACAGCATCTCAGCTGCGAGCACCTCCGATGTCCAGGACCGTCTGTCAGCCCTGGAGCTGAGAGTGCAGCAACAAGAAGATGAAATCACCGTGCTAAAAGCGGCGCTGGCTGATGTGCTGAGGCGTCTCGCTATCTCTGAAGACCATGTAGCTTCTGTGAGAAAATCAGCACCGAGTAAAGGTAAGCCCAAATTTGGTAAACTCTTTGTAGAGTCAGACTGTGTTATCATGTCAGACTGTTCTCCATTGGTCACTTGTTTTTTTCCTTTTCTGTCTCATTTGAAGGCTGATCTGTTTTCAGCTGGAGGGGTTAAGGTTATAATAGTGGCTTAAATATATATGGCCACATATCTGAAATATGCTTATTAATTCTACTGTTTTTTCACATCTTTCTGTTCTTGACACCGCTGGAAATTTTCCTTACTTCTTGCTAAAAGGTTCCTATTTTAATTTCAGTGGTGGAGTGTTAACCTGCTGCTGAGGATTCTTGGGCTTATGGGCAGTTTTGAGTCTCAGCTTTGACTTTGCCTGGAAATTACTCGTCTGAAAGGGCATATTAGAGGTTACAGTTCCTCTTGCTCCTAAGTTATAACCAAAACAAAACCCAAAATACATTACCACCAAATAAGAAGACTTTCTGAATATAGTTAATTTTTGTTTCAGTACGGAGCTAACTCACCACCAGTAGATCTCATGTAAGAAATGGCCATGTATCAGCAATATCTCTTTTGGTTAGTCACTAGTAATTTTATATTAGAGCACTGAAATATGTAGGATTGTTTAAAAGTAAGGAAACTAGATGCTTTTTGCACTAATTTTTATATGTTTTTCCCCCCTGTAGACATTTAATTTTCTGTTCTGGAGAAGTATTTGAATCGAGTTTTGAACTTACTCCAACTTAAAGTTGTGTATTTGAAGAGAATTATGTCTGTGTATGTTTCTGGCGTGTATCAGGTCTCTGATTATATAAAAGATTAGGTCATGTTTCAAGTAAATCACAGTCTTAATTCACCATAATTGCATTTAACCCCATCAAACCATGCAGCACAGAGATCTCTGGGATCAATCCCCATGTTTGAGCCTTGCAGTGCACCTATTATACCAGTGCCAGTATAACACTGAGCTGATACAATATAGCCTATGTTTGGGTGACTGCTTTATATAGACTGAAAATGCTGGAAGTTTGAATTATTTTAGATGTGACAGAGGGATCAAATTCCTTAATTAAGTGTTTTTGCAGTCTCTCTGCCAGATGGAAGGAAGTCATGATGCTTAATTGGCTTGGGCTCTGAATCCTGTCATTCTCTCTTGCTTGTTAAATGGTAGAACTGTTGTAATCTCTGATTATAAATGCAGCTTTTATCTACCCAATTGAAATGTCTGTCCTCATTAAGATTGAAGCTTCTTTTTTGAACTTTTTAAACATAGCTTTAGCAGCTATTTTGGCTAAATCGCTCTGCTGTCTACTGTCCATTATGAGAAAAAGAAAATGTCCAAGTGAAAAACTGGACCAAACATGCACCATAATGCCTTGTTCTTTCTATTTAAGGCAGAGGAGCTGGGATGTGCACAAACATTGCTAAAAACCTTTGGTTGGAGCTAACATGCAGCAAACTTTGTGTACAGGCTGGGAAAACGTCCTGTGTTCTGCCAAATGCCTGTGGGCTATCTCCTTTCTGGGATCTTGGGACCATAGTTGCTTTTTCAGGGAAGAAATGGATGTAGAGAATTCACTAATTATTTGGGGGAGGCAGAGCAGAGGGAGTGTGGAATATCTAAATATCTTCAGTTTGGCCATATTACATCTCTACAAATGATTGGCAACAGCGTGGAACTGTGAAGAAAGAGACGGGAACAGGGACAGATATATACATGTATGATCTAATTCACTGAATTTAAATGAATTATGACTAAGTGGCACCTTATTTAATTTGTGGTGAATGTGTTCCCATTGTGTTCAGGTAGCCAATACCACCAGACAACGCATTAACTTCATTGTTAATCATGAAACCAGCTGTATATAGAATTCACAGAAGAAAATGTTTACATACAGAGACTGGAATTTTAGGAGTCTAAAATTAGCCTTGTAGGATAAACTTGGGATTAAAACAAATTCATACCTTGCTTTTTGCAATACCCTATGTTCTACTTCTGATTTCTGTATTTTAAGTTCTTTCCATGGCTAAAAAGCTCTTGAAATGTTTTAAAAGAGATAAATGCATTAATTTTTTAAATAAATAGGATTAGAAGATGATCTGAATTGCCATAAAAAAGTAATGTTCAAAGAAGTAAACCTAAAAAAAGGTTTTCTTTGAAGTATTATGCATGTACATAATGGACTCTTACTAGTCAAGTCATGATTGCTGTAAGGTAACTGCATTCCTCCAAAACTCATTTTGGCGTTTGAGATGCTGTCAAGAATCTGCATTTCGGCATTACAATAATTGCACTTTCGTGTAAAATATTATAGGTAAATTTTCTTTTAAAAAAATGCTGAGGTTTTCAATCACAGAAGTATTTTTCTCTGCAGCAGCCTTTAAATACATACTGACTGAAAAAATGAGTAAAGAGAACAGATGTGTCTGTACTTCTGAGTAGATAGAGATATGTTTAATCTGAAGAATGGCAACACAGTAGGATAAATACTTTTGAAACAAATTGAACTTAACAAGAATAATAGTACCAGAAAAAGCCATCCTGAATCTTGCTATCAAACAAAGGAGTTTTAATACAAGGCAATAACTAACCTAGTTTGAAGGGTAGCTTTTTTACTTTTTGCTGAAATGAGTTTTCTAAAATCTCTCCATTTTTTTCTTGTTGCCACCTCAGCAGTGTCTTTGGAGATTTTTCATAGGCTAAAAATAAGTGTTGTGAGCAGAGTGTGAATCACACTGAAAGGGACAAATCCATCCTGATTGCTTTTTCACTGATTTTTCTGTTCTGAAGTTGATGGCTTGACTTAGTGAAAAAGTGATCCCTTCATCCTTTGTCTAGTTTGTCTGCATTGCACATCTGGTGATCTAATTCTGTACTTAGTTTCCTTTATTTTAGATTGACAGATTGAAACTGTAGCTGAAGATAAAGTTTTTGCATTATCCTTTAAATCTTTGTTTTTCTTTTTTCCCTTACATTTCTGTTGCATGCTTATTTTGAACTTAGTCCAGTCTCCAGTGAGAAAATTCACATCGTTGGGGTAGGTTTTTATTTCTAACTCATGGGCTCTCAGTCAGGAGGTTACTACCTATGATCTTTTGTGTAAAGTTCTGTTTCAGAAGCAAACGGCTCTTCATGCAGGGATTTGTGAACTGTGGAAGATAAGATAAGGGGCAAGATTTTTTAGGCACCTTAGTGTCTCTCAGTAAAGCATGAAGTGGAGATACTGTATAAGGAAAATACCTCTAGTAGGGATTGCGACAGGATTAGCACTTGTCTGTATTTCACAGAGAAAAACAGGCTGGGAGTGTTTGCATGTAACTTCTCAATGCAGAGTTATTCTAAATAGAGCAAATCTTTTTGAAATAAAAAGACTGTGATAGTACTTCTCCATCTCTGCTCATAGCTAAGAATAACAACACAAAGGAGAAATTACCAGGTTCAAAGATAGTGTTGAGGATTAGAAATGTGAAAGGGCTTGGTAAGGGATCAGATCCCAAGCAGCTACGGGGCTTTTAGGGACCATATTGTGGGGGTGAGCTTATGGGTTTCATTTCTTTTCTTTCTCTCTTCCTTTTCTTTTTAAATAGATTTCTTGGTAAGAAGAATTTCTTTGGTGGGAAATTATTTGCATTTGGCAGCTCTGCACTCTTGTTACCACATGCCTCTGCTGTTGATGCATGATTGATGCTGTTAGCAGTCACAAAAAGTTCCAAAAACAAAGATTACCTGAACACTGAAGAAAAGGAAAGCATAAAGCAGTCTGGTACTTGTGGCTGCCAGCAAGATAGATTGGCTCACAGCTGGTGCCTGGTAAACCTATTAAAATCTTCCAGGGTGTCAAAATGTGTGTAACAGAATTCATCCCTGAGGCTCTGGGTGTGCAGACAAGTTTGTGGCACACTATGGCAGCAGTGAAATATCTCAGACTAATATTTTCACTGGAGTATGAGCGTGTGCCTGAAAAAGTACATCTGATGTTGCCTGTAGAGAAACAAAGAGTTCATTTCCTTTTTCTGGACTCAGAAATAATGAGGAGGCTTGACAAAGGTTAAACCTTTGGAGGAACATTTCCTATTTTTTGGATGGGAATTGATATCAAATAACTCATATGCAAATTCAACTCACAGAGTGAAATTGGAATCATGGATGGCAGTTTGCAGAGAGTGGCAGACTGAGAGGCATTTTATTTTACTTAAAGCAGTGGTCTTGGGGACCTGCAAAAGCAGGTATGTACTGGAAGTGCAGTTTGGTAGGGTGTTTTTTACTTATTTTTTTCTTTCTTTTGTGCAGTGGGCTTTTATAAGAGGAGCCCATTGAGTTTTCCTTCTTTTCCTGCTCCCTTCTCTTGTATGAAGTAGTGTCTCATCAAATTCCATCTCATTGCACTCGTGTAAGCAAAGTACTTCAAATGTAATTTTTGCCTTATCTCAACAATGGTTTCATTTCAATAGCATTAAGTCATTTTGTTTTATGTTAACAAAAATTGACTTCAGGTGTTCAGCAAGCTTCATTAATGAAAGCATAAGACAGATTTGAGTGGGTTTTTTAGTCTTTGCACTATTTAATAAGCAGAGTTGTTCTAATAACTTGAATACATGTTTATGCTATCTAATCAGTAGATGTTAAAGAAGCAGAAAATAGAAGTGTAAATAGGAAAATGCTTATGGTAGTGGTAGGATATAGGTTCTTATCCACAGTATTAAAACTAACCTGGGCAAACTTATATGTGTGTCATTTTACTCATGGGAAAAGTCCTATTGAAGTGTGCAGGCTGCATGCTCACATAACAAATAATGATACTCTTGAGGTCTTAATGCATTTCCCAGGTATTGTTTTTAGTGCCATCTGTTCTTTCCATTTCTTCCCATTTTTTCCTATCTTCTGTTCTGGCTTACTGAATATTTTCTTTTTCTTCTGTTACACTTAGTATTCTTGATGTTCTTCATATATTTTCCTGTATTCAAAGAATTTAGATCTAGTGGACGTTAATGAACTAAAGGTCACTAACCAGCTAAATCAAGTTTAGGAAAGAGAAGCAAAGAGCAAAGTTCAGAGGGTTTTTTTGAAGTTCTGTAACCTAACAATCTTGTTCATTGTAGGGGAATATTTTCAATTGTGGTAATAAGTATCCTTATTCTTTTTGCATATGCTTCTTACAGTTTTGGGTATGTTTTTCATCTGTGTACTTTTTTAGAACAGTGTGGGCAAATTTTCTTGAGTGGAACCCTGCTTCATGATGCTTCTCAAACTAAGAATTGTAATGTTGGAAGAGTTTAGAGTTGCCGCTAACTTTTTCAAATGAAAACTCCTTATTGTTATAACACTTGAGTGGCTTTTTCATCACTTGTTTTCTGGAGTATATCAAATTATCTCAAGTTAAAATTTTATTTCCTCTGCTTAGAATTAGCTCATTCAGCAATTGGTTGAGTATGTAGATGGTGCCTCTGGAAAAGTATAGCAAAATAAGATAGAAGGGAGAAGGAAAAGGGCTGTGTGGTTTGAATAAGTAAGTGGCCAAAGAAGTCTTCAGTTTCCTGTGGCATGTTTTAAAATGCTTGCCCAAATAACAGACACATGACTCCCCTAACACCTGAAAAATTAGATTTCTATCCCTATGAGGATCATTTAAAGTTAGAAATTTATGGGTTAAATCACTATTTATAAAAGTCTTGTTGGAAATCTCAAAATAAATATTTGATTATGCTTAACATTGAAGTTAGTTTGTCTACCTACTAGGAGAGATACACCTGGAGCTCAAGTTGTTTATGCATTAGTTACACACTCTCAAACGGTTACTTACTAACATGCCTCTATTTAGATAGTTCTTTTCTTTTTAATAGGAAATGACAAATAATGTATCTCTAATAGCTGTCTGTTGAAATCTGTGAAATTGGTCTTCCATTGAAAAGTGTATAAAAAGAACGTTTACTTTTTTAACTATAGGAATAAGAAAGTTCGTTGAAACTTAGTTCTGTCTTAAAATTTGATTATTAAACAAGAAGCAGCATAACCCATGGGTAGTTAACTGAGCTATTTATCCTGATTTATTTTATTCATTATTTGAGGTGTAGTGTCTCACCCTGACCTGTTTTTTCTTGTGATAGAAGAAGAAAGCACTTTTTCTACTCAAGAGGTTGTAATCAGAATTTGACTCTTAGTATGTAACTGAGTAGTTGAATAAAACAGAATGCTGAAGAAAATATTTCCCTACCCTTCAGAATACAGTCCTCTCTTGGAAAAGAGTTCTGTTGCTCCCAGGCTGTTTCTTTGCCAGCATCTTCCATGGGCTGAGGGATCTAATATCCTTTGAAAGTCTGGAAGCAGAGCCATGACTAGAGTTAGCTGCTTTTATACAATTCGTTGTAACACCTTGAATGAAGTCTAAGATTTGTCATAATTTCTATTTGTTTTGATGTTGTTCTATTAGGAAGGAAGTGCAGATAAAATCTTATGTTCTGCTATACTTATAACTATTTCTGTCTCTTTTTCCATAGCTCACTGTGTGGGCTCTCTGGCAAGTTACACACACTGCACACTCATTTAGTAAGAGTACTAAATTGGTTTTCTGTCCTTGCAGGCAGAAAACCCCATGGTATGTAATATATTTGAGATCTACAGGTCTTTGTCATGTTTTGCTGAAAGTGAAGTTATTCAAGGTTGTTGAAAGATTTGGATTTTGTATGCCTTAATGGGAAAAAAAAGAGAAAAAAATCTACCTTTAAAAAAACCAACTTTTTCAAAATTTTTGTAAGGTGTCATTTCTTGACCTTTTTATTTTAAATCCACCTGAATTAAGTGCCCAGAGAAGTAATGTAGCTTTAATGTAGCTGCAGCTACTTATTTTAAATTGAAATAACTTGAAGAAGAGAGACAAGTGTTTGGTTTTTCCTTGTAAGAGAGGCAGTTTACCTGTCAGAATATTAGCAAATACGAAGACATAGAGGGAAATTGTTCCAGTAAATATATTTGATTACAGAATAAACTACATTTTAACGTAAAATATTCTAAGTGTTGGGCTTGGGAAGAAAAGTGAATTACTAATAGATTCTCAACTCTAACATCTTGTAAATATGTTTGGAGGGAAAAGGTATCATGTTGTATCATGTTATCACAGGACACACATTTTCAAACTTACCACTCTCTCTAACAGCTTGGCTTCATTTTTTCCCCAGCTGGCTAATCAAGGCTGATAAAGAATTGAAAAAAGATTTTTGGTTTATTGTGGTCTGTTTTTTCTAATCCTACTTATCTTTCATTCACACATTTGTATACTTGACAGATGTTAATAAAATGTTTCTTTTGAATTCTACAGATAGTATTCTATGAAAATTATCAGTACAGAGATTAATCCGTTCCATGAAAGACATTTTTACCACTTTGATCTCTGACCATTTGGCTTTAATTCTGGTCACCATACACTGCCTTTCATTCCATGTTCAGTTTATGTCTGGCTTTTGTTCCAAACTAGCAGATAAAGCTAGGTGCTGTTCAATCTGAAAAATTTCAGACTGTTTATGCTAGCAGCTGGCATATGACATGATATTGGCAGAGATGTGCAGCCCAGTGCTGCAAGAACCAATTGTTTTAGTGTATTGATCTGGAATTTGTGTTCTCCTGTGCTGCTTCATTATTTCCAGATCTCTGAAGCAAAAGCACTTGCCTACTAGAAAGGACTATCTCTGCAGTGAGGTAGGTTGTAGTGTTGTTATTTTTTGACATCTTTAGACTGCAGGGATGCCCTGATTAAAAGTCTTTAAAAGAGAGATGTGTGGTTTGGACTGGTGGATCAGCTTCCTTGGGCTTCTGACCCACTGGGAAGATCCCCCTTGTCTCCTTCCATTGCCAGGCTTCACTGCCTGGGATGTGTACAGAACTTAAAATTGCCCTTCCTTTTCATAGTTTAAAATATAAAAATATTTTCTTTACATACAATTGCAGATGATTATTGAATTTTTTTCTTCCCTTTAAAAGTACCTATTCTAAATGTCACTTTTGAATATCTAATTAATATGCAATATATAGACGGTTTGGAAGCGGTCTTGTTTCTTAGGGGTGTTGAGTGTGGAGTTTGGGGATTTTTATTTGTTGGGGGTTTTTTTGCTTCTTTTATTCCTTTTTTACATTTTATTGCACATTGAGTGTGGCACACTGACTGAGATTTTGTTCTGGAGTGTAAGAAAGCCTTATATCTTTTTGACACATGAATTTGCATGCCTCTTTTTGACATTAGGAAGTAGTTTGCCGATCTACCAATCGATATCAGATTTATTGGAAAACAAATAACACAAAGCTGCTGTCTTGCATCCCTTTTTATATTGTTATTGTATTCATCATTAGTGCATATTCCTGTCATGACTGATGTAGAGTTTTATTTGTTATCCTTTTTGTCCCTTGACACAAGCAGGAACTCACACTTCCCATACCTAGTAGGGGGAATTATTCTAGATGCAGTCAGTAAACTAAACAGCAGCATGCTCCTTGCACACTGACAGTGTGTTCCCCATCTTTTTAAGTTCCTGTGCCCTGTCTGTAGCACTGTTGTTTTTTACACACCTCACTGAATGCCTAACCCACCATGCTGTGAATTGCTGCTGTTGCGTCTCCTGATTCACGTTTCTGGAAAGCCATGCTAGAGCTGGTAGGAGAGACATTAATCTGTCACAATGAGCAGACAGAGATGTTAAGGTCATTTACAGTTCAAGAGTGAATCATAGGCCTTGATATTATGCATCTTCATAAAGAAGATGACTTACATTGTAACTGAAAATAAAAGAAGCTAATTTATAGGCTTCTATAGTAAATGTGCTTTCTAAGCTCATGCGCTTTTGTTCTTGTATCTGAGTTACATGGGGTAAAAAAAT
Organism: Drymodes brunneopygia; assembly: GCA_013400955.1. NCBI lineage: Eukaryota > Metazoa > Chordata > Aves > Passeriformes > Petroicidae > Drymodes > Drymodes brunneopygia. Next base: position 1,417,594 of record VZTZ01033097.1, read on the forward strand.
CTCTTGAGCTTTAGAGGTTTGATACAATATATTAACTTCTAAAATAAATTCTGTATTCCAAATGTTTGTGTTGCAAATAAAACAGTCTCTGAAAAGTACTAGTTGGAAGAAACCACACCAAATTGATATATATAGAACTTAGGAAAAACAATGATCTTTGAAGTGTTTCTGGATTTTAAGTGTGTCTTCACTTTCTTCGGATTTCTTTTATTCTCATTTCTGCCTGGGATATTCCGCATGCTCCCTTTGGCTTTCCTGATCTGAATTTCAGATGTGATCACATGCTGCTTGGTGCATTTGAAGCAGTGTTTGTTTTGTGTAGGCCAGCCCATTTCTGCCTTCATCCAAATAGTTCTGACATCTAATATTCCCTTGATGAGTATCTCTTGTATATAATGTGGTAGTTTAAAATAAGAATTAATTTGCCTCTCAACTTGCTTGAAAGAGCTGTGCTGTGACATGTGGCTGGTGGTGTTCAAGTGAGGCATCTGTGTGAGTTTGTCCTCTGTGCACAGAGCTGTCGATTCTCCCCAGCTGCTATTTTACTCCTCACTTTTATCTTCAATGTGTGGCCTCATGCCTTATCTATCTCACACTATTCCAAGCCTGCCATGAACACAGACCTGTTATTTTTCTGTCAGTCATGTCCTCTGTGTTTGTTGCTGAAGTTGGAGTGACTGCCCATCACAACCCTATGAGATGCAATTGCAATTTGCTGTCAGTGAAATGGGGATGTGACACAGAGGGGCTCAAAAGTGACCACTAATTTTTGGATGCTTAATGTGAGATTAGCCCAGGGATCTTTCTCAGGGTGTGTCATGCTTCAGAGGGGAACAGTTACAAGTCTGGCTCTTTAAACTCTCCTCTGAGTAAGATCTTGGAAATAAAACAGGTATGCAAAAAGAGAGAGACACAATTAGTGGGAAATGATTTTACTCAGGTTTGAGTAAAATGCCTTGTATTTCACTGGCATTCTGTGGAAGAGGCAGGTCTGGGAGCTAATTGCCAGGCTAGTGTTCAGCTCTGAAAATAGAAGAGCCTTTGCCCCCCCTTGTCTTCCTTGCAATCCCCTCCCACATTCACTGCATAGTTTTAAACTTCTGCAATGAGTGAAGTGGGCATCTGACAGACAACAGTCTTCTTCACATATACACTCTTGATTCATTCCTGGAGAAAGTCTGTAATGTTCACTGGATGTGGCAGATGTTCTACAGAGTGAACAGTATCAGAAACTTAATAGCTGTATCATAGAGCATATACTGAAAGGTACTTTAAGATGGAAGGGGCAGCTGAAATGAAACCAAAAATCTCGATTTTTTTTTTTTTTTGAATCCTTAGAATCACAACCCTTAAATAACTTAATAATTCTGTCCTGGCTTCATGTCAGTAGAGAAACTGACCTCTCTCACAGCATATTCTTGCCTGCCTTAGTGTCCCAGGTCTCCGGGGTCCAGCTGCCTAGGTTAACGTTTCATGAATATATGTCATGGGATGTTTTTCCTGAATGCTCAGGCTGCTGCTGTGGGATACTAGGCCCACAACTGAGAGCTTTTTGTTGTTCATGTGGACCTTTGGAAACAGTTATAAAACCTTACATTCTTAAATATTGCTTTTTTCTAGGTCATCCAAGCCTCCGAGAAGCTATCTCGATGTCATGTATAACTAATGGGAGTACAGGAAGCAGGAAAACAAGCCACAGTTCATCTGTTTCTGTTGCCAGAAAAGAAACGCTTTCATCTGCTGCAAAAAGGTACCAATTTGTTGCTGAAATTCAAATTTTTATTTATTTAAAAAACCCCAAAACCAAACAGAACAAGAGTTTGATTTTTGTCTCTGCACAACACACAGGAGAGCTGCCTGAAGTCCAGTGAGGCACAGATAAACTTTGGAGATTTACCATGTTGTTGGGCTGTGTACAGAAGAGTTCTAAAAAGAATTCAAAAATGGAGAGTATTTCTGTAGAGTGTGGTGTCCAAAATGAATTCTCACTAAGGGATTAGGAAAATGTATTTCCAGTACAAATGGAAAATTTTTTCCTTCTGGTATTCATATGCGCTTTTTTTGTTGGATTTTTTGTCCCCCGTCCTTCCTTCCCTCAAGGAAATTAAAGGGCAAAACTGACTTCATTGTCTGGAGTGTAAATAGTAGGCAATAGCAAAATAGCTATGAGACAATAGTGAATTGTGTAAGATAAAGGTTTACATTTTTGGGTAGAAAATCTAACCCAAAATATGGCTACTTAGTCCTTATGAAGAATATCTATATCAGATCTCAAATGTGAAGAAATAACATTGCTTGAGTAATTTGGAGTTTAAATGAGCTAAGAACCAAACAATGGCGGTTCTCCTCCATGTAATACTTTCAGCTTCATACAGTAAACAAAGTGTTTGCTTAACTGCTTTTTTCTGTGGGTCTGTAGGACAGTGATTGCATGGCTTCTTCAGGTTTTGTACCTAGTCTTGTTTGTTGTGAAGACCAGGCTGCCAGATACAGCCACGGGGCAGAGAGTACTCTAATGTGTAACTGTGGTAAGTTATGTGAACAAATTCTTGGCCTCCATAGAGTACTCTGGTAGCTCCAGTGGCTGGTTTATCTTCTAGTGTGGATGTAAATACTGTGCTGTACAGCAAGACAGGGAAATTATATACTTCAGGGAATAAAAATGCTGCAAGCAAATATAAACTGTAGGAGAACAAACCAGGAGAATCTTTAGTGCCCTTAGGAATTTGGAAAGTGAGGATAGTGCCCCACTCTTCGCTCTTCTCCACTGTGTAGCATTGCACATCTTTCTTTTTATTTAATTCTTAGATTTAGTTTTCAACAATAAATCAGGCAGCGGTCAGTGTATGTCTTTATCTGCTAGTGCGACAGGCACGGGGACAAAAGACATTCCTGCAGGAAGGTATTTCTTAGTTAGCACTTTTCCATTAATCTTACCCCTGTGGCTCTTGGCACTTTGATGAGAGCCAGCCTGGTTCCCGTGGTGTTCAGCTTGCATTTGTGCTGAATCACCTGCTTGATTCATTGGCTGCTCAACACTTGACTACATAAGAAGAGCAGAGTGGAGTGGCCGGCATCCCTTTCATCCGAGTTAAGGTCTTTAAAAGGAGACCTGGATAGGCCAAAAGAGAAAACCTTTGTACACAGAGGGCAGCTCTCCCATGGCCACTGAACAACTACTCAGGGGAGGTATTGGCGTGTCCAGTGCAGCTGAAGACACATGACTCCTTTCATCAAGACATCTTTTACAAAGGCCAAGGAAGGTTCTTTTCCCAGTAGTTCCTTTCACTGTCATGATTTATTACTTAAACTTGTTTAATATTTGGAAGAAACAAACTTGCCCTTTTGTAAAATTACCAGCTCAAGAAAGGGGAAAGGAAAGGTAAGTAAATGTCAATAGTAGTCCCATCTCCTTACAAAGATAGGGTAACCATGTTTATTTCTAACACTTGTCGTGGTGAAAAGGAGGAAGGCCAAAGGAGACTGGAATGTTTCACCCCAGCTTATCCAGGCTTTTCTTCAGCTTGAACTGGTGCAGCAGGTGGACATGGTCATCTGTTGATAGAAAATTAACCTTTAGGTTTTGAGCAGACCCCATAGCCTGTCTAGGGCTTTTCACACTCTAATTGTATGCAGCCATACACCTAGCCAAAATAACAGGAGGCCTACTTGTGTGCAAACTGTTACTGGTGTTGAAGCTTAGTGTGTGGATTTCTTCTGTGAATGAGCAGTTTCATTTCCTGGACTGCTTAATCTTGTTCTATGAACCTGAACATTGAGATCATGGATAGAATCAGGTGCCTCAGTAGCTCCCCAGCAGCAGAATGTCTCATTTCAACAATGGCATGCTAAAATACCAGCAATCACTAAAATCAGAGCCCAGGAATGGTCCCTGAACAGCAGGTAGATGATGTCCCAGTAATAGAGTCAAGGATGTGTTGAGTAAATTTCAACCCTGTAGTCTGGACTGGAAACAGGTTTATGCATTGTACCAACAAAAACCAACCAACCAGTGACTGTCAGAGATCTGTGATCATTTTCCTTCTGAAAATTCTTCTAAAAACAGCATTTGATGACAATAGCCTTGATGTTTCAGTGTGACCACTATCCACACTAGATTGCCAGTGTGTTGTGGCCCAAAGGATGAAACGTCATACTAAGTGAAATTAGAGAAGCTGCAAAATTAGGACAGATAGTAATAGCTCTCAACTACTCACTTGTAGACTGAAGAAATGCCTCATCAAATTGGGTATTGGAAAGAATTTTTGGATGCATTAAATGACTGCTTCCCAGAACAACTAGTCTTTAGAAACCCACAGGAAAAGACAATGGTTTTGATTTGGTTTCAACAGTTACACAAGACCTACTAGAAGAGGTATTAGTGGGAGAGCCACTCTGTACTAGCCAGTCATAATACAATTAAGCTGAAGATTTTAGCAGAAGTGAGCAAATGAAATAAATTCGGATAAAGATATTCAGTACTGAGATTGCCACATAACTACATGATTTACTTCTAAATTAAAATGGCAGTCAAAAAAAAGAAGCCCACTCGCAACCTGGTGATAGATAAAAGCAGTTTGTTGGAATCCAAGTGTACCTTGTGCTGCAATCCAGAGGGAAACCAGAGTGGTCCAGCGATTCTCATGGCCCAACAAAAAAGTTAAGGAGTGAACCTAAGGGCAAAGAAGTGAAATGGATAATCCACAGTGACAAGATCAGTGAAGAGATTCCCACACCGAACCTTCTGGGAGATGGATCAGATGAACTAAATGACTTTGGGTAGGAACTCCAATAGTAGAAAATATGAGTGAACTGATAAATTAGATTATACGCTGCTCTCAGCAGGTGGCATTCACCTGAGCCTGCTGGGTGGTGTAGAGGTGAATTGCAGAATTGCTGATGTGTCATTGTAAATAGGACTTCACAAAAACTGGTGGCTGTACCTGTCATAGTAGGAATAGAGAGGACTTCTGTTTTCTTCAGTGAGAAGAGATTCCAAGAATTTATTTCTCTATACTGCATTTCTTGCAATGGACTGCAAAAAGATTAAGTGTAGTGTGCTTTGCATCTGGCAATGCAAGCTAAGTCTTCTGATTAAAAAATAATAATAAATTTCTATACTACCAGTTAATTAAGGACTTCTGGCTATAAATTATTAATCAAAACTCCACAGTTCTCCAAGCTTTGTTCTCCATGATCACATATATGCCCTCAAGATATGTGAAAGCTCTTTGTTTTGTTTTCATCTGGTTTTTTTGGAAAGAAAATGTCACTCTGATGGATTATATAGACATTTTAAACTAGTTAGTGTGTTTTACAGTAGAAATTCTGAGTGATCCTTACAAATGTGTCTGGGTTTCATATTCATGTTTTGACCTGTTTTACAACGCTTTTCTTCTCTGAAAGCAGTTGGAAAAGTTGAACTCATGTTAGTCTTGAGGGCTTTGTCTCAGTGGTAGATGATATGCTTTAACTGAAATAATAAAAGAAGCAAAAAGAATTATATGTTAAAATTGGGCGCCCATTTTTACTAATTTATTTTGGATGTTGCTTTACTGTTTTCTTTGTGTTTTAGGAAAAGATAAATGGAAATGCAAGTAATTAAGGTAATGCAAGATTGCAAGGTGGGGGGAAATTGTTGTGAGGGAACAGAAATCTGGATTCTTATATTCAGAAAGATACTCTTTCTTTTTTACTTTGCAGGTTACTTAGACCCTAAGAGAAAATCTTTCTTTTACATTGTTTTATTTCTTCACTGAAAAATCTATCTTGGATGATTTAATTTTTTTACCTTGAAAAAGAAATAGGCCATGTTCTCGAGAGTACTCTTCTCTTTCAGGTCTTGGTATTGTTGGTGTGATTCAGTGTACTACAAAGTATGTAACTTCATAGAGGAGCCTTGTAATTAATCTCTCTGTTTACTAAGCAAACCTTTGGTTTGGTTCTCAAGAGAGTTAAGGCTGCTAATGACATCTATTTAAAACTGTTTCAAATATTAACCTAATAAATACAGCACTATGAAAATAAAGATGTGTTCTTAGCTTTCATGACCGGAAGGCATTAAAGAAGTAGTGAGGCAGTCTGATATTAGTTACATGGGGTTTTCAGGGATGATTTCCTTGGAACTTTGGTGCAGCCAGGAAGAACCCAGGGACCAGCCATTCCAGGGCTTTGGTGGCAGCTCAAAGATAGCAGTGTGTATGTCCACAAGTACAGTTTCATGTTGGGCCTACCCTAATGGGAGACAGCACAAGTCACAGTCCTGCCTTTCACTTGCACTGAGCCGTGGCTGGCAGCACAATGAGGTGCTCAATAAGCTCTGAACTAAAGGATGGTTTTTTCCTGAGGGATGGCAGACTTGTAAAGCATCAATTTATGTCAGCTTTGAATACTATAGGAGCACCCATGAATGAAGGACACGCTCAAATCAAAGTTGTATTCATTTTTAAATCATAGCTAATGTAGTACAACTGAAATATGTAAATAATCTTCCATGCCTCCCTGACTGTTTTTTATTGTTGGATCTAGCGGATAAACCTTATTGCAGCAAAATGCTAACATGAAGAGATTGAGTAAATGATCAAAGTGTTCTTTTGGTGATTGTTTATAGTAAGTTGTTAAATGCCTCTCCCATCTTTTCACAGAGGACATTTTCTCCCACCTTGCTAATTTATTTGCTTGTTCTCTTTTTTCCCTCCCTATGTTACACTTTATTTTACAGCGGTACAGAAAAAAAGAAGGAAAAACCTCCAGGACAAAAAGAAAAAAAAGACGACTCTCATTCTAATGATCAAAGTGCACAAACTCAAGCATCACCTTCTCCCCAGCCCTCCTCACAGACTCTCCAAACACACAGGCAAACTCCAGAAAGCAAGAGTTCTGCTCCAGCTAAAAGGTTTTCACAGTACCACAGTACAGAACTAGAAAATGACTGTAATGATACTGAGTTCATAATTGACAACAAGTCATGTGAAATAGTTCTAATCTCATGATCGAGTTAAGGTGTGATACTTTTTCTGCTAGAGAAGATGCATTCAATATGCATTGCAGCAGAACAAATGCATAAAAATGCATGTTTTTCTTTCAATACATTTTTATGATTACAGAGGTTTTTTGTTCTCAGATTAAAATCCTAATACAGTGGATTACCTTCTATCAGCCATGATTCTAAAATATTTAATGATCACTCTGACTTGATTCTTTTAAAATGCACTTCATAGATTTTGTCCGACATAGCTGAATTATGGAGTGTATTTTCCACGTGGCCATTTATTACCTTTCAAAACAGTATTTTTTAAATACTAGTATCATTGCAACCCTTGGTTCAGAAATTTTTACTCTCAAATTATTCTATAAAGTGACTGCAGTTTTGTTTTTGTTGGTGTTTTTTATTTCATGGCCCTTCCTTTTTAAATTCCTGCTGGATTGCAGGATGCCTCACTGACTCTTTACATGAGTGAAGTTCTGGTTTTACACCCAGATCATCAAACTGCTTGACTTGAGTAAATGCAGAAGTTTATTTAGCATTGCCTAAGTTCCTACTCATTTTTGTGGCAATTAGGCACAGGGGGAAAAAAAAAGGTACATTTTAGAGATACTAGGTTGCTTTTTAAAGTCAAGAAAATGGATTTTAAGATTTGGGTGATATCTTCTGAGTTTCAAAACCATGCAGATTACTTGACATGGTTTCTTTTTGGTTTTTTTTATTCATTGTCACCTTACTGTTTTGGAAGGTGTAGAATTTTTTTTACTCTTTAGCATTTAGAGGCTGAAACAAAATGAAAATGAAATTTATTATTCTGAAATTTACTGTGGTTCACAAGATTGTTGTCTTGCATTGCTTGAATTCACAGCTCTAATAAATATTTAAACCTCCACTTGACTGGTGCATGTTATAACACTCCATAAAGGCTCTGTCTCCATGTCTTGCACAAACCTGTGAGTTGTCTGAAGCTGAACTTGCGGCCTGTTGTTCTCTTGCCTGGTATCTCACTGTAAAGATGTCTGAAGTCTTGCTTACTAATCTTTTGCAGTGTGGGGAAAAAATAAATGCCTTTTTTAATCTCCTAAGGGTTTAACTTGATTTGATTAACTTGTTTGTCGCAGGACCTTTGAGCCTCTTGAGCTGCTGTGGAAGGAGCTTGCCATTTCTAAGGTTGCATTTCAGGACTTAACTCCTGCAAAAAGCATTTCTGACGGGATGAAGTGTGATACTATTAGCAGGACATGTGCAAACTCTAAATCAGCTGGTTGAAGGAGAATTTGGGCTAGGTGACTTTTTGAACATGTATTCTGTGATTAAGGTGTATGTGAAATTACTGAACTAGTGACTGCAAAATTTGCAAGTTCCCATTAGTGTAAATTGGCTGCAGTAAGATTGCTGAAAAATTCATGGATTTAATTGTCTGTAGTATCAGGCCAAACCTCGCTTGTCTTACTCATGCAAGAGGTTTGCAGACATTTGGTTCAAAAAGATTAAAGCCGTTAATGTGATTTAGTATGTGCTAACTGCACAGCTTCCATATGAAACTGTAATCTGATAGAACTGTTCTGCCTCAGAAATCAATGTGTTAAAGCTGGTGAACAGTTAATCAGGGAAAAAAATTACATTGTTATCTACCTAATTGATTTTTTAAATATAGTTTAATGTTTATATACTTAGCCTCATTTTTTCCACTACTGTAATTTGTTAGTGATGTAGTAATGAAGTATGGAGTTATTTTATTCAAGTCTTTATGTAAGAGCATTTGGAAATGGAAAAGAATAGATAAAACATGTGGCAATTGTCTTGCTCAATTGTTTTCATTCATCCAGTTAGAACTTTTTGACTAATCGTTTTTCCCCTGTTTCATGCTGCAGCTTGAAGGAAGATCTAGCTCTGCTTTTGTCTCCTGCTGCTTGATCTGTCCGTTTGCATACGAGTTCCAGTTATTGTTACTTTATTATCTTGTAATTGTAAAATTTTTTTATTTCTTCTAGCATAAAGAAATCCTCGACTGTTGATAAACCTCACAGTCCTTGGGAGAGTCCAGATGATAGTCGTAACAAGCTGATGAGAGTGGCATCAACGTCTAAATTAATATCAAAAGTGGCAAAGAATGCAGACAAGTATGTATTGGTTTGGTACATAAAAGCAAGTGAATTCCAGAGTCAAAGTATTATGAAATCACACAATTCTAGTGAATTTATTGGTGTATGTGCTAGGACCTTTTGCATTTTTGTTTTTACTGTGAGTACTTATATAACCCTGCCAGTTTGGTGCTCGAGGTGCCAATGGAATTATAAGATTATTATAAAGTAATTCTTGTGTAAATATGTCTTAATATTGCCTGTTTGGATTGGCAGAATTATGACATTTTATGACTTAATGCCAGTGATGTGAAACTTCCAACTGATTTTTTTACCTAATTAAAGCTAATTTGAAAATGCTAGTGCATTTCCTTGGAGTCAGTTCTGGATTTCACGTAGGATATGTTTCCAAAGTAGACTGTAATAGTAGGAATCTACTTTTATGATTTCAGATAGGTCTCTCAATTTAACTGTTTAGCAGGTTCCTGGGTGCAGGTTCTAGACAATAGGCAGGGATCTTCTTTTCAGTGTCACCTTCAGCAGGTGATGTGCTGTATCCAGCCATTCCTCTCATGACTTTCCTCAGCAGCAGGTTTTCTCGGTTTGTGGTCTCCACTGAAGGCCTCTGGGGTGAATAGCTCAGAGCAGTTACTCCTGGTCCTGTCAGCACAGGAGCAAGGATTTGCTTTTTGCTGTAACCTCACATTGTTGGCCCCTTTTGTGACCCACTGTTGTCCTCAGTGCTTCCTGCCAGTTGGGCTTCCCACTTTGTATTCACACACCCAATTTCTCTTTTTGACTTGGTTGAAATTTTGCTGAAATTGTTGTGTTGATTTTTTGACTGACCCCTCTCCTGTTAGCCAGTATCCCCACAGTGTGCTGTCAGCTTCTTCCAGCTTGGTGTTGTCTGCAGATTCCTAGATCTGCTCATTAATCTTCATTCAAATAGCCCTTAACTGGTCCAAGGCAGAACCACCTGAAAACCCCTCCCATTATGACAAATAGAGCACTTCAGACCTTTCACAGTAATTGCCAGTTTTTTATTATTTGTCTGTAGTGCTCTCTTTAGCTTGCATTTAAGACTGTCAAATACATTGTCAAGAGTGGTGCAAGTGCATTCCTTCTTCCCTAGGAATGGGAAGAACAAAAGCAAACTAATCTTGGGTGTGGATATCGGCACATTTACTAAAAGCTTTATGCTTAGCCTGAAGAGTTCTGCAGAGCAGTGGAGTGCTGTGTGTGAGGGAATTATGCATTCCATATTTTGCAAGTATTTCCTTTCCTTTTATAATTGGTTTTCATTGTTGGAATTTAAAAGCTCTTTGGCAATTTAGATTATAGCATGGTACTGCTGGATAATATTTTGGAATGACAAAACCCTCTGCCTTGTTTTTTTTCCGGGTTTTTTTTTTGTGCTGCTAGAATACCTTTCACAATGTGATACGTATTTCAAATTTGCTAAAAGTAAAAAATAGATTTTACTTTTATTGACATTTTATATATTGGTTCAGACATAGTCAAAATAGAGGTATTGTGTTTCATTTTTCAATGATTCTACTTATTTCTGAGAGACCTTATATGTTGCACTTTTCCAGTCTAAAATGTGGGAAAAAATCAGGTATCTAGTTAAAGTGTGAACAAGAAAAGAATAATTTTAATTATTGTTAGAGAAAGTTGTCTGTTCATAACTTGAAGCTGTTGCATCTGAGATATATTTGGCAAAAACGGCTTCAAACACGAAATGTAGACCATCACCTGCTTGAAGAGTGGGTTCTGCGTTGTTCTTATGCTCAAGATTTGTAACAGAGGCACTGTTTGCATACAAAGACACACATTAATACTCATTTCTTGCTTACATTCTGTGTGCCACATTTCCAAAAATACTGGTTGGTATAGTGCAAAGGCATCTTGTTGTACTGCATATATTGTTCCCAATTAAGAAGCATTGGCCTCATCTGCTTGAAGCTACGGGAGTCTTGTGCAAGGGAATAGAATTCAGCCCCTAATGTGGGCCCCAGGACAGAAATGTTTTACATATGCTTTGCACTATCAGCCCAGGATATGAACTTTGTTTACGTAGCTCAGTCTTTAAGTCAGCACTGAGCTGTAAATCAGTCTGATAAAGCCATAAGAAGTAAGGGGGTTCCCACGGCAGCCCATCATTCAGCGGTTTGCAGGCAAGATTGGGAATCCACTTCACATTTTTCATTTGGCAGTGTGGTAAAGGGTGATTCCATCAACAGCCAGAGATGACTTTCCTCATGCATATGCTTGACCCTTTGTCACTGTTACAAAAATTTGACCTCCATCCAGCTAAAAATACTGGATGCCACTCATACCTTTCTGCTGAATTCCAAATGAATTCAAGAGGGTGTTGTATGCAATACATTCTCCTCTCAAGGAGTGTTATACTATTAAGAATTAGGTCTGATGCTGGAAATTGGTATTTCTTGTCTCTTCACAAAAAGATAATAATAAAAAAAATACTGAGTTTTTTGTGAGTAATTCACTTCTGGCTGTGGTGAAGAGAGATGTCTTAACTACACTCTGTTGAAGAGTTTATGTTGCACATCCAGTAATGCTGCAGGGGCCTGGTTTAAATGAAACTGCAACTTGCTTGCATTTAATCCATGTGTCCAATAGAGTTAATTCCTAGAAAAATTTGTGCTGTTGTGTGCTGACAGTTTATTTTGACAGGTGTTAAATGCTTTGCATGCAAGCCTGAGGATGTTTGGCAGCTTAAAACATTTGGTTATTACAAGTTCTCACTCTCAAAATGGAATTTTCCGTGCACAGGGAACATGCCCTCCATAATTTATTTTTAAAAGCTTTTTTTATTTTGTAATTATCAGGGTAATTCTTAGAAGCCCCTGCCATAGGGCCAAAGACTTTAAGTTACTTGAAAGATACAGCGAACTGCACAAAATGTATGAATAAAAATGCACTACAGGGATCAAGATTAGCTACTGAACATCATATACTACAGCTGCACTGTTCACAGAATCTGATGAGATGGCCAAATGAAGTAATGTGTAAAAACTAGATGGTATTGCCTTGATAAGCATTTTGCATATTATTAATGATAATATTTTGAATTTTTCCCCAGGCACAAAGATGTCATTGTCAGCCAAGGTAAATAAAAACATTTATTTTTAAATATTGGATGAAGTTGTAAATACTTGCTTTTGACTCAACAGTATTTCCTATAAATGAGTACATTGGGACATATGCTTATGAAACAGGGGTTTAGGGATAAAATCTACTCCATGAATGCATTTGGCAAAAAGTTACTCCAGACATGTATATGAATCTTTGGAATTATGGAGAGAAAAACCTCATCAGATTGGATCTTTAGTAAGTACAGAAATTTTTGGTAGGTGGGTGGTGGGAGGATTTGATTTACTTTTGTGAAACAGCCCCCTTTTTAAAAATTATTTTCTCTATGTGTATATGCATTGAGAGAGACATGAAAACAAAAATCTAAAGTTTTGACCTATGTGCCAGTCTTCATCCAAGCAGGTGGGAGTGAGACTTTAGAAATAGTTTTAAGATATTTTATTTCTGTCCCATAACCAGCAAAAATGTCAACTCGTGAAAAAAACAGCCAAGGTAAGAATGAAGCTATGCCCTTTGGTTGCTTTCTTCTAATTTAGCACTCTCACGAATCTTTTATTTGGCTTTTCACCATCAAAGAGCATCAGTGCATGTTCTCTCTATATTTCAACTCCCTTCTTATGGAAATGTATATGCATATGCACATTGCAATCCATATGGGGATTATTTGGGCATAGTTAAAGTAAATTACAACACACATAATTTCCTCGGAGAGGAATATGTGTTCAAATAGAAGTCTTGCATTGTTGCCGAAGATATCAGAGTATTAAGAACTGCCAACTAAAAGATTTGTTTTATCTCAGCTTTCTGTCTTGCCAATATTACAACATATGAATGCTGATTAGACAAGAACAGAGACTGAAGGTTTTAACAGTCTCCTGAAATGAAAAATTAGTCCCTTCTGAAGTGTATGTCTTTGCACCAATGAATCTTGCATTCTGTGGCTACCTGCTGCTGCTGGCTTGTTCAGTCAGAAAAAGGAGCCATCTATCTGAACATGCAGGGATGTGACAACAAAAGAAGTCCACTTCTGGTGCTGCAAAACTACTCTGCTTTGGTGTCCTGCAAACTGTACTGAAGCATGCAGTTTCAAAACTAAAGCATGTAGCCTAAATGCATGCTGTACACAACAGATCCATGTACAAGGATTTTGTCTTGTGCTTTTTTGCTACTAATTAACAAATCTGTAGTCTTCAGATTCTGTGCTGTCAGCAAGTTTGCTTTACTCACAGTTTGATTGCTTTTGGTCTCCTTCAAAAAGAAAAAAAAACCCTCAGATTTTTTGAAAGTTAATATACGAGTTATTGGAATGAAACAAAAATCAACTTGAATCCAATTGCTTTATCGTTTTCTAGTTCACAGAGAAATTACAGGTATAAAAATATTCTGAGTTGATGCTTACCAAAAGCATCTTCAGAGACAAGATGTGTGAAAGAGAATGAATAAGTATCAAGAACAAAGAAGAAATGATTTGTTACGCTACAGTGCTTAACACCAGCTGTGGAACAGTGCATGTGTGCAACAATGGCTACTGTAAAAGGAAAGCTAATCAGTAGTGGCCAGACCAGCTGCAATTTTGCTTTGCAAGTTTTAGAATAAAACTCTTATATTAAAAGTACCTTTTTTAGTAAAAACAGCTTTTCACAAAACCAAGGTGTGTAGAGCTAAAACACGTTCAGTACTGATTACTTCCTTACAATGTGCTTCTACAACTCTACATATTCTGCCCAAAATGGACAATCCTGAAGTTCTCTTGTTCTGGTAGCTGTAACTTCAGTGGCCTCGATGTGTTCCCTGCTATCTACTCTGTTGCTATGCAGAGGATGTGATGAATGGGCCCCTTCCAAGTGTGTCATGCCTAACTGGAAAGAAAGAGAAATGATGCAGATAACAGGGTCACATATATATTGGAGGTAGAGGGAAGGTCTTGTCACAGAAAATGCATTTGTTCCGTTTTAAACACCTGGAGTGGCAAAAAAATAATTCTGTCTCTAACATGGATGCAGTTGCAGTTAGAGGATTCAAAGATTTCAAAGATTTTTTTTTTTTTTTTTAGATATTGACCATTGAATGTGTTTTTGACAAGTTTTAGAGTGTGTCTGTGTGTGTGACTGTGTTAGCTTTTGTGTTGTGTTTACTGCCACAGAAAAAAACATGTGTAAGTTACTGTTGCTGCAGCAGGTTCACCCATCCTTTCCAGTTAGCAATACTTTATCGCTTGTCTGTCAGGGCAGGTGACTTTAGCCTGTTTTGTACTTGACAGTTGCCACATAAGTAAACCAATTTCCAGTTGGCACTTTGACCCAGCTGGTCAGAAAGCTGAAGAGTTGCACAGACAGTTAGCATAAGGTTTCTGAGGTAAATCCTGTGGACTTGGACACTGTTGTCTTGGACAGGGTGGGATGAAGACTTGCCCTTGCTCATGGTGTTTTTACAGAACCTTCCTGTTCTGGAATGCAAAGGCACGAGAAGTTACAGCTGCTTTAAGACTCCTTTGTGGCTTTGCCAGCCTTTGCCTCTAGGGGTGAGCAGTCTCTAGCAAAGCGTTAATTAAATTACAGCAGCTCCCCTGGGCTGCTCATTTCAGTGAGCTGTGTGTAAAACACTGTGTATGCCCCCAGCACTCACCTCCCATAAGGATTGCGTCCGTGTGCTTCCTAGACCTAGAAATTCTGAGAAGGAGGCTCTTGGGAAGATTGCTGGTGTGCAAACTATCAAGCTTCAAAGCAAATCTATGCTACACAGATATAAAATAAGTTTGGAATTGCTGTGAAATTGCAGATTTTCATAGCAGAAGGTATTTGCATGGGATAATGGGATGGAAGATGACAATTTTGTATTGCTTTGAACATCCTGGACTCACTTTGTTTGCTTTTTCTGATTCAGCAAATAAAGAAACAACTTTGAAAATGTTGGTGTAGTATAGTACCGCAAAATATAGATGAATACATTTTTGCATGCTTAGTTCTTGGAATCTAATTTTTCTAGCAGCAGAAGTTACTGCAATATCTGCCTTGTGATAGTCTGTGTAGATTCATTGTGGTTTCTCTTGGTGTTGGTGTTAGTTATTAAAGTGAAAGACTTGAGGAGCAAGCGAGAGTCTTAGATGAGCTTCAGCAGTGAAAGGTATTAGCTGTGGTGTCAGAATTGGCTTTGGTTTGGTGTGGAGTCTCCCAAAGTGTTTCATGTAAGTGTCAGCAGGACCTAGGCAATTCTCTTCTCCTGCCAGGAGCAGCAGCAGCATGGGGAGCC
Source organism: Drymodes brunneopygia (assembly GCA_013400955.1). Taxonomy (NCBI): domain Eukaryota; kingdom Metazoa; phylum Chordata; class Aves; order Passeriformes; family Petroicidae; genus Drymodes; species Drymodes brunneopygia. Next base: position 1,433,029 of record VZTZ01033097.1, read on the forward strand.
ACAGCCTGCAGCTGCCCTGTGAGCAGCCACTTGATATTCTTCTGTTTATGTCCATGCCGAGGCCATGGGCATTGCAGTGCTCATCTCGTACCTTCTCAGTACCCACCTGTGTTCCCTCGGTGCCTTTCTCTCTCCCATTTGGGTTGAATTGCACATACTTCTCGTAAGGTTAGTCCTGAGCTTTCTGCTTCTGGGTGTGTGCTGCAGCAGAAGTCATAGGGCCAGCTTGTTTGTTTTTCCTTGTAAACCACACTGGCCTTTTTACGATAAAACCCAGTCCTAAAATTCTGTGAAAATCCAATAAAGCTATGGGTGAAATGAACAGGTGCTCACTACAGCCTTAAAAGGACCCTAGCTAAAGTTATTCTTTTAAATTCTTTACCAGCAGGTGTTTATAATTGCCTGTAAAAGCCATCTTGCTTCTCACTTCAGCAGAAACATTTTTAAAGTATTAATCATAAGGCATTCATATTTTTATACCCAGAAGTTAAAGACTTGGCTTATTTTAAGATAAAAGGTAATTTATTTCACTGAGATTGTGTTTGAGTTTGCTTTTCAGTGATAGCAGCTCTGTATATGAATCACTTGTTCACTTATTATAAAGTAATAAGAGACACTTAAATTTTTTGGATGGCAATAAGAACCATATGTGAAAGAATTAATGAAAAACATTCATTGCATTCCTAGGTTTTTTGAGTTTTGTTTTTTGGGGTTTTTTAAATTGTGCTTTATTAGTTTCCAGTATTTTTTCTTCTGTTAGTTTAACTGTTCTATAGTTTTAGCTTCACAGACAGAGCAGTCGTGGAGCACACAATGGAAAAAATGTACCCTGCTGACAATGTGTCCTGTCTGCTGAGAGTGCAGAATTCAGTGGCTACCTCAGATTGCTTTTTCATCAGACAGAGGTTTTCTATCAGGTGGTTGTTGAAGGTGCTCCTCTACCTGAGAGAAAACGGAGGCCCAGTCTGTCATCATTGAGCTCCTTGCTCTTGTTCAGGCACGGTGCATATTATTAAAAACCATCAGTACTGTCACAAAACCAAACAGTGTATTTGGGAGTTTTTGTCACTGATTCTTGGTGAAGCCTGGATTTTATTATTTAAACACGAAGCATTTAGATAAAGTCTTACTGAGCTTGTTTGTTTCCAGTATTCATTTTTGAGTCCTTGTTTTTTCCTTTTTTTATTATAAAATGCTAGAGTTTAATATTAAACTTCAATTATTTCACTGCTAATGGTAGCTGTTATTAATACCTAGATTCTTAATGTCACCCAAAATGAAAAAGCAAAGTTTACTTACCAGATTATGTAAAATTAATAACCAGAGATCTGTTAAGAAATTTCAAGGTGAAGCTGTAAAATCATTCCTAATCAAGGCAAGTCTCTTGTCTCCTCTACTGTATTTGACTGTTTGGTTGGCATTGCAGCAGGGCTCAGTAACAGCAGTGAATGTCTGTTTGTCAGGTTCAGCAGGCATTGGCACATAATAGCTTGGAGTGAGAGATGGCAGAACTGCAGCCACATTTTAATTCCAGTGTGAGGCTGAATGTAGCGGTCTGGGCTTGGTGGCTGAATTTGGTAATTCGTCTCTGTGCTGTTAGCACTGGTTTAAATTAGAAACAGGCTTCTAAGCTGTTGTCCCTCAGGTTAGTGGTCCTGCAGAGTTCTTGGACACAGGCCTGAAAGCAGAAGGCTTGTGGGAAAGAAGCTATTTGTAGTTTTAAAAAGCATAACTTCACTGGTCAAGCAACAAGAAGGTGAAGACAGATTAATAAATGTACCCTGGATGTGGCAGTTTATTGTGTATTACCAGAGTGTTCTGCTTGGCCAAGCTAGTTGGAGTCTTTTGGGGTTTTTCATTTGCTTGTAAATCACTTTAGGGTGCTGCTACACACAAACAGAACTGAGCTGGGGTTTTAGTGCATCAGCCCATATTGATCCTTCGAACTAAATGGGGTGGGACCTACTGAAAAATAGTAATAATTTGCAAAATTACTGTAATAATTTTCTTTAGAACTAAACTTGAGTGTGTATATATTTATAATCTACTGTATGCTCATTAGACATCCCATTATGTACACACTGCTAGCTGAAGAACAATTAATTACAGCACAGACTTGTGGGGCTACCTCAGTGTCTTGTCTAATGAGGAATAGTGTAGTATAAAATGCATTCTTCTAATATTTTGTCCAATTTGTTGAAGAAATCATTAATTGAGGGTGAAAGTTTCTCAAGTGCTTCTACAGAACTACTTGATGATTTCTTTTTGTGGCATGTTTTTAGGAAAACAGGAGGATTTTGGTTTTGTAGTGTCGCTGTCTTCAAATTTCTGAAGTATCTGAACAGTAGCTTTCATGTTTTCTGAATTGCTTTTCACTCTAGATACTTCTGAGTTAATCTACAAAGACTTCTTTGACTTTTTTTTCTCCTCCTTTCCTAGTATTTTTATTATTTTCCTTAGCAAGCCTTTCATGTTCCCCTAAGAATATGATTCACAGAAAGTAAAAAATTGCTTAAGTGCCATTGCATGAGTCTTTCTGTGCTGGCTGCATGAAGGCACTAATTTCAGCCTTTTAGATGGTTTGTATTACCATATTTTTGCTCTCTGTTATCAACTTCAGGGTTTTTCATTGGCCTTAGATTCCAGCTTGCTTTTCCTGATTTGTTGGCTTTTAAACTTTCTTTTAAAGGTGAATTAATAGACATGGTTGGGACCTGAATTTTAATGTTACTGAGCTGCTGCTTCTTATTTCTTCATCTGTTTTTTTATAAGGCCTGATTAAAGTTTGTTCATGCTAATGGGAATCTGCTCTTGGTACAAGGAGACTTTTCAGAAAACTTTCAGACGCTATTTGTCTACAACTTTTTATTTGCCCCTAGTTTTAGTCCTGGATTGCCATGCCTTATCAACAGGTTCCTTGCATGCAAGGTAACTATGCTGGCTTGCAGTGACTGTCAGAGAAGATGCGCTCATTTCCTTGCAAATCATCCAGGCTTCTGGAGTTCCCTCTCACTAGCAGCACCTTGTTTCCTTTATCTCTGTCAGGCTGTAAACTTCCAAAGAACATGCTATGGATACTTTAGTGACTAACATCTGCCTCCAGCCTGCTGAGACCTATTTGGCTTAGTGTTTACACTAATGAACTTCACACAGGAAAGTAGAAGCACTGAAATTTCACTGATGACACAAAGCTGGGAGGCCAGACTGGCAGAGTTGGAAGCTGAGATTTTAATACAGTAATACCAAGATGTTCCTGAGGCTGGAGTATTATAAAACAAAATTAAATTATTCATGGTGAGAGATCACACAGACAGGAGTTGCTAGCAATGTTCTACCTATTAACAGGTGCTTGCTGGTAGGGGAAAGGGCTATAACATGCCACTTAATTGTATGAAGACTGAACCACTTACTTATTTTGAAAACACAATACAGTCCCAGGAGGTATCAGAAGTAATTCTAATGGAGATAGAGGCCTTGTGGAAAGAGTTAATGCAAAAAAACCCCTGGTAGGTTCTCCTCTGTAATACTGCATTTATACAAAAAGAGAGTTAAATAGCTGGATGTTTTTATTTTTTCAGAATATGAAGGCTGGCAGGATTGTTGTTTTCATGCTCACCCCATGTACTTTCTGACAAGAGATAGGAAGACCTGTGCTGAAGTGAGCAGTCATGCTGTCACACACACAGAAAGAAAACAACCTGGCCTGGTGTTATTGTCACCTGGAAGTTGAGAAGTTCCCGCCTAGTAGTAGTGGGAGGTTTTTGGATGCTATTCTGAAATCAGCAGAGTGTGTTTGTGTCTCTCCCAGTGACAGCCAAGGCTCTACTCTCCAATGCTGCAGTACACTGCAGAGTGAAAAACATCAATGCAAGCAGAGAGAGGGCACTGCGGGGGCATGATGGGTATCTGTCAGGCTGGACTAGGCTGAGTTGAGCCAAGCCACGATGTTCCTCCAGCTCATTACATTAATTTACATTAATTTGCAAAGCCACATGCCTGAACAGTGCTCGAGACCACCTTTACATGTGCCCTCAGCATGTCCTGGCTTCTCTCTTTGTGTCTCTCCTTCTCAGCAGTGTTTTGTGTCACTTCAGCTGACTGGGGCTACATTTTAGTCAAATTAAGTGTTTCTGCATCTTTGGGGCTGAGTTAATAATTTCCCCAAACCTCTGGGGAACCCACGGAGAGCCAAGACCTGCATGGAGTCTGCTTAGGTCCAGCACACCCAGAGGGCTGCTATGTGGGGCTAATAAGCCTGAGCCAATCCTGGAAGCATAAATTGGGAGTGCTGATGCTGTGTTCCCTGGCACTTGTGTAAAGAGATTGTTGAGGCTCCAGAGGTGAAATATTGCAGAGCCAAGCAGAGTTTGGCAAGGGCTGTGAATTTGAGCTCAAAGCTGCACAAAAAGCAGCTACAGCTGTTCCCGGTGAAGGGCTGCTTCCTGGAGCCAGGGTCTTGCAGCCACTTGATGCTACCTTTTGTAGCAACTCTGGGTCTGAGCTGTTACATTTTGTATGGTGTGGATAATCCATGGCACCTGCTACCTGCAGAGCTTCCACTGTATTTTCAGTTGGTTTGATCTATATTTGGAAGGATTTATAGGATGTCTGCAGTTCCAGATTAATTAACTTTGCAGGTGCCAAGGGTTTTTCATGGTATGCCCTCCTGGCCCTTTCCACACACATTCCCCAACCCCACCTTCCCCAGATGCTTCTGCACAGTGGGTAGTGGAGTCTGAACATCTTTTTTTATGGAATAAAGAATTTTTATTTTCATACCTAGTGTTTTCAGGCTGATAGATTACAGAATTTTCAAGGATTTTTTTGTTGGTTGGGGTTTGGTGAGTCTTTTGCCCGCTCTCTAAAAATTTTGACTGTTTAACCCTTGTCATCCCTTACATACATATCTGACATAACATGGCCAAGGCTTTTTTTTCCTAAAAGAAGGGGAAAAAAAAGTCTAGACATGGTGCTTTGTACTGGAAAATAGTGAGGCTGCAAAAAAAGAATGTAGTCTAATGCTTCTGATGATTCAGTTGAGCAAGTATAGCATGAAAGAGTTAAATCACTGATTCTCTTAAGTTGCAAATACAAGAATTTGGCCTCAGGCAATTAATGGCTGTTTGAGAATGGTGTTGATATGCTGCCGTCTTCTCTAGTATTTCAAAAGATTTTTACATTATTATATCTGCCCTACAGGTTATTCCAACAAAAGGAAATTTACAATCTTAGAGAAAAAAAAAATCTTACATTGAGTTGTCTTTTTCTAATCCTTCCTTTTCTTTAGGGAGAGGTTTAATCAAGTTTTACCTAGTCCATGTCTTTTTAACAAATGTTTTAAATATGTATCTTCAAAGGTAATCTTGAATAAATGCAGCTAGCTAATAAAGGTAAAAAAATGTTCTTTCTTTTATGGGACACTTCAGAGAGCCAATTTGTATCTGAATGCCCTGCAGATATTCTTTTCCCTGAGCTCCAGGAGAGCCTCTTCTACCAGAGACTTGACTGAATTCCTCTTGGACTCTTTATCTCTCTCATCTGCAGAGTCCAACAGGTGCAACTGCCACCCTCCATAAGAATTTCAGTTGCAGGTTGTCTCCAGTGTTCTAGGGAACAATGAGAAATTTGATCCTAAATTTGTGATGTCATTTTGCACTGATCTTGTGGAACGAGAAGGGTCAAGCTCAGTGTTAAATCAAGAATTTATGGTTTAACAATGAGCAGTCTTTTGTAAATACCCTCAAGCTTTAATTTATGAGACTGTGGGTGCCAGATTTTAATAGAAGGGTCATTGTTAATCCATTATTCTTGGGTTTGGCCAGTGTTATTTTATCTCTGAATATATATACTATAAAAATATATTGGTGGATAAATGAGACATGGTACTAGTTTGGAGTAATTACCTAAACATTTATGTCAAACTAGTGACAGCTCCAATCTTTAACTTTTCTGAGCAATGCAATTAAGCAATGCACATGTGGTGAAATAACTGTTGTGTCTAACTTAGCTTCTAGGAGTGATTTTCTTTGTTCTTTTTTATTTTATCTGAGACAGGTTTCCTACTGTTCTCAGTGGAGGGACTCAATGGGTTCCTGTTCAAAGCACCCGTGTTTGTTCTTGGAAAGAAGCAAGACAATTGTTTTTCATCTTTTCAGCATTTGTTCCTTTCATACTGGACTTAGATGGCTCAACCTTCCTTGTATTAATATGCTAAATAAGAAAAACCTTTCTATATGTCTTAGTTTTAAATTTTTCACACACTGCACTTATTGACCTGGTTTCTGTTGCCTTTTTAGATCTCCATGTTTGACTTGAGCTGTTAAGCTACGATTCCGTGGAAATAAGTCTGAGTTTCTCTTAATTTCAATTTTAGGTGTTTTAGAGAATGCCAAATAATAGATTGCACAATCATGTGGTCTGAATATTAATCTTATGCTTAATTGGGGAAATATTTCCAAGCATTCGTTGAGCATTATGGGGAAGTCTATTTCATGCTTTTTTTCTTAAACAAGTATGAAAGTAATTGTTTAAAAATCTTAATTTTAGACATTAGTTCTGGTTGCATCAAGTGTGATCAGAGATTTCTTAATACCATATTGCTAATTTACAGCTGTTCTTCTAATCCACTTCTACTCAACTAATCAAATTTTAGTTTGAACTCTGAGCTCCATGTGTCTGCTATGATTTTCAAATCCCCACTCATAAAAAACAGTGTTCCAAATTCATAGCAGAATATCATTTTGCTTTGATTAATATTTATACTAAAATGGATATTAATTACTAAAGAAGTTGAAGAGCGATAAAAAGTTACTACTACATTGATACAAAGTTAGTGAAATAGTTGGCTCTTTGTCATCAGTGCTTTTTGAAATGAAGCTATAATTTTCCCTGGTGTTAGGTAAGCTCACTTTCCATGAAAAGGAGCTCCTAAAGGCTTGTGAAGTGCTCAGATGAGTTAGACATGTATTTTGACATGGCTATCGGCAGTATTATGTGGAGTCATTATGAACTGTTGCTTCTTCTCATTTCTCAGGATACAATGCTTAATAACTCAGGTTGCTGTATTAGTGTGTGATGATACATAATTCCTGATTATATTCATCAGCAAAGTTCTTGGCTCTTTTTCCTGCAGTGTCCTTGTACCTTAGCTTGGCCGTTGGGGTTTGGAAAGGTGGGCAGCTGGGTGGGGAAAGAACCAGTCAGATAATTGGCCTTGGAGGGTTGCAGTTAATGGGTCACACTGTACTTGCTATGGTAGGTGACACATGGAGTGTGCAGGATTCTGCCTTGCCCTGCCCTGTTCACCATCTCTAGCAAGGGCCTGGGGTAGGTGACACAGTGCATTCCGGTTCACAGTGACAGAAGGTCTGGGGCACTGTAGCTGTGCTGGAAATGGGCCTGCAGGAACCTCACAGAATTATGCAGGGGCAAATAGCAAGTCTTGCACCTTCGGGAAAGAAGAGTCCTTGGCAGGAATACAGTCTGGGGACAGAGGGGCTCCAGGGCACAAGCTCCGCAGGAAAGCCCTCGAGGTGCTGTCAGCTGCTAGGAGAGCCTGTGCCATCTCCATTCTAGGAGTTCTTCAAATCTGGATTAGGCTAAAGCTTGAGGAACCTATACTGGCCTCATGGACTTAGACCTCCTTAGGTCCATTTCAGCCTGAAATATCTTATCCTTATTAGTCACAATTCTGTGACTAATTATTTATTCAATTTCAGATTTGAATTTGAATTTTGCCTTTATAGCTTAACTTGCATGTCTGAAATGTTACATGCTCAGTCTGTTCTATCATAAATTCAACTAACGCTTCTTCTGTGTGTGTTTAATGTTCCATTTAAAAAAAAAAAAATTCTGGGCCTTTACCAAGCTTGCATTTCGAAAATAATTATTATATAACCAATGTGATTTGCATCTCTGTGCTTATTACTCTGTGCTATTATTAATTGGTTTCTTTTGTTCTTACTTCTTGTGTAAACTTGCCACATGATTAATGTGCCTTTTTGTTTCAACAGAGGGAGAATATATCAAGATGTTCATGCGAGGCCGACCAATCACAATGTTCATTCCTTCTGATGTAGAAAACTATGATGATATTAGGACAGAGCTGCCTCCTGAAAAGTTAAAACTGGAGTGGGTGTATCCTTAATATCAGTAGCTACTCACTGTTCCCTTTTTGTCTTGTCTTGCATTTTTGCTTTTTGGAATACAGTATTGTCTCTTCTCTGTTAAGAGGTAAAAGCTAAAAAATGAGGAAAAATATTGAAATTAATATAACAATGGAAATGGTTTGTTTCTTCTGTAAAGTACAACTTTAAATGGCAGACTACATAGGTTCAGACTGTACTTTTTCTTTGTTTTGCTATTGACACTAATTCTAATTTATTAACTTATTTGTATTTACTGTGAAAGAAAGTGTCTTTGGAGAGCTACAGAGTTTCAAAAATGTCCCCCTGTGCCTCCCACTATACTAATGAAGGCTTTGCTTCAGGAACATTGTTAGTTTTCAAAACTCTCATCCTTTTTAGGAAGTTTTAGAACTATGGAAGATGTTGAGCTTGTTGTCCTTACCTATGGAGTAAGGATTGGAGAAGCAGCCATCCTTTGCACTGTTTCTGTGTTTCAGCTCCAAAGTGAAGCGAGTAATTTCTTGGAAACTTGTTTGTATTAAATGCACTAAATTTATCATTTGAAGAATGAGTAGGTGTGTGGCTGATGACAATTCTCCAAGTTTATTAGATGAGACATAAAGTTCATTTTAAGACATGTGCTTTTCAACACATTTGGTTCTTCCTGTCACTCCCCATTTCTGCAGATTTTTCCAGTAAGCTCTAATTGTGTAAGTTTCTTAGTACTTCAGTAAAATGACATGTCTAGGCAGAGCTTGAGTTGTAGTAATAATCTGAAGTTTGATGCTCTGATGTTGTTGAAAGCAGGAAGATTTTTTAGGAATGTTGATGGTACACTGTCATATGTCAGGAAGAAAGTTTCAGAATAAAGTCTGACTGGAAGGAAAACAGAGCTCTTATTCATGCTTTGTAAAGCTGTGGTACCCAATTTTCCAACCATCACAGGTCTTGGTTGCTGATGCTGGCACTCATGACTGTGGAATGAATTGGATCAGTCAGTGATCTGGCTGAAATATAATCTTTTTTGTGAAGTTAATTTTCAAGCACAAACCTTAGTTTTCACCTCACAAACATGCAAGGGCTGGAGCTGGCATACTGGAGGAACATCAGCTCTACTTTTCCAGCATTACTGAGCAGTTTGGACTGATGAAAACTGATCATGAAATCACACCCTCAGTTAAGTAGGTGCAAATCCCAGTGTGGACACATTTAATGTCCAAGAACCTTAAGTTCAGGTTAAACCAGTTGGCTGCTGAGGTCTAATTAACGTGAAATAAATCTATCCTAAACAGACTGTCCATATGTTTAGAAATCTGTTATAGGAAATGTCATTCCAAATCAGACCAGTATATTTATGAGTGCAGGGTATCTTTTGGATGCAAAGGTGAAGAAAATGAGGAAAAGGCAGTAAAATTTGTGAGGGCTAAATATTGGTCTTTATGAATTTGTACAAAATTGCTCTTCAGTTTGGAAAATACAGCAGCAGCAGATCTTCTGCTTTATGCTTAGGTTTAGCAAGGGGAACAAATCTGCAAGACAGCTGTAACTTGCAAATATGATGGCAAACTGAACCCTGTACGCCTTATTAAAAAGGCATGGCAACAATGATTCACTAAGTGTTTTACTAATGTCAATGTTTTGCACCTGTAAGCTCAACTGAGTGTTGAATAGTTCCATTTGTAGGTTTTGTTTTGAATTCTTTCAATTCTGCCTTCTGGATGATTTTTATAATTGGTTTTCCTTTGCTGTTGTTCTTTTGGAAAATGCTGGTCAACTATGAACAACTTCAAGGAAACAAGAGGCAGATTATTGAGGTGTTTTTTTGTTGGTTTATTGGTTGGTTTGGGAGGTGGAGGGGGTCTCCTTTTTAGATATTTCCTGTAGATTTATTCAACTACTGATACACTGTACTGTAGTCCAACTAGGGAAACCTAGCTTTTGTCTGCCTTGCAGATTACTGTCATTTGAAGAAATGCCTAAGCTGCTTGGCAATATAAAGCAGCTCATGGGGGAGTCTGAGCTCTTGAGTGTGTCTAGTTCCTGAGTGATGTCATTTAAATTTAATAATTCAGTTTGAGTATCCCTGCTTTGTAGTGCAATATTTGCTACTGCCCTTCAGAACTGGTTAAAATATATCTGACATTCCTAGTAATAGCAAAATGGGCTTATTTAGTAGCTTCAGAGATCACAGTCAGTGCAGCTTTTGACAGTGACTGTTGATTCTTTCTCCCAGTGTATAGTAGCTCAGTTTCAGGAGGGGATTTCAGACTCCGTTTTATGAGATTATTTTTAGCAATAGTGCTCTTCTTTCTAAGAATAATTGAAGACAGTGGTAAATATACTGCTGAATTCTGGTGTACGGTGGATCACTTTTCATGAGGGCAGTAGCTATTTTTAGCCAGTTAAAACAAACAAGTGAAAAAAAACCCCGCAAAACTTAAAGTTTTTAAACATATCGAATATTGTGACAAAACACTCCTTGTAATTGGTGAGATATAATCACAATATCAAGGCAATTATCTCTCAATTTCCCTGATTTAATCATCAGTTTCACGGAAAGATTAACATTGAAATTCAGTGGTAATGAAACATCAAAGTTGTGTCACCCCTTTTTCTGTAGAGACACAGTCAATTATTGCATTAATTTTATTGCATTATTGGTATTGCATTGTATGTGCTGCTTTGTTCTGCCTGTGTGGAGAAGGAAAGAACTACTGTGGAGCAACAACCCCTCTTTTTTTCACTCAAGATAGTCTGGGATGGAGAATGAAGAAAGTGAAACAATTTGTTGCACAAAACAGAGGCTCCTTTACATGCTTGTAAAACATGTGCTTCTAGAAAATACTCTTTGGTACTTTATTTTGTAGGAGGGGTAAAGGAATGAATGGACTGAGAAAATGTAATTTTTTTTTTTTTGTTGCAGCTTCATTAATGTCAAAGCTCAGTGGTGGGTGCCAAAGTATTAGCTCTAGCTTGGCTAAGCGTGGAAGACTTCTGCTGTGGAAAGACATGTTTGTGTAAATCATTAATACTTTTCTAGGATGAATGTTCAAAGATGTCAATCTTGCTAAATCCTTATCAATACATTCCCTGTTGTATGCAGCAAATGAGCAAAATCTGCCTCTCTCCTCTGAGAAGGTATTTAAAATGGCTTTCTTAATGCTTCAGGATAGAAAAAATATTTTCATTGGTTTGTAGTCCATTGCTTTTGAAAGTCCAGTTGTTTGGTTTGTCGGTATTTTTTTATAAAAGGCCATTCTGGGGTTTCTTTTAGTACCATCTGTGTTTAAAAAGAAGAAGAAAGAGGAAAATTGAGTGGGGAAGTAAATAGTAATGGAGGAGAAACTGAAGCATCCTTTTTTTCTGCCCTCAGCATTGTGTTGTATCAGCATTTCTCTCAATATCGTTTGCTTAGCAAGCCAGTGAATAATCTCTGCTTCAGAGGAGCCATTGTGTTCTTCCCTACTGAACGGAAGACAGCAAGATAGAAATCTGTTTTGCTTTCCACACTCCAAAGGGGTTTAATTGACAACTGAATGCAGTGTCCCTCTTTGAACTGTTGTTTAGTTACAGCATGTGTTTAATTTTACAAGTGTTCCTCTGGTCTGGTGGGACTGCGAAAAGGAGGGGGTAGGGTAGTGGGGCATTTTGGGGGGTGTAGTGCTATTTTTGATAGAAAGGTGGCCCTCTTCCACGAAGAATGGAGTTCAGGCTATCAGATTGGGAGATACCAGTTTAGACACTTCCAACCTTGAACTACTTCACCTGTCTTCACTTCTGAGAAAGGGCCAGCTTCATCCATCCAGCTTTCTCCACATGGGCCTTTGACTTGCTTTTATTTACCTTATTGGCCAGAACCTGAAGATGGAATCCTTTAGCTAAAATTGCTTAATGTGTTTCCCATATTTTTCTTACTGTTGCAGGTGTATTAGTTGGCAATGAAGTGGAAAGCTCTCCGAAGTGCAGGACATAACAGGAAAATATTATTTTTGGGGCTACAAAGTTAGATGTTGAAGTCTGAGTTTTGATGTTAATTGTTCCTGGTGACCCAAGGAACTGAAATATAGGCAGGCAGCCACATTAATAGTCTAGAGGAAGAAAACTGCACCTGTTCCAAAGAAATAATGAGTTGTAATAATGTTTGATCTGTGCCAACCAAGGCTCATTCACAGTGTGTAAAACTTCTGAATGTCATTAGGAGCCATGCATATTCCTACAGAAAACATGCCTTTTATGTATTTTGGGTAGATTTGGATAGAATATTTTTCATTGTGTAAATTCCTTTTGAGTTTGGTTTGTTTAAAAAAGTACTCCTAAAACAGTCCAGAGAAATCTTTCCTGAGCTTGGCAGTTGCTGTGCAGAAGTTTGCCTTTTATTATAGGGCATTCGGAATTGTTTTAAAAGGCCAAATAAAAGCAATCCTCTGCTGCCCAGTCTGCTGATACACAGCTCTGTTGCTGTAAAAAATGCCAAATTAGAATAGTGAGTCCTGCTATTACCTAATGAAATTTCACGTGGAAATTTTTTGCAAAACTGCAATACTGTGTTTGCTTTACTTCTACCATATCTTATTTTTAACATCAGTGTTCATCATCTCTTGAGGGATTTGGGTTCCTGAAATCCAGTTCTATGGGGTTTGTTTTGTTTTCTTTTTAAACTGTTACTGAAATCGTGCTGTAGTTCCAGAGGGAAAAACTTAAAGAGCATTTGCTGACATGAGAACTCTCCAGGAATCCTGTAAAGAAAAAAAAGAAAAGTTGGTTGGTTTTTTTTCTGGTATTCAGTGATTATAAAAACCTTGACCAAAAAAAAAAATAGTTATGGGTATCGTGGAAGAGACTGTCGAGCCAATGTTTACCTCCTTCCTACCGGAGAAATTGTGTATTTCATAGCCTCAGTGGTGGTACTATTTAACTATGAGGAGAGAACCCAGCGGCACTACTTGGGTCACACAGACTGCGTTAAATGGTTAGTATACAACATCTGCATGTGAGTATGTGGGTAATAATGCAGAAATATTTCTTTTCCTCTCCTGCTGTATGTACAAACTAATTAATGTCATCGTAGTTGTAGTTATTTCCTGTTTAATCAGTCCCAGTAGATTTCACTGTTGTAAACACTGCACAAACAAATGATGTTAGAGCAGTCCATGCTAGCTTAGCATGTCTGGTTTAAATGTAAAGCAAGGGCATATGTATACAATCTAAGAGTGCCAGGTTGAAGAAAGGATCTTTGCATAAATTGTTGCAAATGCTTGTCCCAGAAATTAAAAATTGTTGTTAGCCTAACTCTAAATCAGTTGTTTAGAGGCAGTATGACAAAAGTGCAGTCCAAAAGGAGAACGAGAAAACTGGGTGGAAAACTGAGCAATCATTTTCTCTTTTTTGAAAATATGCCCCATCCAAGTATAAAGACAGGGAAATCAGAAAGATGTTTGCAATAAAAAGAAAAACTAGAGAAGGAAAATTGAAGCCAATGTCATTGTGGGTGCAAAGGCAGTTACAGAATTTGCTGTGTTAGTCTGAAGAGTAGTTCACAAAATGTAATGGTGAACATAAACTCTCTACTGTGCTGTACCTGACTGGAGAAAATTTGACATCTGAAGTTCTTTTCTCCTGTTTGTGTAATTGCTTTCTGTGGGAGGGATGCTGCCAGTTTTGTGTTCTTCACTTTCATTCAGAAAGTTGAACTGAATTGTGAATTTTTTTGGTGTCCATCATTATGACCTCTTCAGGTTTGCCCTGGCCCCCTTTATTCTTTCAATGGCTTTCTTCACCTTTGTAATTTTACAGAGAAAGCAAGTAAGAATATAGATCAAAAAATCCCAAGGGCTGAGGATGTATTCTCTGAAATCTGTTTTTTCACATCAACTTCAAAGCCAAATGTAATAAGCAAGGGCAGATTTTTACTTGCAGTAGTAGTGCAATTCCATCAGTAACTCATTTCAAGTTGTAGTAATCCCTGACTCCTCGGTGCACAGTCAAACCTTCAGCCAACTTTCCTGCCTTTTCCCCCCGGGTTCATGACATCTCTAGGTTTAGGCATAAAATCTGCTGCAGTATTTATAAATACGGCATTATTATAGATGATGGCACTAGGGTCATTATGAGACAATGCAGATTTCATTTCAGTGAACTCTCAGTGTAGTACAAACCTTAGATGTGTCAGAGTACACGTAGAGGTGACTTTTCTGGCACTCCTGGTTGTATGTTAGCAAGCAGTCAATACAGTGTGGAATGAAAGATCTGATGAGAAACTTTCAAGTTGTCTCCTTAGAAGTCGGATTTAGGATCATAAGTGTCTTCATACGCTTTTGTTGAGAAACAAAAAAATTTACAAAACACCTCTCAGTTTTGAAGAACTATGACAGCAAAAGCAAGTCATATTTCTGTCTGTCTTAGTCTTGCAGTTCATCCAGACAAAATTAGAATTGCAACAGGACAGTTAGCTGGAGTGGATAAAGATGGAAGGGTAAGTAATAGAGCTGTTGAGCAGTAGTATCTTGTTTTGAAAATCAGGAAAAAGTGGTTTGGGGTTTTTTAATCATCACCTTCTGTCTGCAGTTTATATTATGTATTGCATTTACTGAGATATTTTGAGTTTCTCTGGTTACAGCCTGTATCTCTGGCAAAAGACAATAGTAATGAAACACTCAACCATACCTTAAAAGAGCAGAAGCTCATAAAGTCCTTTATCTGCAAGCAAACGTGAAGCTTGTTATTGGTTTATAAGACAACATCATTTCTGTCATATTACTTTCAATATGTCTGCTCCCAAGGGAGAGCAAGTCCCCAGGTTGTGGGTCAGTATAGTGTTAAGGCTTCATGGAAGAGGAAACCAATTTTGAGAATTCATGGAAGGCGTGCCAAGCTTTCCTATAAACTTGCTCATTTGAGAGCAAGTCTGTTTAAATGGCCCCCTCTGCCTCTTGGCGTAATTCTGCCAGAGTTTGAATAATTAGATTATTTTAATGAAGTTTGAAACAGGGGGGGAAAAAA
This sequence comes from Drymodes brunneopygia, assembly GCA_013400955.1. NCBI lineage: Eukaryota > Metazoa > Chordata > Aves > Passeriformes > Petroicidae > Drymodes > Drymodes brunneopygia. The sequence continues at coordinate 1,448,154 of VZTZ01033097.1, forward strand.
AGAGATGCTATAAAGTGTAGAAGCATGTTAAATATAACTCTTTTTCAGATGTTCAACTTAATTTTTTATATTTTGTAAGAAATTTATGTGGCGGGTTTTGTATACGTGATTTCCACCAAGCATTTTCTGACTCTTGTTAGAGCTGGTCAGTTTGTTTTTCCACCAGAGCAAAGATTTATTGTCACTTTCAATGGTGAATGCTGTCCTTAAGCCAAGTTAATTCCCACTTCATTGGTGATTGTTTTTAAGCTAGTTTGAGATAGTAGTTGTATGAAATATAACCACGGACATTTTCAATGAGTGTTTGGTGATGATTAAGAGGCTCAGTGCACCAGGGTTTGTTGCTTTTTTTCCTGGTTTATATATAATAAGCCCAGGTTTCATCATTGTTTTCAGTTGTTGCATAGTATCGCTAGTCTGGGGTCTGAAATGCAAGATGACTCTTCCATTATTTATTCAATTCCTTGAATTGGTCAAAGTATATTCACAACTACCAAACGCCACTTTCCTGCCACGTTGGTAGCCCAGACATAAGGGACAACACTGCCTTGACTCTCCCCTTCTGACATTGAGGACAGTACCCAGCAGCCTCCCCAGCACAGGTCATCCTTCATTATGCTCTGCAGTCTGCAATTCAGGCAGCATCCGCTTAACAAAGCGCGGCCCGGCCCGCGGAGCTTTCCCTGCTGGTGACCTGCTTGTCCCGTTGCTTTCCCACGCAGCCCTTGCAGCCCCATGTCAGAGTGTGGGACTCGGTGAGCCTGGTGACGCTGCAGGTCATCGGCCTCGGCACCTTCGAGCGCGGAGTGGGCTGCTTGGACTTTTCCAAAGCGGTAAGATGGGCGCGGCTCCTCGGGGTGCTGAGTAACGTGGCCAGTCCTATGGAAACAGGATGGAAATCTCTGGAGATGCTGCTTGTGGTTGTCTAGCTGATCTCTTTCAGTATTAAAAGTGTGTCAGTAAAGTTTCTGTATGCTTTATTAAACCAGCTGACAGCAAAGTCGCTGGAAAAACAGGAAATGGCACATGTAGAATTGCGGTAACAAACCAACATGGTAAATAAATAGCAGGCAAGAAAAACCTTAACTAGAAAATGAAGTCCACACTGGGTTTGGTGGTTTGGTTTTGTTTGTGAGGAGCTTGGTTCTTTTTCTTTTGATGTTAAAAACAAATTTGTTAGTGAGGTTTGTGAAGACAAAATTTAGTGAGTTGTGATAGGTGGGTTAATTTCTTTGCTTTCACAGCTGGAGTAGGTTTTTATCCACCAACAGGAAATTTAAAAAAAACAACCCTCACATTATCTTGTACTATTTTTTTCCCAAGGAATAGCTTGTTCACTTTTTGCCTCTTCTTTTACATAGAATAAAAAATAGAGGTCTTTGTTACTGGGCCCATAGAATTTGTCAGAAAAACTGATAGCACATGGAGATGCACTACTTGGCATTGGGAAGTTCTCATTTCAAATTTAGAAATGAGTTGGAGTTTTTTGTAAAATATGGGCTTATTTTAATCCTTATGCTGCCACTGTATTTTTGCCAAAAGACTGAGATGTATCAGACCTCCTGAAAACCCAGACTGGATTCTTGTATTCTGTCAAGAAGAATTAATACATCTAAAAAAATTTAAAAATGCAGAAAAACAATGTCTGCAGTATTTTGTTACTAGAGGAAGAGATTTACAGGACAGCTGAAGTGGGAAGGGATGTCTGGGGATCACCTCATCCACTGTCCTGCTTGCAGCAGGTTCTGTCAGAGCCGACTGCTCAGGCTGTGATCCAGCTGGCTTCTGGGAATCTCCAAGAATGGAAACTCAACAGTGTCTCTGAGTGACCTGTTGAAAAGAAATTCTTGCACTGTCTTGCTGCAATTTCACTTTGAAATTGAAAGAAAGAAAGGAATTGCATAGCATTGGAATGTTGCTATGTTAGATACAGTTCTTTTTGTGTTCCAGTAAATAACGTGAAAGGAGTACTGGCATTCCTGTCACTCTAACAAACCAGTGAAACTTACATACTTGGATACAGATCTTTTTCAATGTGAATAAGAATGCATTCCATCATTTTAAAAACAAAACAACCCAGGGAATTTTTGAGGACTAGATTTTAGTTTTTATTGGTTCTGTTCTGCACCTGAAACTGAATTTGATACCTTTAATTAGAGTCTCACATGAATGCTCACTAGACTGAAACAGTTTGTGTGCAGTATCTAGAACAGTGTTTTTACCACAGAAGTTATTAATCCCTGCAAGAGCTGCATATATTGCCAGTGCTGTCTTCAGGGTTTCTTCCCACCTAATAATTCACATATATATTTGCATATTACTGCTCAGAGTAGTGCTTCGGAATAATAACTTTAGCCACCTCTATTTTCATAATTTGTTAGAGAATGAAGTGCTAGAATCAACTTTAAGATAATTAAAGTCTCCTCCAAATCTTTCTACAAGTGTCCTTGAAACAGCTAGTTTGTGCAAGTACGTGTTGCTGGGAATAAGTATATTTTTGTTTCAAGATTTTTACTCTGTTCCTTTAATTACATGTAGCCATATATTTACCATTTTGTTGTGAAGTTGTTCAAAATAAGTGGTATCAGTTATTTAATACTGTAGGTGCTGCTCTGCCTCCTCTGTAAGCATTTATTCAGAAAGTGTTACCTTTGCTGCAGTTTTACCAACTACAGGATGGTACTGCTGGTACTTTATGACCCATAAGGAAAAAAGGAGACATGAATTACAGAATTTGGTAACATAGCTGTGTATATGTGATGGTGACATTTAGGAAAAAAACACAAGTGGAGCTATGTGTCTGTCCTCTGAGACCTGAAAAAAAAAAAATATTCATAGAATAGAAAATGAAATCTTCTTGCTGCTAGTGTGAAATTGCAAACAAGAAAGCAAAAAAAAAAACAACCAAAAACCAACAAACAAAAAACCCAGCAAACCAACAAACAAAACCAGAGTAAAGACTTGGTAAGATACTTTTAAAGATTTCCTAGAATGTTATTTGAAGCATGATTATTTTTATGAGGTTGTACAAAAATCTGTGTCTGTCTTTAAAAAGAAAAAAAAGAAAAATTCCATATATACTGAGGTTGTAATTACTTTAAAAGGACTTGATTAATTTATATTTGTACCTTTGTGGATTTTTTAAATACCTTTGCCCTGCCCTGTTTCTAAATTTGGTATGATAATACTTTGTCAGGACTTTTTTTTTTTCCTTTTCTTTTAGGATTCTGGTACTCATTTGTGTGTAATTGATGACTCTAACGAGCACATGCTTACTGTGTGGGATTGGCAGAGGAAATCAAAAATAGCAGAGATAAAGGTAATTTTTGCACATGAATATTCTGAAATAAAAGTGGTTTTATTCCCATAAATACAGGTTTGTGAGAGAGACTTTTGATCTTACTTGGAAACTGCCACTCTGTAATACTGCTGGCTTGTTTAAGGGTTCCACAGGAATGTAATCTTAACTTCTTTACTGGAAGAGCTTGAATATTGAAGGGTTTGTAATTACATTTTACTCATCCTTAAGAGCCAATGCAAATGAAGCAATTGTCTAATGGTTTCTTAATTTAAAAAAAGAATAAATCCTGGGAGCTGTAAGAAACTAAACTGACAATTCAGTCTGTAGTTGCTTAAAAAAATAAAATACTTTAGACATTCCTTATTTCAATTTTGTCTGACTCAAATTCTAATTATTGATTCTCAGTATGTGTCCCTTCTCATTTGAAGTCCTAAGTACTTTTGTGGATTGCAGTCTTGTCTGCTTTTCTGTTTCTTTTTGAACCTTTCCAAATTTCAGACCAATGAGAGGTATTCAGAGGTGTTGCACTCAGTGCTCATGTAAAACAAATTTCACTGGGAGCACTTAATCCTTAGTGTCATCCAGTATCAAGCAAGCAAATATTACAGGCATGGGGAACTGAGTATTTGTAAATTTTTATAAATTATGCTCTACAAGCATATATGTCTATATCATTACAGACTTGCCATTTCAGATATCAAAAGCAGGTCAGTTTGACCTGTTTTCTTTAAATTATGTTGACCAATACTAACTGTATTCTGTAAGTTTTAATTTAATTCTATGACAGTATTTTCATTTCCTTTTTGATATTTTATGTGAAACTATTTGGCATATGCCTTGTATTCCCCATTCACTGACATTATGTTTTGACTGTTTTTGCTCTTAGGGGAGTTCCTTGGTGTTTTCAGAATTGGCTAAAAACCATTTGGCAGGGACAGTTTGCCCTTCAGTACTTATTCACTTCTAGGACTTGGTCTTACAGTATCTTAAGCACCTTCCACAGAAGATGATGTGAACAGAATTGCATCCCTTGAGCTGGGATGCAAAACAAAAGCTGTTTCTTAGCTGAACTCCATTAAAGTTTTCAGTTGTTAAGTTCCAAATGATTTTTTTGACATAGCAGATTCCCTCATAGGAAGACTGTGTGGGAACCGTAATTCAACAAATAAGGCCATGAACAAAAAAAAAAAAAAAAGGAAACTTCAGAAGATTGTTTTCTTGGAGTAAGCCAGAATACGTGAAGCAGGAAAGATCTGATTTAACAGCACTCTTATTTATAGATCACAGAATGGCTTGGGGTCATCTGTCCAACCCCCAAGCCAAAGCAGGTTCACCTAGAACAGTTTGCGCAGGATCGTGCCCAGGCAGGTTTTCAGTTTCTCCAGAGAGGGAGAGTCCACAGTCTCTCTGGGCAGTCTGTTTAGAAATCCCACAGAAATAAATGCATTTACTTTCTTGTTTTGTAGTCATTGCCTGCAGGAGGTTTGTCTTCAGTGACAGTTTGGTTGACCAGTCCATTTGTTATGTTTATAAAATCTATTGGTAAAGGATAAAATAGTTTAAGATGTTGGTAATTCAGTAGAAGTATATGCGGCCAGTAAAAACACAAAGGTGGGACCCTGTGTTTCAAAGTTTTGAGTTATGCAGGCTTCTCTTTTTCTTCTTCATGAGGTGGAAAGGAAAACAAAGAACCCAAGAGAATTTTTATAGAATTTCAGAAAGAGAATGATGGATATGATCCTATAATATTACTGTTGTCTTACTTACCTCTGTCACAGCTTTGTTGTCCAGAATAGCAAAACGGTCTATGTAAAAATTAAGCAGGGTTTTTCAATCCAAAAAAATGTCTTGGCAGAATTCTTAGCTATTCAAGAGAGCAGAAGCTTTTGTGATTTAAAAGGGAATGTAAAACCCTAACTTGTATACTGACGTTTAATAAAGATCTCTTCTGAATGTGAAAAATCAATATATATAAAATTATATGTGCAGTCATTCAGACAACTGACTTAGCACAGAACACTTAGGAATACTTTCAAGCACACAATGAGCTGTTCAGTTTCTCGTGTCTCTGTTCTAAAACTTGGGGGGTTTATGTGTGTTTCTAGTAGTTAATGTCCTATCTGAATAAATATTATTTCTGTTATTATTTCAGACTACAAATGAAGTTGTTCTTGCTGTGGAATTCCATCCAACTGATGCAAATACCATAATAACATGTGGCAAATCTCATATATTTTTCTGGACATGGAGTGGCAACTCATTATCAAGGAAGCAAGGGATATTTGGGGTAATAATGTCTTGATACCAGGACTGTTTTAAATCAATGGAAATCACATTTTCTATACGTTTGCTTCATTGTTACCATGTACTGTCTGATCAGAGAGGTAAACATACGAAAAAAGGCTGAGTTCTTCTTACATGTATACAGGGTGTAAGAGTGTGAATGCATTATTCTAATTATGTAACAAGTACAAGCAATTATCCCTTTCTCTTGTTCATTTTGTTCCAGAAATACGAGAAACCCAAATTCGTTCAGTGTTTGGCTTTCTTGGGAAATGGTGATGTGCTCACTGGAGACTCAGGTGGGATAATACTTATATGGGGCAAAACTACTGTAGAAGCTACTCCAGGAAAAGGAGCTAAAGGTAGGATACGTTCAGAGTTAATCACAGATTTTACAAGGTCTGTAGAAGGCAAACATAAAGGATGGCATTAGGGAATGGATAGAGAAACAGGCCTGACTCAGAGCATTCACTTCCTATAAGTAACAGGTGGTTTCTAAAGTCCTGCAAGTCCTAGGAATTTGCTGACTTAAGAGCAGTCTGGAGTTTCTTAATAATTGATGAGACTGTGCGTGCAGTGAATGAAAACTACTTTATCTAAATGTTTTGCATTTTTAAAAAATGTAGTTAATCAGCCGTCCTTTGATCTGGTGATTTGAAAAAGGCTATAGGATCAGTTTGGGGTTTCTGCAGGCTGCCTTTGCCTCTTAAGGCTTATGCTGCACCATGCTTAGTCTCAGAGGAATACCATTGAGTGGTGGAGCTGACATTAATGGGTCTTGTATGTGAAGTACAATTACAATGCTTAGTTGTAGCAGTTACATGAATAACAGTTTTTGGTTTAGTCGACACTCAAGCTTTGATACACTTTAAAAAAAAAATTGAGATTTGAAATTAAATCTTTAGAGCAAAGCTTTTGGAAAAAAGAAAGGAAAATTATTTGTTACCCAACATATGCAGACCTGGCACAGCTGAGCCCTAAGGTAACTCATAAATTCAATGATAATTCATTTTACTTGGCAACTATTTCAAACACTCTGGTTTAAATTGGTGTGCCAGGAAAACATTCACGTAAAAAGTACATTTTTAACAGTAAGTCTGATTTTGTAGGTAAATCTTTTTCTCATCTTTCAAGCTAACTGCAATGGAAAAGTAATCCAACAAATTATCTGATGTTTAATTTTTAATTTCTTGGGCAAAAATAACCTTTTTTCAGTATAACCCTAAATATTCCATTATCAAATGGAATATTTATTTACATTGTCTTAACTAAAGGTGGGATTTTTAGTTGGCTTTATTGCACTAGATTGGTCACAGGACTTGATCTCATAGTCTCTTTCACACTGATTTGAACTGACTTGAGCCATAGGCAGAGTCAGCAAAGTTAAGCTCATGTTTAGCTGCGTGGTGATTCATTTTTCCTGCAATTGTTATTTCAAAATACGCAGCACCAGAATCTTGTTTTGTTTGGGGTTTTTTAATTACTTTCCATGAAGACCTGATTAGGATGCAAAAGGCTTCTTTTGCTACCCTTGTTGTTTAATTTTCTCATCTCTTTCATTCTTCCAAGTATTTTCCTTTGGGTAGGCTGCTGTCTTGATAGATGCCAAATGCTGATTGTACTATTTTTATGTGTCGCAACATCTGGCATTAGATATTAGATTCATGCATCCTGGAAACTTTGCTATAAATAATTGGCTTTTTATTCCCAAAAGACTATAGACAAGTTTTTTAGTTTCTTTTAATAAAGTAGCTTTACTTATTTTCTAATAATGACTTGCTAAATATTTTTTGAGTCTAAAAGACAGTTTCTCTTGCATCTGGAAAAACTGTGTTCCTTTGGAAAGCAGAGAAAAGAAAGCATTTTACCAATTGTTGGTTTTGCCTTCACATTTTGTAGGACAATCAATCTCAAAAAAGTCTTTCTTCAGAAAGGCGGGCCCTTTGTTTTATCTTTTTATTCTGTAAGAAAACACTACCACCTTGTGTTTGCAATACTGAGAGCCTGACAGTCCAAATGTAATTATTTATTATATACTTCCTTTATTCTGCTGCCTTAAAGGCAAAGCTTCCCATAAACCCTAGGTGAAAAAACGAGTGATAAGCTTTCTTATTTTCTTTCCGTGCATATAGGAGTATATCAGATAAGCAGACAAATCAAAGCTCATGATGGCAGTGTGTTCACACTCTGTCAAATGAGGAATGGAATGCTGCTAACTGGAGGTGGGAAAGACCGAAAGATCATCCTGTGGGATCATGATTTGAATCCTGAAAGGGAAATTGAGGTAAGAAAGCAAGAGTGACAAGGAAATTGCCTTGAATGAGGTATCGGCTAGCAAGACAGAGCCTTCCCCACCCTTAGCAGTTAGGATGAAAGAATACCTTCTGGTTTCTGTTTTTTTAAGTGGATTACAATGTTTTATTATGAAAATGTTTAAATTTTAGTCTATAAATGAGCCTATATGACACTTCAGCTCTCCTGTGTTTAAATTGAACAGAAATCTTAAGAGTTTTCTGTCTTCAAAACTCTTCCTTAGTTGTTTGGTTTGGTTTTTTTTAAACTCATCCTGTTTGAGGAGATATTTGAGGATATTCTTTAGTGTTGCATGTATATTTTTAAGTTTGCCTCTCTGGAGAAAGACAACGTCATCCACATTTGAGGGTTTTAGTAGAACGTTTGACATCAGATAAACAAGTGATAGAGTACATATTGGAATTCTGCGATAATTAATGATTAATAAGCTATGATGAGGAACTTCTTTTAAGTTTATCTTAAACCAGGTGTTTAGTGAATATGTCTGTTCTGTGTGATCTGGCTATATGGCAGTGCTAGGTCAGAGGGGATGAGCTGGAAAAGGTTGTTTATTTTGAATTTAAAAAACTTGGCGTTTCCCTTATCTTGAAATAATGTGTTCTCCTTAAACAGTTCTTTAAACATTGGTTGACTCCACTTACCTATTGTCCATTTATAGCATCATTTTGTTCTTAACACTTAAATTCAGTCTAGAATTTGTTACTGTCTTGAATCTAATACTGACGTTTAGAAAACATGGCAGAGAAGGTAACCACTGACTATCATATACAACTCTTAGGCTTGAGTAACACACTCTGTTCATATCAGTGTCTCTGTTTTCCTTTTGTTAATAATGTTATGTTGAAGCTAATTTTTATGTTACCAGAACCCTGACAGATTTATTTTTCTGTCTTATGTGGCTAATATTAGTGTATTTTCTCAAATAAAATCACTTAGAAAACAAACAATTACACACTGTAAAATGAAGCAGTGTATTGGAATTCAAGCCTGCACTAAACAGTCATTAAAATTCAGAATCATTGCTGACATAAGGCATATGAACATTTACTTAAGGCTAATCAGGAGACATTAAGAAAATCAGGAAGCATTTACTATGAGCTACAAGATTTTTCTTGTTTTTCGAAATGTGTTTTGGAAAGTAAATAGTTAACTGTATTATTCCTTTCCTTATCAAATGAGCTGTAAGGCTGTGGAGTGCATTTGTTTAATGAATTTGACACTTAAAAGCTATGTAATTTAATTTGTAATTTTTTCTGCTGAGGTTATTAAAATGACATAACTGTGATTGTCTTGGAGTAAGTTCTTCTTGTATGTCTATACTGAACAAATAGCTGAGGGGGGTTTCAGGTCAAGCCCTGATTGAGGTTATAATAATTGGATTCCTTTTTACTGGGAGAACTCCAGTTCTGGTACTATTGCTGAGCACTATTTGTGGCCTCCAGTTTAAGCACCTATCAAGATGCCTGATGTGGTTTGACAGATGTTTCTTTTCCCAGGTTCCTGACCAGTATGGAACAATCAGAGCAGTAGCAGAAGGAAAAGCTGATCAATTTCTAGTGGGTACCTCACGAAACTTTGTTTTGAGGGGAACGTTTAATGATGGTTTCGTAGTAGAGGTACAGGTGAGCATAACTTGTTTTTTTAAACTATAACCCAAAAATGTGAATGTTTTCTCTGCTGGTGTGTTATTTTAAGACTCTTCATTTTATTCACGGTTAAATCACTTGTGGTTTCTTTCTAGGGACATACAGATGAACTCTGGGGACTGGCATCTCATCCTTTCAAAGACCTGTTTTTAACATGTGCCCAGGATAGGCAAGTTTGTATGTGGAACTCTGTGGACCACACACTGGAATGGACCAGGCTGCTAGATGTGTGTAAACCCTTTAATTTAAATATGAAGCTGGAAAATAGGAAAAAGCATTCAATTTCTGTGACACCCTTGTTCCACCTGATTGCAAGCAAAAATCCTACAGTTACGCTTTTAAAAACAGTTATCTGGAAGCTTTGATAAACTTAGCAAGGCTCATCAGACATTGTGTAAGACATAATCCGACATTGCTTGATGTCATTTTTGACAAGCCAACTTGACTAAATCTTAATCCTTTATTCTTGTTAAAGTTTATTTTTTTACCCTGTTCAAACAGGGGAGAAGACCCTCTGAAGAGGGTATCATACACTTTGTGAAGATTTGGCTTTAGATGTCCTTTCCTTACTGTCATTCATTTCATAGTTTGGCTAGCTCTCTGCTAATATCCAAGCAAAATTATGCTTTACACAGAAGTTTAGGCCTTTTACTCACAAGGTGGTCTAGCAGTGCATGTCACTGATGCACCGAGAGAAGTGCTGTCTGAGGATTAGTGTGCTGCTAACTGATTGGTTTTCCCTGTGGCAGCTCAGCTGAAGCTTCTAGGATAACTTTGGTGTAAGGAGGGGCAATAACGTGTCTGCCTCTCCATGCAGGAACCCGGGCACTGTGCGGATTTCCATCCCAGCGGAGCCGTGGTCGCCATAGGAACACACTCGGGCAGGTAAACGCCTTCCAGCTGAGACAGAATCTGTAGAGGAGACACTTTGATACCGCGCACATTATAATTGGAGGTGGTTTGCTTTTTGATCTTTTTGCTTAAGGCTATGGAGCCTGAAAAGTGTGGCAGAAGGAGGCAGAGCATCTTATATACGTTAGATGACGACAGAAGAATTGTGTGATTGTTGTTAGGCTGGTTTGGTTTTTTAAGAACTCTTTATTGAAAGCCCAGATCTTGATTTATTTTTTTTTAAACTACTTTTTTTGCAGGGGTTTCCATGAGCACTCCTTTTTGTCTTTTCCAAATATCATGTATTTCAATGTTATGTGCACATTGCATTTCTTTGTAACACAGGTACAGTACAGATCTTTGTCTTTCCCAAATCAAACACACTTGCAACCTTTTAAACTGAGGTGGAGAGGCAAGTGAACAGACTGGCATTTTGATTTTTGTGTAAGACAGAGTTCAGCATGGCACATAGCTGCACTGAAGTGATACTGAACTGTTCCTTGTCTTCCTGAAGTCATTGTGCCTTTGAAAACTGTCAGAGCACAAACTGAATCTTTTTAACTCAGGCTTCTTACAATGGGGGAAGAAAGTTACTGTGTTTCATAGTTGAACTCTGGCTTGGTATCATCTCCCAAGAAGGGAGTACCAATGTACCAATTAAAAGAAAAAAACAGGATGTTCATAGCATTAGAAGGGTGAGAGCAATACATACTAAATCTACTAGCATTTTTGTTCTGTTTTTCAGTTATACATCGTGGCTGATAACTTGATAAAATAATGCCTAGTGCATGTCAAAAAATTGGGAATTCTTTTTGCGTGTTTAATTCGCCTACTAGAATTTTTTTTATACCTGACCTCATGCCTAAAAACCATGTGAAGTTTGGTTTTTAGAAACTGCTGAGTATGTGCAACACCCTTAAAATTTCCTGGAAAAATGAACAGCTAAATGTTTTTAGGGAGTTTTCTCCAAGATGAAGATGCAGTCTGCACTAAATTCATTAGGTATAATATCAGGCTACAAAACCAAGTTTACCTTCCTAGTAAAAACCTTGCTGAGCTCTTGTGTATTTGATTACCATGTTGAACCTTTCCATCTTAGAATTATAAACATTAAATTGAATGAATGTTTCTATCTTCATTAAACAGATCAGAATATACAGGCCTAAGAGTACTCTAAACAGAGAAAAGGGAAAAGAAGGTCAGCTTATGTTTCTTGAGAGTTTTTAGATGTTTTTGAACTTATATATTAAACCAGAGTCAAGGCACATTGCATGGCCAAAGCATTCAGTCTGTTGCTTTTGGCTGGCTTTTTTTTTCCCCCTCTCCTGGAGCATTTAGTGTTCTGTTTTAAGTTTGGCACATTCCATTTAAATTCTTATTTTTAATTTACTGGAGGCAACCAGTTTATACTCTGTTCAAGAAGTTTATGATGATGACCTTGGGTTGTTTTTTTTTACCCTCAGTAAAAAGGGTTTTTAAGCAATTATATTTTCACCATTATGTTTTAGTGTGTTCTGAAATTGTATGGTTCAATGATGGGTTTGAGATATACAAATGAAACTGAATTGAAATGAGACCTGTTAAGTGTATAAGGGGATGAGAAATAAATGGAGCTGAGTCAAGACAAACAAAACAGTTTTAAAATTACTGCCTACCCAGCAGCATCATGCAGTGCTTTCTGTGCCAGATAATCTGGTCCAAGGGAGTTATTTCCCAAGGAATGAGGGCTGCATGATATATCTCGATTAACATAGGAAAAAATAATCTCAAACCCATAACAAATCGTTTAATAATTTGATTCATAGCCTAAAAATCTTAAAGTAAATATTAAACGAGTCTAATCTGTTTAGAACTCAGTAAACCCAAATCTTGCTGTGTCTATTACCATTCTAGTGCTGCTCAGCTTTCAGTACAGAGGTAAGACAGGGGCAAGGAATGGAGCACTGAGAAAGTTTGGTTTGGTGGTTAAAGTTGTGACATCAAAAGAAATGTCACATTTTCTACCTTTTTTCCCATTCTTTTCTGTTGTTTTACAGTGGTGTCTTTTATCAGGCCAAGCATCATGCTTTTGGTGGGTTTTTCATGTATCACTTCCCATAATAAGTTTTTCAGTATCATTTCCCGTTTTGGGCTGTCTGCAAAGGGTCCACTACAGGTTTTGTTACCACTTCTTTAAATACCTGCTGTGGACCTGATCATCAGTTGTTTGGGAGTACTAATTCTTTTTGTGGATCCTGCTGCTTGCTGAACAGGCACAGCTGGAAAACTAAAAAAGGTTTTTTCAAGGCACTATTCAGATCCTTTTGCCATGATTCCAGTGGTACTATTAGCAGGGAAGTAGACCTTTCTGTGACTAATTGTCTAGAATATCTTGAGTACTGAACATATGAATATTCAAAGGCATTGTGGGGAAAAAAAGACTAAAAAGAGTCTAACAAAAGTGCTAACATTGGTAAGAAAAGTGAAGGCCAAAAGGCAAGGTTAGCATAAGCCAGAGGAGAACTACAAGGAAGGAAATCAGGCAGTAGAGCTACATATTACCTGTTTTCCACGGTTCTGTTTGTCTTGCACACAGGTCGTTCAGCAGTCCATGGCATGTGGGGTTGGGGTTATTTTTATGTGTATTCTGTTCAATTTCTTTCATGTGGTTCTCTAACCTGTTTTAAGCCATGGGGACCAGGCTGCTTTCCAGAAACCTAGCTGTCGGACACTGAATGAGCACAAGCTGGAATCTCATCCCCAACCATAGAAAGCAATGTTGATTTTGTTCCTGGAGTTCATTTACAGCTTTGTTATGGAATAAATGGTCCTAGGTTTAGCAGTATTCCACTGAGTTCACTGTGAGACAGAGAGTGGAATTCCCTTGTGTGTGAACTTGCACATGGCTGTGAGAGCAGAAGTTTGGAGCAAAGAAATTAAATTCTGAGTACAACTTCAATGTATTCAGCCATATTGACGCCTTCTGGTTTTATGATTTGTGTGTCTGAATACATATTTTTATTAATTTTCATTATCTCTGTGTTGCTAATGTTCACTGTGTTTAGGAGTTGGGTGGGCATCAGGCCTATTGCAAAATGCTCAAGTTCTGTTTATCTTGCACATCTTGCTGTCAGTGGCCATTTTGGTCTATGTGCCAGTGAGTTTTTGTAAGCACCTCGCATGTGCCTCGTAAGTAATGAACTGCGGGTTAAAAGTTACTGTTAAATAATAAAAAATGCAATTAATTACCGTAGTTATAAATCATCCAAGCAAGAAATGTAAAATAAAATGCTAGAATATGAATCATAAAATTCTAGTGAATGGTTGGTTATTCCTTCTTTCTATAATAAAATTATTCATAGAAATGAAAAGCATTGAGAGAAAAATGCCAAACTAGAATATAATTGTGTTTACAATGAGTATGGAAATGTTTTCCACTTCCATCTACTACTTCTATTTTTTTTTAGCTTTGCTTTATAAAAATTGAAAGATCAGTTTTTATATCAAAACTAATCTTCAAAATAGGGAAGAAGTAGAATTAAATTCAGCTGTAGCCTTTAGCCTTTATGATGATAAGATGCAGTCATATTATGTGTTTGGTGGCATGTTTATTGTCCAGTAGATGTTTTGGTGATTATTACAGTGTTCAGGGAAGGGGAAAAAATTGAATGGTATTTAGAATCTTTTGTATATTGTTCACTGTAACTTGTATTGCTTTGTGAACCAGAAAAGCTCCATTAAAAACAGATGTTTTCTATGCTGCCCTTGAGGGGCTAGCATGAGAAGATGAAGGCAGGCAGTGATTATGGCTCTTTTGCTTGTTTTTTTGGTTTTGTGGAAGTGATACTTACTGGCATTCTCCTCTCTCTAGGTGGTTTGTTTTGGATGCAGAAACAAGGGATCTGGTTTCAATACACACTGATGGCAACGAGCAGCTCTCAGTGATGCGCTACTCAGTAGGTAGGCAGACTTGTGCAGTCAGAATAACTCTGATAAACCAGATGGATGGCCTGTTAAATGGTGTTAAACTAGTCCCCAGGCATTAGAAAAGGCACAGCTTTGAAAAAATTGTTTCAGATGTTTAATATGTAACTGAGGATTTGTTTATGGATTTGTTTCTGTGTGCTAAATCCTGGAATTTTGTAACTGCAAACATCACCATCACCTTTCTCAGCCTTTCCTTCATGTTAAACTCTGCTGTTATAATAAATGTTAGCTTTGCTCCCCCCCAAAAAAAGTTCTCAAATAGTCAACAAGTTAGCAGAAAAGTCTGTAAAAAGCTTAATATTTCAGTGATGTTTTAATATCCTTCTTGGTTAGTTTTCAAATTTATTAGTGCAAACCCATAAAACTAAGCTTGTGTTTGTCTGGAAGTCAGAGCTGTTTGTCAAGTGTTTGCTCTGGGATTACATGGAGTCCAAACCAGTGTTGAGTCTCCTCTTCAGATGTGACATGACAAATCATCAGAGGCTGACTCCTCTCTGTTAAAACAGGATGGAAGAACACCCTTGTAAATCTTTTTCTTGTTTGCTTTTGGCTCACATGGCGTGTCAGCAAGCAAAATGTTCCTCTGCTGCTGCCACATGTGCCAACCACAGGAATTTATTTTAAATCACTGATGTTCATTGACACTAGAGGTGTTTGATTGTGATTTGTGGCAGCTCTTGTCCACATACATTTTTAAAAGAAGGCAAGGTAGAATAGAAAAATGCTTATAATGTTTGAATATTCCACATCTTTGCATGTTTAGTGTTAATTTATTTGCAGTCCACACCTCCAAAGTTAAGCTATCTGTAGACTAAATACTCTTCTGCATTTTTATGATGCGTAAAACTCAAGTCTGCCTGCTGTCAACAGCTTTCAGAAATCCGCTGCAGTCTGAGGGTTTATATCCTGTCCATTGAACACTTACTCTAAAAAAAAGCAGAGGTGAAAGAACTTGTCCAAAAACCATCCCCACAAAGTAAACAGATACGGCTGAAAAGCAACATAATGTAAACTGTTATGAATCCTTCAGTACAATTCATAAGGAGTAGTTTAACTGAGACTATTGTCTTAGCCATAAACCTGAAATAATTACAATTCACAAAAAAACCATTCTGTTTATTTATATCAAATATTCTGTGTTGTAGATGGCACCTTACTTGCAGTTGGATCCCACGACAACTTTATTTACCTCTATGTAGTAACAGAAAATGGAAGAAAGTATAGCAGATATGGAAAATGCACTGTAAGTTTTGGAGCAAGTATAATTATTTACATGATTATTATATCATGGATATACATTTTGATGTTATACATAGGTTTAGATGTTAAGCAGTGATGCTGTCTCAGGACTGATGTTTTTCTCTTTGGGTTGGTTATATGTTTTATAGGGTTTTTTCAGCATTTGATTGATTTTAAACTTCAGTCTCTAATGGGTACTGCAGCTCTTTGCATGCAGTAATCATTTTTGCATCAGATAATGACTAATTTATCAGACTATTGCCTTTTTTCTCTGAAATGGGAAATTAGCAGTAAGATAGAGAAATGCCTTGTAGCTATATGCTGGAACTTGTTCAAGGAAAATATTACATTTGTTTGGGGGTATTTTCCTCCTTCTTGAACCAATGTAATATGGAGTGGTGTATTTCTGTTAGAACATGTGGTATTGGAGGCTGTAAATATACACTGTTTCCAGTTGTAATTGTTACTACAAAATTTGAACTTGAGGGATGTGGCCCAGGGTGAATAGATCCAAATGTAACACAGTTAGTGGACTTTGTTATTACTGTTACATTGGATGAGGTTGTCCCAGTGCTTAAAAAGAGACTATTCTTCCGTAAGCGTTTACGTATCTAATATTCTGGCCTTAATTTCAGCTTCTCTTAAGGTTAGTGGAAATATTTACATAAAGAGCAAGTGAAACTTGATGAGATTTGCAAATTCTATCATGAGAATAGGTTCACCTTTGAAATGTGACACACACTAGAGCACTGGGGTCAAAGCAGCCTGTGTGCAGCTGTTGTGGGGGCACAGGGCTGCCAGGGCAGGCAGCAGCACCGGGTTTTGCCCCCATGCCTGCCAGATCTCACATAGTGGGGAAAGGGCAGAGCCCACAGGGAGCTCAGCCCAGGGCCCCAGTGGGGCTGGTGGGGATGGCAGTGGATGTCTGCATCTCAGTACATCTCACCTTGTCGCTTGGTTTTTTAACCACAGAATATAAAATCACTCGGAGATGGCTGATCCTAGCATACATAATATTTAGCTTGCTATGTATTTCCAGGTCTCTGTGAGCTCTTTGAAGATGTATAAGATGATTTATTGCTATGTATTTTGTATGTGGAGAGAGCATGTTGCAATTTAAATCAACACCTGTATGTCCCTCTATCTATCCCGCTGCCTTGGCAGGAAAGGGGTTTATAAAAATTGGTGTGGGAGATTTGAGCATTGTTATACCTAGGCAGAAGTGTCAAGTATTACTAGCAGATTTCTGTTATCCTTTTCCTTTCATTGTGAGCAACTGCATGTAGGATATGAAATCAGCAGCATGGTTTGTGTCGGGCTGAGCTCCCTGCCCCTCCCAGCCGGTGCAGAAGGCAGCAATGTGGAGCTGCCTGGAGCTCACTGCGAGGCTGCAGATCTGATTTCACTTGCCCTGAGACTCCCCTGTGCTCCCTGCCAGCACCCTGGCAGCTCCATACCAGCTTGATGCTAAGCAGGGAGACACCCAGGCATGCTTGGGACCCAGAGCACTCTCCTGGCATTGCATCCTTCTGGCATTCTGTCATTCAGTAGCCTCACGGGTGACCTCCAAATAGTATGACTCAGTCCTCCTGGTAGTCAACTTCTGGTTGTTTCTTCCAGCTTGAATACATTATTTGAATTCTTTCAGAAGGATTTTATCTACTGAACCAGCATTAGCTGGTGCATAAGGGCTGTATGCCTGCTGTTAGGTTTAAATCCCCTCTCAGTCACAGCCAGGCATTCTGCTGCTGCTAGAGGCAAGTCTGTGACCTGTGGGCCTGTTTCCACAGTGAGGGATAGTGTTGGCTGTGATCAGAACTTCAGATGAGCCAAAACAACCATTTTGACTAGTGCAGCTGTTTTTTGAGGGCTCCAGCTATGCAGTCAGTGTGAAGGTGTGGGCTGGGGCTGAACTTCCAGCGTGTCAGCAGTTCCCGGGTAGCTGCTGCTGTCTCTGTTTGCCTTACATCAGAGATATCTTAGCAAAAGAGGAGTGGGTGCTGTGCATTTACTGAGAGGGCTGTGGGGCAGCCATGCTCAAGTATTTGGTGCACTGGACTTTACCTGTAATGATTATTGTGCCTGTCCTAGAGGCTGTGGGCATTTTGAGCCTTGCACCACTGAAGTCTGAAACAGATAAACACTGCCAATGAAGGAAAGAGTTTCCATTTAGTCAGATAGTTTTCTTAGGTGGTGATAGTGTGAATAAATGCATTCATTGTATATAAAGATACAGAAAAGGAGAGGGTGAAATGTTACCTTATCAGTAGACAGCTATCAAAGAAAGATTTTAATAGAAAACTGGATCCTCCTATTGCAAATATGATAACAATGTTGTGTTCCAGTTCATCATTTGGTGATTGCTTGCCTTAAGGGATTTTGCAGCCTGGAGCCCCCTGGCCAATTGCTTTGTTCCCCCACCGCCCCCAGGAATTTTAACAGCTGCCAAATGTCTGGCAGGATTTAGTAAATGGCTGACCAATTCTTTTCCATGTTGGAGTTCGATTGCAAATTGGAAAACTTGGAAAATAAAGGGGGAATGGGAGAAAAAATCCTAGCCAATTGTGCACTTTTTTTTTTAATACCAGGTTTGCATGTCAGTATCAGATGTCTCACCCATGACTGCAAAGCAGTTATGTCAATACACAGTTCCTCTGCTTGAGGCAAAGACTGCTGCATAAGTAAACAAATCATAAAGGCCAGCTTTTTTCCTAAATGTTTTTGCAGTCTCTCACAGAGGACCTGGGAACAGGGAGATGGGACACGGGTGTATTTCTATGTGTAATTCTGGAAGCAATCAGGATCTCTTAGAATTCTCTGTGGAAGAAGTTGGCATGGTGGGTGGCGCAGCAGCCAGTGCAAAGCTTCTGCATGGCCCTGGTGTGGCTGCTGCAGGCTATGCCAAGAGACCCTGTCAGGGCTGGGGGATCCCTTGCTCATAGTGCCCACTGAGGGAGGGTCATGGATTCACATCTGTCAGTCAAAAATATGGCAGTTTGTTGCCTGGAGAATGACTACAAAGGGGAGAAAACAGATGGTCTTACAAGGGGAAAAGGAGCAGTGAGAAGAAATGAAAGGGTGGTAGAGTGACATGGATGTCACTTTTATTAATTTGCTACCCATGATTCCTACCTTATATAGATTTGTGGCTTCTCTGGAGCCTTTCGTAGCTTTATTATTATTATTATTATTATTACTTTTCTCAAAAGAAGTTTGTGCACAGAAAAAGTACTCTTCCCAGCTGCATTTATCTTCTTGCTCAAAACCAAAGCCAGGTGTTTAACCCTCAGTATTCTCTTAATGGTGATAATTAAACAACTAGACCAAAGGGATTTGATTTTTTATAAAGATGACCCAGTACCTGTAAGGCAGACACCTTTCAAAGTTGGTGCTAAAATGGTGCAGTGCAAAAAGCACAGCAGAGACTTTCACCAAGCTTAGAACACCAGTAACACCAGTCCATGATCTTGTACTTCTGCATGGTGGTTGTTAACCAAAGTATCCTAACTTTTTAGGATGAGCAAGGATTATTTGCATGAACGTGCATTAAATGGAAGTTATTTTAAATAGATAGAGAAATAAAGAATTCCTATCTGTCATTTTTTTTATTAGGATCTAAAACTGATCCTGTGCAAGTTTCTTGCTTTTCTCAATTAGTAAAACGTATATGTTCCTAATCCAGTATAAATTGGAGTTCATCCATGTTTTAGCACCATGCCTTCTAGGAGTAGATCATTCTGGATTCCAAGAGGGCCAGGCTTTACAAGGGAGAGTGGGAGAGGCACGATGCCCAACCTGCATTTGTTTAGCTGTTAGTGAGTGTGGCACTGGCAGTAAGGAGCCTTTAAAGGAGCACAAGTGAATTGCAGCAAACCTGGGGCAGATGGGAAGGTGTGTTTTTTTGTTTTTTTGGTTTTTTTTTTTGCTGTCCCATCCGTGGATGCAGCTTCTGCTTCACTTTCAATTAAAATCAAGTGTTTCACACTGGTGTTACTGCATTCTTCTTCAGGGACATTCCAGCTATATTACACACCTTGACTGGTCCCCGGACAACAAGTATATAATGTCAAACTCAGGAGACTATGAAATACTATACTGTAAGTATGACATGAAATACACTGAAAATAGAAATATGCATTAGCTGTCAGAGTACTTAGAGAAATGTGTTTGATCAGGACTGTACAAAATGCTTACTGACAAAGGGACTGATTTGAACTTGTGTAACCTGATATCTTGATGTTATTCAGAGCAGCGTATTACCTAATGGCAATGCCAAATATAGCTTACTTCTTTACAAGGTCATAAATCAGTTTAACAGCATAGAATTTACAGAACAAGTGGCTCTACATCTTGATGTTTGGCCAAAAGTTCTGTAGATTGAAAATAATATATACAGTTGTCTAATTAGTGTCAACAATACCAGTTATTTTGGGGGAATAAAATCAGTGGGCCTGTGCCACAGTTCTCTTCTGCAGTTTCTTGTTTGAAACTTTATCTTGGCTGGTGATGGTGAAAGCTAAGAAAAGCAGTAATGCTACTTTAATGAGTTAGTGGTAATTATGTTTTTGTGCTTGTCTTTTTTTAATATGTGAAAACATGAATATAACACATAGTGGTTATGCCAGAGGTTCAACATGAGTGTATATCAGTCTGCTTTTAAATTGTTGGTTTTTTTTATTCTTGTCTTCCTATGGCTTTAACTAGATCCAAGAGGATTGTAGTTTTTCCCTTTACAGGGAAGAATAACCAGCAGTTTAAATAGTCTGTCACTTTAACATGTTCTTTCTGCCTGTCACAACTTAGGTTTCAAAGCTAGATAGGGCAGTCTATCAAAAGGAAGTGTTGGTGCTTATAATTTCGTGTATAGGGAAGAAAAGAAACATGACTCATTATTACTGGCTTGGTGTATTGCAAGACAACCTTTCCTTTTGTAGTGAAAAGCTGAAAAGCATTCTAAGGCTTCTCTGGCAGTAGTTGCTCACTGTTTTAAAAGTACAGCTTCCTGAATGATTTGTTGAACTTTAACACATCAGTGTAGCTGGTAAGAAGAAGAAATTATAATATTACAGACTATTAAAACATTTTGTAGGGTTAGCAGCAAGGTACTTAAATTGCAGGGAAGTGTGTTTGAGGTTATGCTATCAGAAGAGGGAAATGAGAACTAAATATGACTCATAAAAACCAAGTAAAGCTTCAAGTGTCTGGAATTTGATAAAGGTGCTGGTCTGTCTTTGCCTCTCCAATGTAATTCCAGCTTGGATTTAAGAAGCATTTATTTACTGCATTAACATCTCTTCAAAAAGCACATATGAAAATACAATTCTGCATTGCATAACTCATCATTCACTTCTTTTTACAGGGGACATTCCAAGTGGCTGTAAGCTAATCAGGAATCGTTCTGACTGTAAGGATATAGATTGGACAACATACACTTGTGTGCTAGGCTTCCAGGTGTTTGGTAAGCACTGTTTAACTTGCTTTTCAGCTACTAATGCTGTGCTTTTGTGTTTTTATTTGCTTCAATTTGTCATTGTAAGTACACCGTTAATGATTATTAAGGGACGGTGCTGAGATCACAGACCAAAGTGACTGACCACAAAATTTGTCTGTGATAAAGTGCACCAAGTGTTCTATAGACAATGTGCAATTGATTTCTATTTAGTTCTTGAAGTTTGGGGGTTGACTCTCCCACTGTAATTTTAGGCTACCAATTTTGGAGACACTGAAGAAAAAACTTATATTTTAAAGTACTCATATGGCACATTCTCCTTTGCTTACCTTGTTTTGGGACAGGAACAAGAGTGTTATGAGTATAGGTTATAGTTCATAAATTAAAATCATGACAGCACTTTGATACCTGTAGTCAGAGGTGAGTAGTATACTCTGTTTGTAAAGAATAAAAGTCCTTTAAAGAGTAAACAGATTTTTTAACCTAGTAGTTTATTTTTAAAATGTACAAAAACAATTTAAAAAGCTGACAGATCTGCTTTTAATAGTACCCTTTTAGACTGTGGCAAAACAGTTCAAATTGCTTGTGCTGTAGGCAGCTCTGTTGGCCATAAATGAGGAGCCCCTCTGTGAGGGGTTTAAAAGTAAGGTTCAGCCTCCCAGTGAAGTTGTGTGAGCAGGGTGCTGAACATCTCTTCCACCACTGAGATCAGACACCTGCCTCTGTTCTTTGTGTTGGTGGAAATATCAAAAGCAAGTAAATCAGCAAATTCTTCAGAGGTGAGGATTAGATCTACAAATGTTGACTTCACAGCTACTAGGAATTCAGCTTTGGATACCAGTTTACATGCAGGGTAGAAGAAAATCAATGAGTCCTTTCTGTAGCTTCTGCCACCTCTCGTGCATATTTAAGAGCTGTCATGTGCTTAATGAGCAAGTGCCTCAAAGGATTGAAGCTCGTGTGAGGGCTAACACTGACACACTTGTGTGGCATATTGGTTAGGTGGAGGGCATTTGGTGCTTAATGACCAGTCATGATTTCCTTTTTGGGTACCAAAGGTCTGAGACAGAACAGGAAAAATACAGGGATCAGAGAAGGAAGCTGACTAATTGATAGACTGTATAAATATTTCTGAGTTCTTTAGAGCTTGGTAGGTAGCAGAAATAAACAGGAGCATGCTCTTTCTGGAGCTGAATGTTGTTGCTTATTGCTAGTTTGATGAACATATTGGCTTCCATTAGTCTGAGAACTGTGAAGCACACTGTGTATTTGTAGGTGTTTTTATTCAATCTGTCTGGGAGAAGTAGAAGCATCTCCTGATGCTCTGTTCATATAAGCCTAGGCTAACAAGGAATTGGACCACAGCAGTATTTTCCTCACTGGCTTTGCTACTGTGACTGAAATCATAGTGCAGCACAAAAGCCTTTTTTAAAATGGAGTATCAGAAGATTCAGGAGATGCCACAGAAAATGAAAAGCAAAACTCTGATGCTAATATGATGGCTTTCCCCAGGAACAAGGAAAACACTTTGTAAGGACTGCATATTCCTTCTGTAATAGGCTTGGAGCTGAGACATTGTACATTTTTTTTGCAGAGTACTTAAATCTACCAGAAATGTGGAGGTAGCAGACTCTCTTACTACTGAACTTTTACCACTACGTTTGGTGGCAGAGTAGACAGAATAAGGGGATATTAGATATAAGGTCTCTGAATCCCAGGGCTTTCCCAGAAGTGTCTTTTACTCCTGACCAAAGGAGGTGGGATGTGGGAGTGCGGAAAGAGTTTGGTTTCACATCCAGACTGCTGGCTTTGTCTTTCAACAGCTGTTAGATAGAAGCTGCTATTAGTGACTGAGGTCAGGCTGGACATGAACAGTCCGGCCCATAACCACTGTTTTGAGAAACCATTTTACTTTTTGCTTTTAAAAGTGGACAAGTCTCCTAACGCTGTCTGCATTCTCTTTTGGATTAATACAAACTTCGACCACTCTGAATTAAGTTTAATTAGTTTCAACTGTTCTCAAAATCTCCAGTGTGCCAGACGACCTGGGAATGAAGTAGGTAACACAGATAATGTGATAGTATTCCAGGGCAGAACAGAATATATTTAAACTTCTAGCCAAGATTCTTTACACCCTAATTTTATACTGTCTGCTAGTCTGACACCCTTTGCAGAATCTTAAAATTATGGTTTGACCTCAGACAAAGGCAAGTATTTTCCCATTAAATCAGACAGTGCAGCTAAGCCAACCTATCAGATATTTGCTAATCTGGCTTTGACCCAAGGGTCAGCTGATTCAGGGATCCAGGCAAGCCAGAGACTGCTCACTGATGTTCAGGAGAGTGGGCTAAGTTTGTGGGATTTGGGCTTTTGGGGGTATGTGTTTTCCAGTTCAGCTCTGTGGGTAGTGTGCCATGGGATCAGGCATTGCACTGTTGTCAGCAGAAGGAAGAGGATAGAAATGCATGGTTTGGATGAGAATAGCATCACTCCTTTTGGCAGTTGCTGTTACTATTGGCTCGGCAGTATCATCACTTTGCACCCCAAACACTTGAAGTCAGTCACTCTCTGGTTTGCTGCACATATCCCACAGTTTTGTCTGAACAGATTCTTTTGAGGCTAACTGCTAAATAGCAGAATTTGTTAAAATTGAAGTGCTGCTGCCGTGCCTTATAATAAAGTCCATTATTTTGGGGGTTTTGATATTTTTACAGTTTTTAAGAATTTTTGCAATTATATTAATAACTCAAGACTCAGTCATATTAATGTCTTGGATTTTCTCATGTTTGTCTGATGCATTGAAAGCAAATCCTGCTGTCTTATGACAAAAGGTTGCTAAAGGACTTTGCGAACATAAAGATGTTTAATAAAGACTTCAATCTTGAATATTAGTCCTTTTAATCTTAAATTAAAAGAAGAGGAAATTAAAAAGAAGAGGAAATTGCCTAGTTCTTTGTCAAAGTCTGCTTAAGGTGGTAGCTGAAACTTCATGCTTTTATTACTCCCACATGATGACAGTATTTCATATATAGAAGGAATGAGGAAAGATAAAATTCATTCATGTTGAACTACTTGAAAATTCTTAAATAGTATATATTTTTCACTTTAATTTCGTTGATGTGAGAACATTAAAATGTTTCTGAATACTTTCCTTAGCACTTCATGGTTTTATTCAGTAAATTACCTACAGTGTGGCTTATTGGCATTGTAAAAAGTTTAACAAGCTGCCTTTGTTATTCTTCAGAGAAGAAAAAGTTCTTACTCCACCCTCTGATGAATGGGAAAAAACAGCTTTAAAGTTGAACACTCTTTGTAATTTTGCTTAAAAACAAGAAGATAAGGCAATTCTAAGTTGGCTTTTTGTGCTGTACAAAGGAGTAGACAGCATATGGTTTTTATTTTACTGAGGTCAATGGCTGTAAGGGAGGAAAAAGATATTTTTATATCTGGTAATCAATAGTCCTCTTGGTCAGTTGGGCACACAGTTTTTTGGGGTGGGGGTGAAATTTGGGGGGGAAAATTCCTCCTAACTCCTAGACTTAATCAGAAACCCAAGTCTGAGCTTAAAAACATGGAACCTTGGGCATAAATAAGTATTTTATAATCTCTTGCTTACCTTTTGTTCAACTTTCCTTGCAGATGTGAATTGTCTGTTTTGTTATGGGAAACTCTAAGGTCTTTATGTTTTGTAAAAAAATTTTTTTACTCTCTCCCCCGTCCCCAATTTGATCTGTGTTTTTAATCTAGAAAATGTTATTCTTTTGTCTAGACGTATCTGTGTCATTCTTTTGATTTAAAACCATACTGAATTGTACTTAAGCACTTGACAGCACTTGCATGTATGAAACTTGCACAGGCTGGGTTTCTGTGCAGAGTATCATCAATCAGTTGTCTTCTTTGAGTTACACAAATATGAAGATTTAAAATATGAGAAGTCAAACTAATTAAATCTGAGAAGAAACCAGCAGAACCACAATACACAGTACCTGGGCTTGTCCCGTGCTTCAGCATCCCTGTTGCTTTTAAAATGTTTGTCCATGAATGACAATGTTAAGAATTACCAGTTTTAGCAGCAAACTTAATCTAAAGATAAGGTTTGAACAGGACTGAGGGTTTAAACAGGAAACAAATGTTAAGCCCAAGATGTTATCCTGGCTGAAACTGAGGATTTGGGAGGAAAGGGGAGGGAGCAGCATTAGACTAACAAAATATTAATGACATTTAATGTAGTGCACATTCGATTTTCCAGCTGAATTTCTGTCTTACCTTTGTTCATCTTTCCTTTTCTCACAACTTTACAGATTTTACTTTTGTTCATGACTTATTTGTTTCCAAAACCACCATTGCTGAATATCTGCTATACTCTTTCCTAGGAGTTTGGCCTGAAGGATCAGATGGGACAGACATAAATGCCCTTGTCAGATCCCATAACCGGAAAGTGATAGCAGTGGCTGATGATTTTTGTAAGGTCCATCTCTTTCAGTATCCCTGTTCCAAGCCAAAGGTAAGTCTAGATCAGTCTAATCCGTGTGCTTGTTTACATTGCCTGAAGCTTTCCTTGCCTCCAGCATAGTTGTTTTGGAGCCTGGCAGGCAAATAGTGCTTCTATATCCAAGAACCACCATTAATTTTACATACGAAATAGAAAGTGTAAAACAATATACCTAAAAGGGAAGTGTCAATAGTTATCCCTTAATTCTGGAGATGAGGCTTGATGCTTTGTGTTTGCTGTGCTTAGTGTTAGGTCCACTACTTTTTCTGTAAAGAGCTAAATCTGTTCCAAGCTGCAAAGAGAGGAAGTATTGGAGTGGGAAATCTAATATAAATATAATTCTTTACTCTATTGTGAACTAAGAGCTTTCTTGAAGAGCTAAGCAAAAATATTCGTAGTTTAAAATTTCTGTATCATGTGCTCTTCTAGTCAATATGTGATTTATCTTTCTGTTTGTTTTCAATAGGCCCCAAGTCACAAATACAGTGCTCACAGTAGTCATGTGACAAATGTCAGCTTCACTCACAGTGACGGTCACTTGATTTCAACTGGAGGGAAAGACACAAGTATTATTCAGTGGAAACTTGTGGAGAAGGTAACTCTGCCACCAAATGACATTGTCCTGGATATTGGTGCCACCAAAGTGCCCATCCCTGCCAGTGAGAACGCTGTGCAGTCCCCTGCACACCTTCCACAGCCTTTTAACGAAATGAACCAAAATGAAAGCGTAACTGGCAGCTCTCCGGCCTCCTTGGAGAGCAACTTGGAGCAGTCTGCAGAGGCCAGTGAGGAGCACAGCGAGGAGCAGAGTGAGGGAAGCAGCCTGGACCCCGCTGAGCCGAGCTATGAGGAGCCCTCCAACGAGCTGAGCGAGGAGCACAGCGAGTCCACACTCACGGAAGAGCAGCAGGAGAACTCACCGGTGTCTTAACGCTCCCAGCTCAGGCGGTTGTTATTTTCCCTCGGTGTGCGTGCTTTCATTACAAGGGTGAGGGTTCAAATAGGGAAGAGTAGCTGAGATTCATGACCACTCCAGATTTTGAGTTTCAGTGAGATTTTTAGTCTGAGCTTCAGTTCAATGCGTGGAACCATCCCAAGGGCCTGGCTTGATGGTCTGTAGCAAGATCTGGTCGCAGTTAGTAGTGGACATTACCATAGATCCATTTCAGTTCTGAAATTGCTGTCAGGAAGTGGCATGAAATACATACTGGAAAAAAGGTTAACTCTGAGAATTAGCTGAAGTAGACCACCTTAACTATGTGAAAGTGCTCTCTAGAAGAACTGAGCTGATGGGAAGAGCTGAGCTGTTCCAGGTGGGAAGCACTGTGCTGCTTTTTCCAGGTGCAAAGACAAACAGAATGAAAAAACCAACCAAAAAGCTCTTTGTAGGGCTGTTTTCCTTTTTTTTTTTCTTGAGAAAAATGGAGGAAAAATAACGTAACAATGCCACATGTATGGCAATGCCTTCTTGATCTAACAGATATGCAATTTTCTAACACTACTAATTCCTCATGGAGTCTGGATGTGTTCAGAGTTGGTCTGCCCTGGGTGCTGCTAGTTCTAAGGCAAATCTTGTCAAGGAACAGTGTCGGCTGTTCCATTTTCACAGACTCTTTACTAGCAGACTCACCAAATACTGGCGTGTTTCACTTTTCATGACCTGAAAGTTGACTTAAACCATAGGACATAATTGTCTCTTCAAAGAATTGCTTGCCTAGAGAGTTGGAAACTTGAGAGAATCTTTTACAGTGACTTTGATGTGAGCAGCAGAGGAAGCACGACAAGAACACAGAAGTCAGATGGGCTCCAGAGTTAAACTTTAAGCCTTCAAGCAGAACTTGCTCCATCCCTAGTATGAAAAATATAAATACAGTTAACTTAAATTATTAAATTGGTGCTTAGAATTAGTAAGTTGGTCATTTTTTCTTCTGAATTTTTAGAGGTAATTCTTAAAAATCATTAAACTGCAATCTCTACTTTCTGTTTTTTCCCCTGGCTCCTTTAGCAGTTGTGATATAAGCATACAGTAATTTAGATGATGATGATGATGTGATTTTTTTTGTTTTCCCTAGACTTGCTGATCTATTGTTTTTGTGATTTTATTTCCACCCCACCCCTCCCTGGGTTGCTCTAAGCCATGCAGCTCTCATGTGGCTATACCTGGCCAGTTACAGGATATCTTGGCATTTGTTATGCATTTGGAAAGTACTTTTTTTACTGAAGTTTGTCAGATAGCTACATTTTTTTCTTAAGTGCATACATTTCCTACTTTAAAAAAGGTATAGATTTACTGGCAGATATCCATTTCCTATGTACTTGTTTATATTTTGATTATATAGAATTTTCTTTTTTAACTTGCTGCATTGTGCTGGTATTTTAGTTCTTAGTTAGAATATCATGTTTAGAAACTTTGGATGAGTTCATAAGTCTTAATTGTGCAAGCGTTTACGTGATTGTGCCATTCCAAAGTGCATCAAAACTGTCATTCCCTTACTAGTATCTTCTCAGGAGAAATGCTACAGATCAGGTATTTAATCATCATTTGGAAAGATAAAAACAAATGGACTCCCAAAGGACATTTAGAACATTTATATATAAAATATATAAATATATATATACACGCATATATATATATAGAAAAAAAATATCCTCTTGTTTACAACAGTTCCAGAGAACCTCAAAATAGTTCCCTTCAGATGGAGGGAGATATGGATTCCAAGCAACCCATCTGTTTAAACTGTGCTCTGTACATAGAGTTTTACTGGAGAGCTCTAGTATGCCTGACTTGCAAATTTGCCAAATAGCAGCAGTGGAAGATAAAGTTCATCAGCTCATCAAAGTTCTTGGTTACAAATGAGGAATATGCTGTAGGTTTAGAAAATAATCTTAGCAAAGGAGAAAGGATAGTAGAGCTAACGAAGCACAGAGAGCTCTCTGTCATTTTTATGAACTCCACATAAGCAACACATTTCTCTTTGGAACATCTGTCACCTGGGGTTGCCATGTAAGTGAGAGTTAGAGTTGTGATATTCTTGTGTAGTTCAGAAGACTCTACTAATATGCAAAAAGCCTTACAGCTTTCAATTGCTGGCAACTACTGTTTAACAAAATAATTAAATCTGTGATAATGGATGGAAATGGGTGGGATTATGTAACTGTAGATGTTTTAGAAAAATAATTGTGAATGAATTATGATTAAGAGTGTTTCATGTGAAGATGTTTGAGCCATTTCTATCTATCATGCATTCCTGTCTCAAGGCAGAAAACTTTGAAGATTAAAAAAATAAAATAATCAAAATAAAAATATTGCAGTGTCTTTCTCCGCATCTGTTCTGGTTCTTTCTGTACATAAAGTGGATGCTGTCATTACAGTTGCAATGTCTGGGTCTGTGATTTTGAAAGAACTTTCTCAACATGTATTTTTTTTTTATAATTTCCCTAAAAATAAGTTAACTCAGCATCATGAATACTATTGTTGTATCTAAATCTTGCTCTTGTTTATGTTCTGAAAGTTCTATGACGTTTCCCTTTTCTATTTTTCATGAAAAGCTTACTGGCATTATCGTTCTGTAGCTAACTAATGAGTGGCAGAGTGTTACAAACAGGTTTTTGTCCTGCTGCAAAGTACAGTCTGCCTTCCAGGATTCTGCCCAGAGGCTTTCTTCTGGAAGTCATGAGAGAGGTGCAAGCTTATTTTGGCTATAATGTATTAAATACCACAGTGTTTCCCCATTCTTCATAGTCTCTGTCCAGCTGCAGGTGCAGAAGGTCACAATATGCTGAATATATTCCGTGTGAGAGATTCTGTCTTTTCAAAGGCTTTGGATCATTCCCATTTTTTGCATCTGGTTTCTGTCCTTCACAAAAGGGGAGAGGTGAGATGCAGAAGGAAGAAACCTGCAAGATAGACAAATACCTCATGTTTATCCTCACTTAAAGGAAAAGCAAACAAAAACCATCATTGCCACCCTGAGTTTGACTGGAAACCTTGACTTTCCTTTTCCATCAAATTGTCAGGAGAATGCTGACACCAGAAGAATGTTCTACCATGAGCAACAAGCAGATGTCCTAAGGTCATGCTGGTCTGTTCCCAGCACACCTGCAGCTGTGCAGGGCTGTGCTTTTTTATGCTCTGCTCTCTTTCTCTCCAGCTTGAGGCTTTTGCTGCCTCTTCTCCTGGGATTTTCAGTGAGGCAGTAGTCTTCCTGAAGAGTAGGTAAGCTGCTCTTTGAGTGCTTGTTTGTGATACAGGTGGGACAGGACTTCCAAGTGCCTGCTCATCACCTCGGGCAGCAGCAGCTCCTGTCAGTTCGGGAGGCTGCAGGGATGGTATTTGTTGTGTGGAGATGAAGTTCAGGGTGGAAGCACCAAGGCATAAATCTGTGACAGCATCCCATTTGACATGATGGAAAGCTTAAATTCCAAGCCTGTATTAAAATGTTTGTGTAGTTTTGTAGTAAAGTATTGGAAAGTTATGGAGTGCCATGATCGTGGATTCTTGCACTGTGTGTCCATAGGGGGTGAATCATGTAAAGGGATACTGGGTTTTATGGATATGACCAC
Source organism: Drymodes brunneopygia (assembly GCA_013400955.1). Lineage (NCBI taxonomy): Eukaryota > Metazoa > Chordata > Aves > Passeriformes > Petroicidae > Drymodes > Drymodes brunneopygia. Next base: position 1,478,297 of record VZTZ01033097.1, read on the forward strand.
ATAGTTCGGGGGTTTTTTTCCCCATGGAAATTTCAGGGTAGGTGAGGAACAGGCTGGGGATGTGGTTGAGTAGTGATAATGAGTTTCTTAGGTTTGATCTTGCTGGAATTCTCATGATAAATAACAAGTACTAGTTTTTGTGTATGATGCTTGTCAAGTTCTAGCCTCTTGCTTTTTTTAATCATCCCTAGAAAGCATAGTTTCTGATTTTGTCTATAAAAATGAGGCAAAAATTGTATTTTGATTGTTACGTTATGGTCTACTCTGAACAGTATGTTGTATTTTCTACTTTGTGCTTCACCCTATAAGATGTGTTACAGCCTGTTATGTTTCCTTCACTTCAATGCAGTATTTCAGTTGAATGAGGATATGAGGTAAATAGAATGTCCTTGTGAAATTTAGGCTTGGCCAAACCAACCAAACAAAAAAGTCTCATTTCCACAGCCTCATGCCAATAAAATGTGGGCTCCTGGCAATGGAAGGGTTACTATTACATGAGGTGGATTTTACTTGAGTGGTATTTGTGCTGCATGTTTGCTTTCCTCCTGAACAAGTCCAAGCCCATTGCCTAATCTTTATTTCTGACAGATGTTTTATGTACTAATACTATAATCAACTGAGAATGAAAAACTGCTTACAGTAGGATTATACCCTTTAGAACCCCAGCCAGTGTACACATTTTAATGTATTTAACGTGCACAGGGTGGCTTTGTGTGCACATACACATATGCAAGCATCAAATGGATATGGCTGCTCTAGGCCTTTTTTTTTTCTTTTGCGGTTTGAAAGAGAGATGTGGATGACTTCACAGTTAATTTAGAAGGTTTAGGAGCACAGAATGAAAAGCATTCCCAACAGAATGGTAAGGCAAGAGGATTGGGAGAGGAGAGGCAGTGGTGGAACTGGTTTTACCAGAGCTGTTCCCTACACTGGTTCCCCACCACACACCCCAGATTTCCTTCTACTAGGTTTTGTCTGTGTGCTAAAGCCTATAAAAACTTTCACTTCTGTTCCGTGTACTGGGTGGTTAAATGGTAGTTTTGAGAAAGGAGGTTTATGGAGATTTTGTCTGGGTTTTACTTTTAACCAACGATTCTAGAAAACAGCTTTCTTCCAAAAAGTTCTAGGGGGCCAAAATCTACAACCAGCCTACATCTTTAAGGGATATGTATGTCCTTGTGATTCTTACAGCCCGGATTCCTTTTTAGAAGGGGACCGTGATCTCTGACAAGGCTGTGCTTTGTCAGCAGCCTCTACTGTGTAGCTCTGTGTGGGTCACATTATTTTTGCTCTCAGGTAACCACCATAGGTTGGTTCCTTGTAAAAACACCCAACTTTCTCCAAGTTCTTGGAGGCTGTCTGTATCATAGTCAGTTACCCTGTCCCAGCTTAATTTTTTTGGTAAGTGCCTTTAGGTTACTATTTCTAGAATATGCTTTTGTCTGGTGAGCCAAGTGCTCCAGAGAGCTCTTGATCTGCTCTGTTCCCTCTGCGGGTTTTTCAGCAGTGCCACATTTCTGTCATGCATTGCTTGTGTTGCCAGCTGACCTTGCTCTGAATCCTCTGGCACACAGCACAAGGCTCCTCACCCTGCCTATGTCACTGCCCTCCCAGGCTGCAAGCAGGAGGTGACATTTGCTTTTAATGCTGCTTTAGAGTTATCTCAGCTTCCTTTGAATACAGTCTTGTCAATCCACTTAGCAACTGTGTGTGTGGCCCCTTTTTTTCCCCCTCCAGAGCTCTATCAGAGATCAGTCCTTGCACTGGCAATTTTTTCCTTTTTGAGTCTATTCACACCCTCCTATGCACCTACAGCTACATACAGGAAAATCACAGAAGAGGAAAGTCTTAAGCTGTGTGCGTCAGACAACGCTTCAAACACTATCCAGGATGTAAGTATAAAAATCCCTGGAATTTTGTACTCTGTTAATGAGTGTCTCTGGTGTTGGAGGGACACTGACAATACAACTGGGAACTTATAAAACTACGTATGTCCTAAGTAAAAGGAACTTGGAACACACCTGGTGTTATTGCTACATCAGGGAGGCCTGGGGGCTCACCTCATAGCTCAGGGAAACAAGCCTAAAAACCCCACAAACAAACAAAATTATTAGCCAAGCTTTTGACTTTAGCAAAGCAGGCAAAAAAGTTTTCCATCTGACAGCAAAAGCAGAGGGAGCAGAGTTATGGAGTGTGTACAGAGAGCAGCCCCCTGTATGCCAAAGCTGCTCTTGCTACATTTCCTCTGGTCCAGAGGTGGGTATGAGCAGCACCCCCCTATGGATGGGCACTCTCTTTCCTAGTGATGCTACAGACTCTATCCTGGGCAGAATTTCTGGGGAAAACCTTGTTTTCAGCATTGTGTTGGTTAGAATTTTTACCTGAAGAACCAGACAACAGAGAATTGAGAGCAGGGGGAGAGTCAACATCTTGTCCAGACACAGGTGTCCTCCATTGCTAATGCTAAACAGAGATTTCCATGACTCTCTAATGTGAAATGGCTGTTGTACAGACAGGGCTTCTGAAAGGGTCCCATTTGCCCCAAGTTTGGCAGAAGGAAAATGAAATGTCAATTGAGCGTGTAAAGCTGGGTTTCTTGTCTCAAAAGTTGTAATGCATTTTTAGATTGATTCACAAATCAGATCTGCAGTTCCTGGGTTTTCTGCCAGCTGGGAAGGAAACAGATGTGAAGCATTTTAAATTTTCAAGAAAGCATACCTATGAGGGATTTTTTAGGACAGATGTCCATTCCACCCTTTGCCAGGACCATATGGATCTCCTTACATTATATTTTGTGGGGGTGTTCATAAAAGTTCTGCTTATGTTGGAATATTTTGTATTAGACTCAATAATTCTCTAGGGGAAAAGACAAAAACAAAAACACATGAAATGCTTGAATAATTATCTTCCAAATTGCTCTCTCAGTGGCCTTCCTAGGGCTGTTCCTCTGAAACAGCTTTCTCTGAGTAGACCTCTTGCTCTGATAGATTTTCATTCAATTATACATAATGTTTTTTCTCTCTTAAGAGTAGGACAACCTTCCAGGTTATTTCCAGCAATTAAAGCAGGGTCATTCTCCTTAATAGCAAAGAGGGGAATGTCTTCAGCTTGCCTAGGACTCGTGTCTTTGGAAACTTTTGACTAAAGCTTCAGCTGTCCAGGAGATGTTTTTCTGTGCTGATGCTGCAGTTGGAGGCTCCATGGGCTGGCTGTGTCCATGAGCTGCTGCTGCCCTTTGGGCTCTTCCACTCACCACTCCACGGAGCACTGCCACAGTCACTGTGTTTTGGTGAGCCTTGCCAAATGGTACATCATTGCCAACCCAAGTGGTGTTCCTGCAACAGTTTCACGTCCTTGGATTACTTTCTCGTGGAGTATTTGCAGTTTAGCCACAGCATGCAGGCTATTGCAATCCATAAATTTCTCAGAAAGGGAAGGGAGAGGATTTGGTATGCAGCCTTCTCATTTGCCGCTTTGATTTTATTTTTTTTCCTTCATTCTTCCACAGATTTAAATCTGTTTGACTGGAAATGAGTGAAGGAACACATTGACACAAAGAGTGACGCAGGTTTGACTGGAAAGTTTGTTCTTAAGTTCCCCCCATCACTTTGGAGCCAGACCAACACNGCTTTGATTTTATTTTTTTTCCTTCATTCTTCCACAGATTTAAATCTGTTTGACTGGAAATGAGTGAAGGAACACATTGACACAAAGAGTGACGCAGGTTTGACTGGAAAGTTTGTTCTTAAGTTCCCCCCATCACTTTGGAGCCAGACCAACACCAGAGATTTTAATGTCACAGATAGAGTGATAGAAATTCTGGCTTAGCTGTGCTGTAAGAAAAGACCAAGGGGAACTGTGGCCTGTATCCCATTTTTGGGTCCTGAATTGTTGCCAATTATAATATCTCCTGCTGCAAGCACTGTCTCCCCAGAATCACCCTGGGAACTGATCATAACTCTGCAGCAAAGAGCAGAAAGAGGTTTTGTGCACAGGGGGAAGGGCTGCAGATGGGGAGAGCTGCCATAAATGGCTTAGCTGACAGTCCAGCTTTTTGTTGAACTGAAAACTTGTCTCGCTGGAAATCATGGGAATCAGCTTATGAGTTTCAGGCTGGATGCATCTGCATGGAGTTGTGTGTGCAGACAGCTTGGCCTGGGGGTGCTGGGCTCTGTGCACGTGGTCTTGCTGCACATCTGATGTGCCACGTTGCTGTAAAATATGTAAAATTGAATGGAATGTGTGTGGAACAGAGGGAATGAGTATCATGTGTGCAAGGGAATAAGCAAGGTTTTGATCAGCCCAACATTTTGTCACCCTTATCCTGATTTGTTTGTTTTGCCTTGTTCCTTCACATTTCCAAAGGCCCTTCATGAGGTTTGTTCCCGGTGGTTCTCAAGGAGTTTCAGTTCAGAGTGATTTTCACGGCAGAGCCCCATTGAAGCAGCAGTGAAACACACCATTGTTTTGTCCTGTGAACCAGAATCACTCCAGCTACGGGTGATGGTTTGATGAAATGTTGCAGGAGTGAGACTCCACAGTTACTGAATGTGGTTGTGACTAAAAGCCCTTCAAAACAATGGTGCCAACTAAAAGCCCAGTGCAGTACAGGCACAGCATTTTCGCTGCAGGTATTTAGGTGTGATGGTTAGACTTATTTGCCTTTTTTGCTTTGGCTGAGTAATGTTGATGCTTGTTTCTCTTGGACTCACATGCACCAACCACTGCCCATGTATGTGTATATATATATATATATAAACTAATATAAACGAATATAATTATAGTTCTTCATTTTATGTTTCTTGAGTAACTGGAAAACTGAAAGGAGGGAGAAAGCTGTAAAAGGGGGTTTGCATGGATGGGTCATCCTACTTCTCTTAGCAAAGAATGAGCTCACCAGTACAGTGCATTGCAGGCTAGATGGTGGGTTTGAGATTCTCTTTCTCTAAACAACAAGACTCTGACCTTTCAAAAGGGTCTTTTCTAGTAGAGAAGAGGCAATCAGAAGAATGTTGGGCAATGTTCTGTCAAAACCTGTTACAAAGCTGACTTTCCTAAAGTATTTTCCTTACATTCATCCAGGAATATATTCTGTTAATAAAGAGCTCATGGGGTCAGTCTGTGGATACAAGCCCTCAGTTCCTCAGAAATCCTACCCTTGTCCTTCCTTACACCCTCTGGGAGACTTGGATTTCGGTATTTTCCTTTTCTGTTCAAACAGGTTTCAAATACCTTCCCTCTCTCCCTTCCTCAGGTATTCTGTGGCTCTGCAATAGCACTTTCCTTAACACACAGAAATTAATAATGGTTAATTTGACTACTTCCCTTAAAGGAAACACATATTCAAGCCTTTGATCTTGTTCATCCAGTGTTCCCCTGAACATCCCATCTGTGATACAGGCTGTGCAGGTTACCTTCACCCATGAGATCCTGGGCATTCTGTCCTGTAGCAGTGGCCAGTCCTGTTTTTCCAGCTGTGTTACAGTGCCCCTAAATTCATTTCTGACCACCAGCTTGGTACAAATTGGAGCTGGGTTGATGACTGGCTGTGTTGCTGGATGTTTTACCAGTAGGTGAAAATCTCCCTGGGTGGAGAGATGCTCACACCTCCCAAACTTAGACCTGGGAAGTGCCTCTACCCACTGATGACAGGAGGATATGCAGTAAGACTGTTTCCTTCCTCGTTGGAAAACCCTACACCTTTGCAGAAATTTATACAAAGACATTTCAGAAATTTTTTAAATTAGATTTTCTCCATTCTTGGTGAAATACTTGGATTAATTTATGGTACCTTTGTTACAGCTGTGATTACCTAAGTTGGCTCTGTAGGCTTGTACTAACACTGAAACAAAGCAGTGCTGCACAGTTGTATTTTAACTTGGGAAATATTTTCAAAATATGTATTGTGCTCTGCATGTATTTTTCATATTTTTTATTTCTCATTCACTCGCAGAACACCTGGTATTTTAACTTGCTGCAGGTAGAAAATGATTATATAATCTCTTTACCAAAACTTTGACCCCATGGTGAATGGTATCAGTTATCAGGGTCTCTACTTTGGGCAGTGTCTCTTTTTTACCAGAGCATATAGCGAGTGTGTGCAAATAGGATTTTGCCTCTCAAAAACATTTAGAGATGGAGGTTTTGTCAGTGCTGTTTGTGGTGGTGGTGGCGGCTTGGGTTTTTGTTGTTGGATTTTTTTTTTTTTAATTAGCGAGTTGTATTTTGATGTAGCTTGTCTCTCAGGTTTAAGCTGCTCATTTTCTGGGAAGGAATGCCATGGGTATTCTCCTAGCACTGACAGGGTTTTGTTGCTACATTGGCTTCTGAGCAAACACTGCTCTCCAGTTCTATCTCTGCATTGCAACAAGCTTTGCCAAGAAACTGCAAAGGACAAGAGAAATTTCAAAAAATTCAGCAATGTATTAAATCCTAGAGCTATGGAAACATTTAGGTTGGAGAAGACCTCTAAGATTGAGTCTAACCGATAAGCCAGCACTGCGAGTCCATCACTAAACCACGTCCTAGGGTCTCATCTACACATCTTTTAAATACTTCCAGGGATAAGACTCCACCACTTCCCTGAGCAGCCTTTCCAATGCCTGACAGCTTTTTCAGTGAAGGAATTTTTCCTTATTTCCAGTCTAAGCCTTCCCTGGCACAACTCAAGGCCTTCTCCTCTTGTCCTGTCACTGGTTGCCTGGGAGAAGAGTCCAAACCCCACCTCACTACAAGCTCCCTTCAGGTAGTTTAGAGAAAGATAAGGTCCCCACTGAGCTTTCTTTCCTCCAGGCTGAACAACCCCAGCTGCCTCCTCCTTGCAGACAAAGCAAACCCATGGCACTGGTGAGATGCAGGTGTGGGACCCCCAGGTTGCACTTCCCACTGCCAAAGCTGGTTCTGTGTGTGCAGTGTGAGCCCTTCCACAGCGAGCAGCTGCTCCCAGGCACCACCAGGGAGGCTGAGCTCTGCCTTGGGGGTTGGATTCAGCTGCTCAGGCTGATCACCCACCACATGGCACAGAATGTTTGTGTCGCTTTGGAATTCTCTTTATGCAATGAAGTGCTTCTACTGAAAGAGTTGCTTCCATTCAGCTTTTCCACTGAAGGAGGAAGGCTGGGCCTTTTAAATTCAGGGAGATGTGCACTTGTGTGGCTGTGGTGTCCAGCCAGGCTGGTGCTGTTGGCTGTGTAGCGTGTCCCAGGAGAGAGGGCTGTGCTGGTGAGAGGCTGCAGGGCACAGGAGAGTTTGTGGATGGGTTCTGCTTGCTGACATCCCATTTCCTGTCAAATGCAAAATCCAGACACAGACCTTCCACAGGCCTGCTTGCCTGGCAGGCTGTAGGTACCTGCTGAACATAGGTTGTTTTCTTCTTAATATACTGCATCTATAAAATTTTTAGCTAAGGCTAAAGGAGGGAGGCTTGTATTAATTCCTTTGCTGAACTCTTCTGATGGGCAGAAAAGCCATCAGAACAGACAACTCTCACTCTGCTTCCCCTCAGCTGTGAAAGACAGACTTGTTAGTGAATTAACTGGTTTATTTTTCTGTAGGGGCCATGATTATGTGAGGTAGTGATGACTGAGTACTAATCAGCTTCTTGTCAGCGAGAACAGCCCTGAAAAACTCTCATTTTATGGAAAAAATGGTTTATGGTGGAGTCTACATGGACATGTGAAATCAGACCTCAAGCTGCTGTGAGGTTGGTGAGGAGTCCTGCACAGAGCAGAGCCAGGACCATCCTACCCCTTCTTTGACAGCTGCCATCTGGGCTGGCAGGGCTTTTCCTTGCCCTGCCCTCAGAGGTGATCCTGCTGCAGCCATGGGTTTTAGTGAGAGCCACATGGGCTCACCCTGAGCTCTGCCACACTGCAGCCAATGTTGGAACATTTAGACACCAGGGATATGACTCAGATGCCTGTGCTAGATAAGCAAAAATAAAATAAGACCAAAAGGAAGCCCTCCGGAAGGAGGGGAGGGCCTGCGTGTGTGTTTAATTAGACAAAAATGAGGCATTTTAAAATCTTTCTGAGGAAAAACAAGCTAAAATGCTCTACAGCCATTCCCTCGGCCATTTTGACAGCCATTCCCTCCCTTCCAGCTGATATAACAAATGGAACCCATTTCCACCCCCATCCCTCTTTTATCTGTTTCCTTTCAGTGAAGTCTGCAGAAAGTATTTCCACTCCCTCACCCTCCTTTAACCAGGAGGCTCCCTGATATCCCCTGGATCCATGGGAAACGGGATGAAAACTGCCATGGGATGGTTTGTTCCATTGCAGATGTGCACAGCTCCTTCACCCCCAAGGCACAGGGTGCCAGAAGGTGACAGCTCTCTGTGTGCCTGCAGCTGCCTCAGGAAAAGGTCTGAAACACATAGATGTTGTGGGAGGGTTTTAAGCACACATTTATGAAAATATGAGAGCTTAAGAAGAATTGGGTCACATCTGACTGCTACCATCTGGCCCACTTCACTCCAAGATTACCCAGGAATGTATTTCACATGTGCCTTTGGAACAAGATTGTGGGCTGCCAAAAAAGAAAATATTTTACAGCTGAGCAGTGCGTTTCTCTCGGAGCAGTTCAGATGTAATATTCCACGGAGGAGGATTCCATTGGCAGGTATCAGGCAGGGAATTTGGGCTCAGTCCCTTTGTTTTGTCTGTGCAGTTTTGTAATGTGGGACTCTCTGTTGATTGCTGGATTGGTTTTAAAGGTCCTTGCTTAGAACAGAAGCTTCCCAATGGAGAGTGGTTTCTTAAACCAGAGTCCTGGGTAGGCAGCTTGAGTTAAACTGGAGTCACAGCTCAAACAAAGTGGCTGAGAGTGTGTGAGATCTGTGGGGAGCACTGTGGCTGGGGGAGGCACCTTGGATGTGAGCTGGAGATGTCAGACTGCTGCTCCCAGCTCAGTGGAGAGGCTCCCCACAAAGAGCTTCACCCATGTGTGTTTTCCTGTGTGCAGCTTGAGGGCTTCTCACTTCTGTAAAACTGAGGTGTGCTGCCTTGCCAGATACATATATAAACATAAATGTTACTTAAAATGTTTTAAAACATCTCAAAATAGGTTTTGAGGTGACCTTTGCATACTTGCAAAGATGCACACCTTTCTCCACCAGCACATGGGACAGAATCTTACATGGTGACAGAGCACAGGGCACCTGCTGCACTTGGGCTGATGTGGGTTCATCCTCAGTAAAATGGGGAATGTGGGAACAGCAACACTTCACTTTGCCTCTGTCTGGGCACCCTCTAAGAGCTTTTTGTGTATTGCTCTGACCAGGATGGAGTTAATCCTCTCTCTGCCTCAAGAAGGGAGTGCAGGCCCAGAGAGCTGAACCAGCTGTGGAGGTTTCATTTCTTGCAGCGTGCTGGAGGTGATGCACTGCTGAGGTTAGTGACAGATACAGGCTCTCTGTGGGATGCTGGGATAATCCTGGAAAGCTGGGGGGAGTGCATCCTTGCCTTTTCCTTTTTTTTTTTTTTTTTTTTAATAATTAGAATCAGCCATAGTTCATTTTTTGTCTTTTGTTTTAGATTTTGAGTGAGGGGACTTCTGACTTTTAAGACTTAAAATGTGAGACACTTAATTTATCCATGGGGTAGGAGCTCTGTCACATAGAGTGCAATATGAAACAGGGTGTCAGTGCACAACAGTTTTGCTGGCTGGAGCCACCTGTCCTGAGCTTGAGTGGTGGGAAAGTGTGCAGTGGGACCAGCTCAAAGCTTCAAAAGTGTGCTTATGAGCAAGTCTTCCCAAGGCCATTGGCCTCAAGGCATCCCCACACCCTTCTAATGTGATGCTGGCCTTGCACCAAGTTCTTCCACAGCTTAAAAATGGGCATTGTCTCAGCACAGTGGCACCTCTCTCATCTTTTGAGGCTTTTGGGTCAGAGCAGATGGCTTCTGGTTGCCACACAAGGAAAGCAGTTTAGCTTGTTCTTACAGTAGTTGCACAGAAGACAAAGGGTTCACATGGCTACACCATTGTGTTTCATCCCTCTCAAACTCAACTGGTTTTAACAAAAAACAAACAACAACCAAAAAAAAAGAAGAAAGCAACTCATCAAATCATGTTCTGCAAGGATGTGTTTTTCATATTTAGAAATATTTACCAAGCAGACATGAAGTCCTGTTTGTCCTGTAAAACAGAAGGATTTGATAATTTTTATGCCACATTCTATACTTGAAAATTATATTGGGCTCCAAAGGCCAACAGTGGCAGTGGTGTTTTGAGACTTTGCTGCAGTCAGAAAGCTCTGAATAGGATGAGACAAGAACTGGAATAGTAATTCAGGATAATTCATTGAAATATTTCTTGCTCCATTCTGCCCATTTCTTTTAGCCTAAATATAGGCTGTATTTTTGGTAATAAATGTCAGTTAATCTCAACTTTTCTCAAACACACCCAAGGAAGAAGACAGAACTGAGCAGCAAATAGATTTTACCTCAGACTGGGTTTTCCTGGGAGTATCTGTGCTCCACCCCAGCAGTCTGTCTGAGCCAGTTGTTCATTATCACATGCAGCACTCACCAGAGAAGGGACTGAAGTTTCTGTACTCTGGGTAACATTTTCTGGGAAATCTCATTTTACAAAACACCTGTTGCTGGGTGTGTTGAAGGTTTAGGAATTCTTTTTTTAAAAAAAAGAACACTTATTTTTCCTTTGTTGGTCTCAGAGAAGAAAATCTACAGCATGGGAACATCATCCTAGCCCTGGAAATGCTTTCTCTAGCTTAACAGTAGGAAATGCTTAATCTCTTTTGGAGCTATCAGGGAACTTCTTCCTGCTCCCACACTCTGCCAGCCTAATATGTCCCTTTGGAGCACCAGCAAACTCATTTAAGGAGTGAAAATCTTTGTCTCCCTCATCCCTGTTCATGTCCTTTACCATTTTCAGAGCCCACAAGCAGAGTTTTCACCTCATATCTCCTCAGGGATATGTTGTGGGACATATAAATATTTTGATTGATGTTTGGTGGGGTCAGTAAATGCCTTTGATCTGTAATAGAGAAAATATTCCTGGCACGTGTGATGTGCTCACTTCAGCCAGGGAGTTTAGATTGTTTCTTGGTGGGACAAAAAGTGAATCAATCTAGAGCACATGTAACTGGGAAAATGCACTCACCTAGAACTGCAGAGTGTCGCTAGTGGCAGAGCCCTGTCAGCTTTACAAAGAACACAATTCATACAGACTCTTTTATAATTCATTATAATCCAAGAGAGGGTGTCTTACACTGCCAGTACAACTGAAGAGTGAATTTCCAATCAATATTTTCTCACAGATAAGAGCACGCCTTTTGAAATCAAACCTGCTTAGCACTAGGTGGCACTCTGCTATAATCTAAATTAGTTTGCTTTAGTTTTGAAGTTTGGTAAACATTTTAGCAACGGCAACAACAAAAAGAGATTAAATCCATCAGCAAGTTGCCAGGATAGGCCCCCATGTTGTGAAATGAGGGGAATTTTAACCAGGCTGCAAAGCTGTCAGAGCCTCTCTAATGTCCACTGGATGAGAGGGCAGGGAGGAAATGAGATCCATGTAATTCTAATAGTGCCAGTCATTGCACTTGCTATTGAGAGACCAATATGGGGTTTTGTGGGGTTAATAATGTGGTGCCCTCTGGGGCAGTGGTATGGAGGTGCATAATTCAAGGCCTTGTTGGTAGGGAATAGAGGGGATTGTGGAACATCTCCTAAAAGAACAACTGTTCTGCCCCTTCTCTTCTTGGTACATTTTGTATCTTGGAGGCCAGGAGAGGGAAAGCTGCACTCTTCATAATTTTCATGGGTTTGCATTGCAAAGCTTCTTAAATTTATTTTAATGGACTGAATTTATGGAGTGTGTGAAGATTTAATAGAGAGGTGGTTTCCTGGGTCAAATTTTGCCTGAGTGGCTGTAGGACCAGCTCTTGGTCTGAGGGGAGGATAGGTCCTGGTGCTGGGTAATGATGTGGGCACATTTGCAGGGTGACTCCTTAGGGGAGGAAATGGAATTGAGGGATGTAGGGCTGGAGCATTGGAACTCAGTTTCTCTCAATAAACAACTACCCAGCAACCTTGGAGCTGCATTGCAGCTCATCCAAGCTCTATGTTGGATAAATATGTATATTTTTATGTGTAAGTACTGAATTCGTATATGGGATGAATCTGTATACATATGTACATTTATATAATGATTTTTCCCCATCCAGAAAAATTAGAAAAACTCGGGTTGTCAACACTGTTGAGAAAAATACACGGCTTGGAAAATGACTGTCAGCCACTGATCTTATGTCAGTGCTGCTTCTGGGAAGCTGGGGGCACAAACCCAGCCCTGGGATTACTGCTCTGGTGATTGAAGTCTGACCATCCAGACTTCCTATGTGACTGTGAATGCAAAGGATGGGTTCAGGCAAAGGCTCATCTGCTACAGCCTCATTCATCCTCCAGCTCACAGAGCTGGGGACCTGAGACTCTGCAGCTGGTGCATGATGAGAATTAAGCATCTCTGCTGCTGACCAGAGAAGAGAGATGGTTATTGGTAAAGCTGAGGTGTGTGGGGAAATTCTGTATGCTCAGCAGAGCTTAAAAGCATGCCTGAGGCTGCTGTAGGTACCTGTCCCCTTGGGAGCCAGGGACTGAGGACATCCCAGTAGGGAGGCAGCGGAAGGCGTTTTCTGGGAAAGCTGACCTGAACTCACTGTTGTCCTAGAAAATGAGGCTGGCAGAGCAGGAGAAGGGCACCGGTTTTTCTGAACTAATTTAGGTATTAGACATCTTTACCTGTTATCTTGAGGCCCCTGGGCTGTCTTTCTTCCTTGGCTCGTGGGGTTGCATGTGAAGATCAGGAGAGAGCTGCAGGACACCTTCAGCACCTGGCTGGAGGAGCTGCAGGGCTCCCACCTCCTGCAGCAGCTCAGGAGAGCAGCAAACTCGAGTGAAAAGGGAGAGAGCCTGGCCCAATTCCATGCTTTGGGCTTTTGATTGGGAGGGAGGAGTGGGCTTCAGGTGCCTCCAAGTGCCAGGCTTTGTCAAAGCAGCAGATGTGTTTCACATGAAGTGTGCGTGCCTCTCTGTGTGCCCCTGTGTCTGTGTTTCTTGCAGGTGAACACTGATTTTTTAATGCTCGTCTGTGACCTTTGTGGTTTGTTCACTGTCCCTAACCTTAAAGGCTCCCTCCCCAAATTCCTTTTCTTGTGCCCTGTGTAGAGCAGTTCTTACCACCCCAAGTGACTGGTGCCATTTTCCTGGGCTATCTGGGCACGTCATCTGTTTAACAGTTTTCTTCCAGCAGTCACTTTACTGGATTGTTTTCTTTTTCCCTGAACTTCAGCCCAGCCCTTGTTTTGTCCTGTAAGGAAGCTCTGACATTTTGGAATGCCTTTATTATTTGTTCCTCTTCAAATGTTTACAAATAATTAACTTATTTTTTTGTTCCACAGCACATCTTTGGTTGTTGTGGTGGCAAAAAGGGACACATTTTGTAGATTTCTTCTTTTCTAAGGGATGAGAAAGCTCAAGACTTCTGTGCTTCTATCTAGAGGCATGTGTCCAAAGAAAGATAAAGCCAAATGACTGCCAATGGCCATCCACACACACTTGTGTACAGGCTGGGGGTTATTCTCTAGTCTTTTGGGGAGCTATTGCTTCCCTCCCTTTAAAGATTACATGAAAAAATTTCTGCATAAATTCGAATCCTTCTGAGGTGGTTCATAGGGAAATGTGCCCCATGTAACTGTTTTTTGTGTAGGGTTACAACTGCAGTTGGTGGTTTCAAATCAGCCCAACATGTGGTGGAGCACTGGTAAAGCACACTATGCAGCCTCTCTTCCAGTGTATATTTCTGCTGGCAGGGACCCTAGATCTCCTTGGCCAAGCATTCAGTGCTGGGATAAAATCTAGATTCCCAGCAAATTCTCAATTAAGTGCAAGATGTTTCTTGAGCACGAAGCCAGAGATCAAACTGAAATAAGGCTCACTCTGAGAAATATTTTGAAAACTGTTTGAATAACCTAGTGTGTACAAATATTTTAGGTCAACTATCATATTCTCTCAAGATTTGTAGGCGTTTCTGTATGGGTGCCAGCAGCACTGCATCTCTAAAGAATGGAACCAATGCTGAATTCTTACTTCCACTACTGTGTCAGTGAATCCACCCACGGCCTGATAATGTCAGTGCAATGTGATGGAAAGTTTTAATTATTGTTTGGCCCTTGTGTTGTTTCAGTGGTATTTTTGCGTCAGCACCGCGAGGAAAAGGAGAGGGCAGTGACCAGGGATAGGAAAATAAACATCCAACTCTTTGAAGAAAAACTCACCTCGTCTCAGTTTGCAAAGTTGTGCTGGGAGGCAGCTTTTCATTTTTTCACCTTTAAAACCTTGGCCTTAAATTAGAGGACAAACAACCCCAGAGAATTTCTTCTCTTTCGTTTCTGAATCTGAAGAGTACACACTCACTCAATGCCTTCCTAGAGCCACAGACATCTTTGGATACTCCGTCAATGGCAGCAAATATGACTGAGTTTGCCTTGTACCAGGAGATGAGCCCAGACCCACAGACTGTACCTCTGACCAGCTACCAGCTTGGTTACAGTCATTGGTGAGACAGAGCTTAAGCCAGTGCCTCAGCTTATTGCAGAAACCACTGTGCAGGCTGCTGACCAGCTACATGGAAGTATTTTGGCAGAATCCCGTTTAACATTGGAAGGAATGCTTTTAATAGTCTGCATTTCTCCTGGAGGCCTGCATCAGGGATGCAGTTGCCTCCCACGCACGCACAAGGCTGATTGGAGAGCGCGATGTGGCATGGATGTGCGTTGTGGCTATGGGATGTCAGCAAGACTGATTTAGTGTCCTGCTAGAGGAGTGACAGAAGAAGTATGCAGACCTTTCAGGATTAGAGGCCAGATTCAGATTTTTGGTATATGAAAGCAGCTGCACTTTGCAGAAGGCAGTGGTGTTACTGTTCTCTAATGCATGTGAAGACACTGTGCATTATTTATTATTTGAACCAAAGCACACCCAAAGTTTTATGCCAATTTGATATTGGGTACATGGAGTTGTGAACCTCCTAAGGAGGCACTTGCCAGCTGCTGTTAATTTTTACGTGGGAGAATTCAGTTTATCCAGAATTCCTGCAGCAGTTGATGACAAATGCATTGCTGCTCTGCAGTCTGTAGTGTTGGAAAGGGAGGAGGCTTCCATACACCTCCAGTCAGATTTTTGGGGTTGTTAAACAGATACCTGGTCACCTTCAGAGTTATGTGCAGTTAGAGCTCTGTGGTTTGCACTTACAAAGCATCAGATGTTTGCAAATACTGTAATGGGGCTGTGTGGGCACATGGGATGGATGAAAGGGTTGTCAGCCACAAGTATTCACAGCTTAAACATTAGTCTCTTCTCTCCCCGACTCCCTTCCCCACTTAAACTACAGTGAGAAGAATTTATTTTCATATTAAATACTTTGGCTTTTTCTTTCTTTTTAAAATGTTTCTGGCCCACAAAAATAGATGATGCTCTTGGATTGCACATGAATGGCTACTAGGACTCAAAACTTATTTTAAAAGACAAGCAAAAATGTAACCAAGAGATGAAAGAGAGAATTTTTCCAAAAGCTGCTGATTCCTAAAGAGGCTTGAGAAAAATACCAACAAAGATAACACCAATACCCAAAGGCTATTGATAGGACTTTAAGAAGGGATAAAAAAGAAAATATCTCCTTATTTTTATTATTTTTTAAAAATTATTGTGTAGAAGATGAAGCATGAGCAAAAATGAGCAGAGAGTCAATTTTGCCTTGAGCAGAAATAACAATTTCCTGGAAAACACTGATAAAGCAAAAACACCTGGCGAAGGGAATGTGTAAACTCTGATCCTGTGCATCAGAATTTTGCTAAGGAGAAAGGCATATTCTAAGTGGTGTGTGAGTAGTGCATCACTTTGTGATACCTCCTTTTTCTCTGAAGGATTAGAGAATGTTCTTCAGCACGAGTCTGCCTGAGTTAGGTGGTGTGGGTCTAAGCATACTCTTCAAATGGGAACTTTGATAGCAACTGAATATTTTGTGGCACTTAAATATTTTTCCAACACCGCCATGAAGAATTAAGGAATCATAAACTGGTTGGTGCTGTGGGTGTGGCTTCTCTTTTTGCTATACAATTTCTCTGTTAGTTGCTGTGAGGAATGCGAGTTGTGGCTGTCTCAACAAACCTGAGTGTTTTCAGACTGCTGACAAGCCTTTGAATTGTCTGTATCAGGTATATGAAGATTGTTTTTTGGCAAAACAACTGTTGAGCACAAGAAGGTGTGTGAACCTGTAGGTGGGTGATTTCATCCCTAGGAGCCTTGGTAGGGAATTCTGCGGCACACCTGTGCCTCTGACAGCATTTTTATGAGGACGTGTGCTAGAAAGGATTTTCTGAGATGAAGTTTGCACACCTACAGAGACTGGCAGACCCACCTGTTCTAACAGCAATCCTGGGACAGGCTGTGACAGCAGCAGATACTGACAGGTGCAAGGAGGTTTATTTGGAGAGAGGCTTATTTGTAGGTGAGATGTTGCATTTGGAAAAGCAGTCCATAGAAGCTGAATTAGGAATGAACAGGTGTCTGTGAATAGACAACACAAGGTAGTATACATCTTTTCAGGTCTCTCTTGATTCCTTTTCAGATTGATTTGGATGAGCTAATTATTCCTCTAATGCTGATGTTAACAAAAAATTCTCTGCACAGGGAGACCTGTAAGGCAAAACAGTGCTGGGGAGTCTGATGTCTGCAGCATATGCTGAGGGGAAATTTATTTTTGAATAGCTCTAATCTGATCCTGTTGACTTGCTGCCCCTCAGCATAATGTGTGCACTCCTGGAGCACATCACCCTGTTGAATTTAACACATAAGGAATTAATTGCACCCTCTGGGTCAGGAGCACAATCCTGAAGAAAATTTCCTGGTTTATCCCACTCACTTGATTTTGGTTTGCATCCCAGAAACATCTCAAATGAGCACAGGGTCACTCCAGATCACACAATTATCCTCTCTCCCCCTTTGGGAGAACTGTGTCTCCTCCTGTCTGCTCATGTGTCAGCCTGTGCTGCTGGAGGCTTTGGGGAGCATGGCCAAGCACCTCTGCTGTCTGCAGCTTGATTGTACAGAAGTGAGGGATTTCACCAGGTAGGATTCCATCCCAGGGAATCCAGAGCAGGATCTCATGAGTCTTGGCTGCTCAGTTTTAAGTATCAAATCAACACAAAGGGAGTCAGAAAGGAAGATCAGAACAAATCTGATGTTTGATATTTATTGCACAGGTGTTCCTCTGAAAGCCTGGAAGCTGGAAAGGGAAGGCTCAGCTGCTGGCAGCATATTAGTCCCTGTATTTTAATGCTGAAAACTCCCATGAAGGATCTTAAAAATCTGCTTTTGTCATATAATTAAAAAACCTGTGTGTTCACTTCATCACAGCACAGCTCCCTGCATTACTGTGTTCTAAAGCTGCCTTCCCTATTGTCTGAATTTCCATTTTCAGCTTACATTTTTCTATTCCTGTGGGAGGTTCCCCACTTTCATTTCCATGCAGTGCTGAAACTGGGATTCCCATTAGCTTTGTTCACATGACCTATGGAATGTGAGTAAATGTTTCATAGCCCTGTATCTTCTTGGCTGCTCTCCAGAGCCTGTAATTAACTCCACATATATTCCTCTATCTATCATGGGCCTTTAGATCTGACCTAACAGAGACAGAGAAAGCTGGAATAGAAAGCAAAGCTTTATGGAAAAAATCAAAGAAAGTGCTTTGCTTGCTGATAAGTGTTTAAGTGTTTACTGTGCACAGTCTCCTTTTAACAAGATTTCACTCCCAGGAAAGCACTGAAAGTACAAAGCAGCTCTTTGGAAAGATCATGTGACTTTCAATGTACAACAGATTCTTGGGCATCCTTTAATTTTTTAAGCATGATGGTGAGCACGTCTCTTGCAAGTGGGTTGAGTGAATCTTTATGTGGGCAACAAAACTCTTTTAATTTAATAATTCATTTAACTATCTTGTCATCCTGGCTAGCTAGAACAGTTTTCAAAAGTGGCTGCTTTTTAAGTAATATACCCATCTTTCTTCTTTTTGCTTTCTATCATGTATGCTTCTGAAAAATATTCATCGACTCTGTATTTAATAATCTTACGAATTACATCAAGTTTTTGGCCGGACTGTAATAATTCTAAACCAGGGGAGGAAAAACATGGTAGGATTCATAAAAGTAAGATACAGATACAACACGCATTTTTTGCTGGGGATATCATTTAATTCTTAGCCTATATAGAGGTTCAGGTCTTGACTATGTAAATCTGGAGTAATACCACTGAAACAAATGCACCAGCAGAGCTGGAAGTTGAACTTGGCCTTTGTTTTGTTAAGTACAGTATTAGAATTTCAGATCTTTAATCCTTTTGGTTTTCTGTTAGCTCAGTCTATCTTCCACATCTAATTATGTATATTTAAACTTAATTAGCATTACTGTTCAGAAACAAAGGCTCTGTTATGATTTTTAGGCTCAGGCCATTGAGATGCTTAAGACACCACTTGTAGAGAAATGCTAGTGGCTCATCCACCCTTGGTATCATATTCCAGTTGATGGCTTTTATGTATGTCATTCACCTGGAACAGATGTTTTTCCTCCTGCTTTAACCATTCCCCAAAAATATCTGAGAGGAAAATGAAAAGACAATTAATATGCATGTCTATTCAATTAATTTAAATAAATTAGCATTAAAATTGGTTCTGGATTTATTTAGAGGCTTTTTGCAGCAGACAAAAATAATCTTGATGCAGGACTGAATTTTGTCAGATGTCTCAGTAAAGAGCAGAGACCTTTTGTTCAAAAGAGGAATCTTGATAATGAGATGGTAATTCAGTCCTAGAGCTCTGCTTTTTGTGACCAGCTTGAACCCTTGGATTTTGGTCTGCTGGGAAAATGCTAGAGGAAAGCAATACCTTGAAGCAGGATGACAGTCAGCTGAATCTACTGAGGTTTTGGGAGTGGAGCAATGCAGATCAACTGCAGTTTTACAGTACAGACTAGTGTAAAATTCTGCACTGAGCACTATTCAGTCCAGCAATTCCTAGGCTAGAGGTATTTCTAATACACTGGAAATGTGTACTGCAGGGTGTTGGAGGCTCAGGTAAGAACTGTCTGCCCATGCTTAAAGGATTTCATACCCACCCAGGACGTCAGATTGCTGAGCAGAATGAGCAAATGGGATGGTATTTAAGGCATTTGAGGAGGATGTGCTTTCTCTAAGGAGCACTTTCTCCTAGTAGGAAATTTAAGGTACAGACATTATTTCCTAGCCTCCAAAGCTTTTGCTTTCCGTTGTTGAAAGTAGTGAATGAATTAATAAATAAAATCTATGAAGTGTCTTTCAGCAGCTGCTGCTTCCATCCCCAGCAAGTTTGTCAGCTCTTTTAGAGACCATGGACCAACTGAGATGCCAGTGGCAGGTTTGGAGAGCATCTCCTGTGAGCTATGTCAGATGCCAGCTCCAGTCCTTCCCAGCCCAAGTTACACAAATACATTTTAATGATTGGCCATGATCCCATAATTAAATGGCTAGCTGTGTTGGATTTGCCTGATTGTAGTCATAGTTGAGATAGAATATAAGTTTTCCATGGCTTTTAGGATTGACAAAGTTGGAAATGTCATGCCAGTGTGGAAACCAAGATACAAGGGTTTTTGTCAGGGACATTTCCAACTCAGTCACAAGATGACAATGGAGTGTGACCACTGATATATTGTCTACTCATAATGTGAAAAAATTAGGAAAGGCTGAAGGGATTGAGACTAGAACTGGCTATAGTTGCTTGCATGGTGTTTTCATCTTCTCCAGATGGCTTTCTGTGGCTGAAGATTCACCCTCCAGACCATGGTATTCCAGTCTGAGAACAGGGCTGGCAAAGCCAGGTTTATGGTGTGCCTTTGGCTCCCGGAGACAGCAGCATCCCGAAGAATCAGCTGCTCCCAGCCATGCAGCAGGTCAGTCTGGAGCTTTGTCACCAAGGAAGGGGTGACTCTGAGTTCTCTGCTGGGACACCTGTCTCTCTCCCTCTATTGGATTTGCTGTGCATAAAACACTAAACCATCAAGCAAGTTGGATTGGAAGTTCCCTCATTGTATGTTCTAATGAAGCCTGTAAAAATAGCAAATAATAACAGGACCTTTTTAAAGAAGGTACAAAATTATGATCATTTTCCCTTTCCTCCCCTGGAATATCAGATGCTAATCTTGTTCCTCCCACAGGCTAATGATATGAGATGCTTCAAACAACAGGTGAAAGCTAGAGATGAACCAGAATATTAAAGAAAATGTACTTTGAGATAGTCATAAAGTTTCAGTAAGTAAGATTGAGTCAGCTGTATTTTCTCTTTTGATCTAAAGCTCGAGGTTAGTTAAAATGGATAACACTTGTACCTCACTGCAACAAAGTCAACATAAACATACTAAATACTTGTAATTTTTTTTTCATGAAATGATGAAGTGAAAAGTTCATTTTTGCTGCCTTAATAAAGGTTTTCTCAGCATACCAGTGAAAAATGTTATTTACATTTTGGTTTGAGCCTACCTTTTGAGGGTAGTTTATTTTACTCTTATAAGCAGCAAACTATTGGTAGGCTTTTGGGAGTCTGCAAAAACAAACATATAAATGAGCATGAGTCATGATGTACTTGCTGTTTTTCTTTCTTTTCTGAATGATTTAATGCTAAATTTTTATGTGCTTTGGCAGTTTATTGCTTTAAGTTGTAAGACCTTTTGAGCTGGGTAGGTGTGAGGGCAGGTGTGGGATGAGCACATGGGATGTCACTGGTGCTGCTTTCCCCACCCAGGGAGATGCCCTGGTCAGGGTGTGATATGGCAGTGTGTCCTCATTCTGGCAAGGAATCAACATTAATAACATTGATTATGAACTTACTGCAGTGATCTTGCAAAAACAGACACTGCATGATGGAGGTAGCCATCAAAATTACCTCTATTCAATCTGACAGAATTTTTCTCTTCTGAGACTAAAATGTTGTTTGGGAAAGGCAGCCCTTTTTTGTTGTTTAATAAATGCTGATGAGATGCCTGTGTTCAGTTTGTAAATGTAAAAACAAAACAAAAAAAAATGGATTTTTGCCCCTTACGAAAGCATTTGAAAATTAATATTTGAATAGCTCATCTGAGAACTGACATTTGGACTGGATTATAGCTTTCACTGGGAAGGACTTTGGAGAGTTTCAGTGGAAATTGGTTTTGATTTGGCCAACTTTCTGAGCCTTTGAAAATGGATAAAATGGATAATGCCCAGTATGTTTTTTCCACTAGGCTTGTATAGATGTATTCATCATGCATTCCAGTGTGGATAACTAGCAGTGTTATGAAATAGGAAATGAATATCTGCAGAAAGCCATGGCTCTGGGTTTCTGGTAAATCATCTGTTCCATGAGATGTGTCCTACAGACTGCTGTGGTGAGGCACCTGGGAGCTGTGCTGCTGGTGCACAGACCTTCCTGAGCTCTGGACATGTGCAGGGTCACAGGCAAGGGAAGGGGAAGGGTTTGTGGTGGAGCTCTAAGGGGGCAGCACGATGTTGCTTAGAGGCTCCACTCTCTGCAGTAAGTATTGGGCATGCAGTACTTAAATCTTGCCAAACTGGGTACAGTGACCTTAACTTTTGGTGTTTTGAATATATTTATTACATTCAGCTCCCTAACTGTACCTTTTTATGAAAAAACACGATGTGATTTTTACAGCCCCTCTCTCTTTCTGCTCTGTGCTCAGCAGTGCTGTGCCTCATGTCCCAGTGCAAATGCCATGTTGGAAACCTGTGCCTGTGTTTCTCCACCTGTGTTATTAGAATTATTTCCTAACATTCAGCTTGCTACCTCTCTGACAAGTTTTTGTTTTTACAGAGGACAAAGCACTTACATCTCTTTTCATAACAGCCTTCTAAATGTGACAACTGTCATTATTGCCTCTGCCTTGACTTTTATTAGCTGGTCATGCTGCTCTTCTCTTTTTTTGTATTTTACCACAATTCTCTTGGCTCTCTACAATCAGCTCAGGTGGTCAGGTCAGTAGGAAAAACCTGTCCAAAGAAGTTTGGCAAGTAATATCCGTGTGGGCAGTGTTCTCACAACTAGGCATTAAGGCTAGAATGAATCCACACCTATTTTTTTCTATTTTTTTCTTCAGATTGCAGAAAATCCTACTGGACAGAGTAAGGTAGGTGGGACAAACATCCCCTGTCTCTGGCAAAGAATTCAGGAATGTAACAGTAAGTTTGAACCTGTCTCAGCAGCCCGGTGGCTTTCACTTAGGAGCAGCAAACCATGGATTCCCATCCATGTACCCTGAGTCCATGCTTCCTTATGGGAAAAGATGAGTTTCAGGAGCAGAAATCAAAGCTGGACACCCTGCCATGTGTAACCTCAGCAGCTGGCAGGCGAGTGCTTTTAGCCTCCAGAATTTATTGAAATAATCTGCTGGCACACCCAGCTGACACAAATCCTGGGGCTGCGGGGGGGAGATGGAGATTAAGTAAAGGAGAGGGTGATTGCTTACCAGTTTTACATCTAGTGTGATGTTCCTTGAGTGGCTGCAAGGCCAAAAGTTGATAGGAAGCAGGAGGAAATCTCCTTTCCCCTCCTCAGATGGGAGGAGATTGTGTGGAAGAACCCGTGCTAAAGATACACTCCCAATGGGCTGTGGTCTTTATTGAGAACAGCTTTAACATCCCCTGGGAGTCAACATGCTTCTTCAGTAAATGCCTTCGCCCCTTTATGAGGAGATAGAACTTCACAAAATCTATTTTTATTTACGACTTTCCAGTAAATTATGAATATTAAAGTTTTTATTCATATTTTTAAGCGTATCAAGAGAAGAATGTTCTCCAAAATGTTTGGCACACTTTCCACGCTTCTTACCACAAAAAAATTCTATTGTTCTCCGTTAAACATCCCCAAAGACTTCAGTTGCTCTCACATAACAGTATAGAACTTTTCACATGTCAGGGGATAATTTATTTATTGAATCAATGAATGTAATTCCATTGAGTTTAATATTTTAGTCAGGTTTTATTGTAGTGAAGTCTCTAATTTATGTTCAGCTCAGGTGAATAGTGCCCTACATTTGTCATCCTATTAATGAATGATTGGAGGTCTCATTACAAAGCAGGGGTGTGATGGCTCCCATTTTGATGACAAAAAAAATGACAAAAAACACTGCTGTGTGTGACACTTTCTTGCCATTTTTTTTTCTGCACTCTCAGCTGAGGCAAACTGAATTTCAAGGAATAATTTTCTTCATTTCTGAAGTTGCCTTTCAGGCCCAGTGTGAGGGAGGTGCATCAAATCTGGGGCACCCCCAACCCAAACTTGCATTTCTGGTGTCTGCTAGGTACCTGTGGTTTTTGGCTTTTAAACTTTTGATTTTCTTGAGCCTAAACCTCACTGCTGGGTAGAGCACTAACCTTATCAAATATTGTTATTTTTTGTGAATTGACTAAGTCATTGCTTCCCTCTGCTGTAACAATTGTAAAAAAATTTATATCTTAATTGTATCATTGTCTTTGTATTGTGACAGCAATTATCCTTATCTAACAAACTTTTCAAAAGAAGCACTGAGTATATTCTGCAGCTATATTTTCTATCTTTCTCTAGATGCATGGATTTTGGGTTTTTAAGTATTTTCTCAGTATTATTTATGTCAGCTGTAGGAATTAGAGCAACTACAACTGGGATATTTGGTATTTGCAATAGGGATAAATAGCAATTGTCTGACAAAAGCTGTTTTTTTGGTGGTGCTAACACAGTAGAAGGACTCAATTTTGAAGAGACAGCAGACACCCCAGACACAGAAGAGGATTAAATGTCCCACTGATGAACAAAAAGGCACTGAACTGTGCTCAAGTGCTTGCAGCACTCACACGTGCACACCAAAGACTGACTGAACTTTTTAACCGTGCAGAGCATAGAAGTTAAAACCCAGTATCTCTTCTGGACCTGAAACAATCCCCAAACAACCATGGCTTCTATGGGGATCTAAAGCTTTCTGCTGGGGTATTCTAAGAGCATAAGGTGCCTTAGGCCAAACTGAATCTGAGAATCAAAACTCTTGAGGCCCTTGTTGCTCTTTTGCAATTTATCTTGGATTAAAGCACTGTTATATAATCAAGGATTAAAGGCATTAAACCAACCTAAAGAAACATAAGGATGTAATTTTATCTGAGTTACCAGATGATAGATCTGAAAGCATCTTTTGATTGTTTATTCTTTCTTTGGTTTGGACTGACTAACCAAGTAATTTAAAAAATAAGTTATTAAAATTCGAGGGCTTCTTTTCCTCGCATGGAGATTTGGCCTTTGAGAATATGTCACAGGCTGACCATCCTTCTGATCTACTTAAGCTTCAATCAGGTTTAAGTGTAGGCAGCTCACTAAAGTGCAGTGACATGCAGGCCTCACTCGATCACACGAGAATTGTAGCTAGGCATTTGTCTAGCCAGTTATAATCCTAAATAGGGACTAAATTTAAACTGCAAACTGAGGTAGTTACTTGTACTGTATCAGTAAGCTGCCAGTGATTTGCATCATTCAAAATTGCCTTAGAGTTAAAAATAATACTTTGAAATATTTAAATTTAATATTTAGTGTCTACCTTTAAAATTAAACTCT
Source organism: Drymodes brunneopygia (assembly GCA_013400955.1). Taxonomy (NCBI): domain Eukaryota; kingdom Metazoa; phylum Chordata; class Aves; order Passeriformes; family Petroicidae; genus Drymodes; species Drymodes brunneopygia. The sequence goes on from VZTZ01033097.1 coordinate 1,502,972, forward strand.
ACATTAAAGTTGTATTTAACAATTGTTAGCAAAAAGAAAACAGAAAATTGTACTCAATAAATCTGCAAAACAGGCTTAATTTTTCTTTTTGTAAAAATAGCCTATATAATATCCTGTGTTAGACTGAAATACAGAATTCATTTGGCTGGAGAGATTTTGTGGCATGAACTGAGGTTATCTAAAGTACAGATTTGGCAGAAGGTGTTTCAATAAGAGCTGAAACAGCTAATCCTGGTTTGAGAGAGACGCACACAGGACACATTGAGCCAGAGAAGACCTTCTCCTGCTTTCCACAGTGGGGATGAAATCATTCCAGATCATAAACCAAGCTGTCAGAAACTGTGTGTGCTGTAAGGAAGTGCGTGGCACTGACAGGGAGCACAAATCTCTGGTGGAATTCAGGAAAATGTGAGAAAGGGCATTCAGATATTAAATCCAGGGTCAAATGCTGCGCTCAGCCTCCCGCAGGTATGTGCTGGAAAACACAGCCCATGTGTTTTATATCCTAATTTCTAGTTCTATTCAAAGCTGGAAGAGTTCCTAGACTAATTTAGGCAGCTCACAGAGTTCTCAATTTTAGAACCTCCCCAGGTTTGTCATTGGCCTTCATTTTCACCATCGGGCTCACTTTGACTTTTGCCCCTGTGCTGTGTAAGGACAGGGTGCAGCCAGCACCCCTGGGGTCACCAGCCTTGCACAAGGACCACCAGGACACACGGAAGCCTTTGCCTGAGCTGACAACTGCTGCTTTCACATGGCATTCAGAAATGGAATAAAAATTAGACCATTTCTGAAGTGTAATATAAGTGATTGTAGGCAGGCAATTTCTCCCTTGTTCTCCCAGTAACTGCATTTTATTATTTTGTGGCTGTGTTTTCCAGGCTTCTCAATAATAAGGAATATTTACTTACATTAGTGCTCTCAAAGCCAATTTGGATGGCAACTGCCTTTCTTGTTGATTGCTACACCCACAGAGAGAGGAGGTGCTGCCCCTGATGGATGAAGCTAAGGATCTGAAGTGTCAACATAAAATTTCCCATTTTCAGCAAACACTGTGATGTGCTCTTGTGCAAACAGAATTGATAAGTCTTCATTCCCACATTTTTTCCTGTCCTTGCTCCAGGAGTGCACTCAAACTAAGACCTGTCTCCCAGAGACGTGGGACTTGTTTCACCTGGAGCTCTGAAGGAATGAAATTATTTTTCTGCAGGTGTTCTGCAAACACTGGTGAATTCACAGGTCAAAAAACCTTATTTATAAAGAATTACATGTTTATACTTGCCCCACTGTGCTGTTCCCTTTGGGTGCATTACATCAATAACTGGAGTTCGATCTGCTGGTAAAACCAACTTCCCACCCTGCAGCTTGACCTTATCAGTATTTTCTTGTCCCTCTTTTCTTGCCTCCATAAAGATCCAACCTTTCCTAACTTCCTTCCTGTTCCCCACCAGTTTTTCTGTCAGCCTTCATACACTGATTCTTCTTGATCTACTTTTCTCTTGGACAACCTTATCTTTTCTTGTGTCTTCTCTGATGAGTGGCTTTGGCTCAACTTGCTCTTCATTCACAGCTGTTCTTAGTGAACCACCCTCTCTTTTTACTCGCCAGCTGTAGAATAAATATTTTTTTTTTCCAAAAGGCATGTATTATATAAACACTTATGCATAATTTTTGATGTTGAATAATCCTGGTATTCCATATTTTTTCTCCAGTTTGCTATCTGCTCCTTGAAGTCATGCTGCTGTAGTCCTTTGCTGATTATGCCTTACAAAGCTGACCCTACAAGTTGAATTCATCCTGTCTAATCTAAGCAGAAAGCATTATCTTCAGGAGTAAGTATTCTGATTTAGAATCCTGGGGTAAATATTCAGCATGGGAGTGTTTTCTAACTTGACTTTTGTCAGCAGCCCTGGCCATAATCCCATAGGATAAGAGGTTACTCTGCCATCAACCCAGCTGTCATCCTTTGCTCTCAAGCTTAAAATGCTGTTTTCACTATGAAACATGCTAAACAAATATTTAAATTATCTTACATAGTCAAATAGTTTCAAATTCATTGTAATCTATTGAGAGACACTTATGGTTATTGAAAACCAGAAAACAACTTGTATTTGTTAAGTGTTTATTTCCTAAATATCAAATGCAAGCTTGTGGGCTGCATTAGTCCTGTGCTCCAACGGAGAAAGGGAGAGGAAAACACAGAGACTGATATCATTGTTCTACCTGTGCTTTAAGTAATGTCACGTTTGTGGTAAAGAGATAAAAAGGGACTTGTCTGAGGTGCTCTCAGGGAGCTGATAAGTGAACTACTGGAACAAATGGAAGGAGGATTATGAGACTGGGAGGGAATAAAATTAAGACTGATAACATATGGAGTCTTGCAGCTATTTCTCCTGTTTCCTAAAGATTAATTTTCACTGGTGATATTTTTTAGAGTGATTTAATAATGAGCAGAAGGATGTGGCTTAAAATGCTGGCAAAGGGCGGATTTTAGCAAATGACTGCCACATGGAGATCACAAGAGCTGAGGACTGCAATGACAAATTGCTACTGAAGAAATTTTCTTGCAAATTGAAGAGTGGTAAACGTATTTCTGGTTCAAAATATAAACAGTCAGTGAACAAGAGAAGATATACACCATGATATGTTTGATTATGGTCCAGCACTTCTGTTTATTTTAAAACTGTAGATACAGATCCTTGTACTTCTCTCCATGCTTACATGAAGGTTTGTGTAGTGTGTGATTTCTGTGCAGCAGGAGGTGCTGAACAAAGGAGGTCCTGAAAGACATTGATGTTGCTCAGAAGGGCAGATGATGACAGAAACTTTATAATACAGTCATATGTATTGAGCTGAACTGAGCTCAAACAGGCTTCAGACTTACTCATATGAACCACTTGGGTCAACCTCATTTGTCTACATATTATTCATATGCCTTTTGCTTTTCTTAAGGGTCAAAATATATTGTGTTTATTATGTTTTGTCGGCTTTGTGCATGTGGGAGCAATGGAGGGTAGGTGATCTTTGCTTCCAGTGACAGACACTCCTGGCATCCCTGGTAGCTTGTGGCAGCCCTTGAATTGATGGGAGTGACCAAATCAGTCAGAAGACTGAGGAGTTTAAAGTGTCAGGGGATGGAAAGAGGTGTTGGAAGATCTTGTTAATGGCTTACTTGAACAACTTCATGTACAGTATGGACTGAGCCCCCACCTCCCAAAATTTAAACTCCCACTGTTTGCAGAATGGAGCTTCTGTTCCAATATCAGCTGAATGAAAGGGCAGAACAATTAATTGGGCTGAAGTACCCAATTTCATACTTTTGCTGGATTGACAATGCCAGAATCTGTCACTTTTAGAAACTTATTGTAATCCTATTCCTCTGCTTTGTAAAGCATGTTTATATAAAACCCCACTCACAGCAGTTAATCAAATGCCTTTGTGGATAGATAAATAAAGAAGCAGCATCAAGAATATGTTAAAAGCAGTCATTAGCACGTACCTCACATCAAATTAAAAAGTACTGCAATTAGTCATAAGGACATAATTTTTCTTAACCCTACTTGAGATTGCTGCTTTAAGTGCAATTTATGCCACACACCCACCCATGTCTATTTTAATCAAACATTTTGTACTGATGGGTGAATTAAAGTAATATAAGAACTGAGTATTATGTGACAGAATAAATAAAAGGCTGGTATGCTCCTCATTCCAGAACCTCAATGTACCAGATGAAAGAGAAAAAGAAAAAAAAGAAGATAACTTTTTAATAAAATAAAAAGACTTATGGATGTTCCAAATCAGTCTGACAAAAGGTCAAAGTAACATAATGTCTTTTCCATTAACCATTTGATGTCACCAGAGCATCTACAAAACAGTAGAGAATTTTCACAATTCCTGTACAGACAGAAAGTGTTCTGATCACTGCTCGTCTCTTGTAAACGTTGCAGATAAGAAGTAATTTCATTTAAATATAAATGTTCCTTTTTTAACTGACAGACTATTCTTGTATAAACAAGACAAGGTCATTTGTGTCATAAATAATAAATGGCATGGATCTATTGACGCTCTCAGTGCAAATCTACCGTGTGTTACCTGGATTTGGCTGCCTGATTCTGACTGCAAAGAGGAAATTATCCATGTGAGCCATTAGTAAAGTTGCAGAGAGAGTGTCTTGGCATCAGAAATTCAGCAAGGATTGCTGTGAACTGTCTCACTGTCACCAGCCCTCTGACTGTTCCTTGTGCTTGAATTCCCTCCCAGTGAAATACCACCTGTGAGTACCTGCTGAAACTCCAAACTGTGCGTCCACTGAACTTCTGTTAATGACCAAATATCAGTGTAAATTATTCTTGCTTTTGCCAGGAGCCTAACAAAACTCTCTGTCTAAATCAACAGGAACCATTTGTAAATTAGTTCAGCCTATGACATTTCCCCCCATGATGGAACATACAGGGAAATTGTTGCCAATGTCAGTGTTGTTGACACTGCAATACGGTGATGTAGCTCAGTACCCCCACTCGCCTTTTTTTCCTTTTGGAAAAAATTTGTTACACTCCTCTATGATGTTCTTTTCTGGTTCATTCCATCTCAGATATATGGCTATTAATATTACTGCTTTTAATATACTGATAAATATATTCAAACTTAATCTAAAATAAGTTATTGGGTAGTGTCAAGTCAAAGTTTTACAAGAATTGATGTGGAAATGTACAAAATACTTGTTCTGGTGAAAGCATCAAGGTAAGTAATCTTCTGAATGAACAATAAGGGAAAAAAAGTGAGCTTTCCACTTGTTCAGAAATTGTTTAAAACTCTGTGCTTCTGAATAAATAATGAATCTGTTTCAGGTTTCCCTCAATTACTCAAACCCTACATGTGTCATGCAAAGGTCCATCTAACCCTGTGGTGTGCCTTTGGTGCAGATGGCAGCAAATACTTGGGGAAGGGTGTGAGAACAAGAGAGGCAGAGAGTGATAAGCATACCAAGCCTTCAACATTGAAAATCTGGCAGGTAACTTCCTGAAATTATAGCAAACAAGGATTTCATGTTCATGTTAGTGCCCAGTAGATGTAACAAAACTGACAGTTAGCAGAATTTGGCTCCATTGCTTTAAATGAGAAACAGCATTTTCAGCATTACCTAAAGAAAACAGCAAAGGTTTGGAATGACTTTTCCAAACAACTCTGATGTTCAGATACAATCAGGATTTGCCTTTATAATGGTAGGAAAAGACACTGAAACCCCTATAAGATTAATGTCCATTATTATTTATATGGAATGAATCTACTTTGGAACCAAATTCAATTTAAATCAGAAACTTGAGGCTGTGATCCAAATTTACACAATGTAGAACATCTTCTATTGGTATGTCTGATTTAGAGTATGAAAAATGTTGTTTCATCAGTTCCTTGCTGCTTCTGCACCCATTTTTTCCCTTGTGTCATTTTATTTAATAGAAGCATTCTGAAGAGGCAGGAATTACAGCAGTGCAGTTGTTATTTGCTCAGTCTGGACAGAAATGGTCACAGTGAATGATTCTACTTTTTAAGCCCTGGGATGAAGTGTGGATATTTGAACTATCCTGTCCACTCATAAAATATCCAGTTTAACTGGACTCCAAGTTTCCAGTGGCACTTGGACAGCTGCCTTCCTTGAGCTGCCTGTGATGGGATGCCACCCTTATCAATCAGTGGCTGGGTATGGAGAGGGATCTGATGAGCTGATCTGGCTTGAGCTGCCTTCACTGTGCAGTTTGCTGCAGGCACTGAGTTTGAGTTTCACTGGGCTCTAGTGACTCAGGTAATTCAATTTTGCCTGGAGGCTGACTACACCCAGGCTTGGTTAAGGAGCAGGTGGCTGCCACTTAATCCTGGCAGGTTATATCATGCTGCTGGGTTGGAGAAAATACTGTGTATTTACCAGAGAAAAGACAGATCCCTTAACTGGGTTTAGAGAAATCCACACTTCCTTGAAACTTGTGTACACAGACGTGTGTACATCTGTATTGTGTTGCTGCAAACCCTCTGGCAAAGTTTCTGCCTGCAAGCCCTGCTAATCAAGTCTTGCCTACTTCAAAAGATATATCCTAGTTCCTAAATCTTTTCCGCTGGTGAACTATTACCATGATGCACAACCCTGTCATGAGGCATGAGAGCTCAGGTCACCAGGAAGAGCTGGTGAGCAGGGGCTGCAGAGGGGAGGTCTTGTCTCCTTACTGCACTACAGGAAACCACAGATTGCATTTGCAAAGAGGTTTGGGACAGTGAAATGAGCAATGGAATAGGTAAAATGAGACCATAATCAATAGCCATTGGCCAATAATTAGGTGCCTCAAAGGACAAGGAAAACCTGGAAAAAGAAAATTGGTAACAGAAGCTGAATAGCCATCAGAAAATTTTACTTGGAAACTCTGACTTGTAAGGAAAACAAAAGCTAGGGAGAGATCCGAAAACAGTGCTGCTGGAAGCTCTGCTATCTCCTCTTTTTCAATTTTTTTAAAAAAATGTCATAACTCTTTTCAGGACTACAGGAGTTTTGTGCTCCCTCCTCAAGCCTGTCCTAGAAGACCTGACCCCAGACATGTGTGCACACACACAGAGACCTATTCCAACTCCCTAAAATGAGGATTCAAACAGAACTCTCCTGTTTCTTGCATCCCTGACAGCCACCCTATCTTTTCATATTTCTTATAGAATTGTCTCTTCTTTGATGTTTTGGTTTAAGCTGCAGCAAGTTGGAGTTGCAGAGGTTTTTGTTATGTTTTTGCAAAACTCCATTGGCTCCTTTATATTACAGATGTTAGAAAGAATTGCAATGAGAATGTGAGACATCTTGATTAGAAAAACATTTTGCCGTAAACAGGCTTATATTTTACAACATTTGAAACCCATCTAATTACCCCAGAACAGCAGAATGAGTTCAGGATGTTGGGAGGATCTGGAAGGCTGTTGTTTTACAGTAAATGGCTTTAATCATTCTGATAACAGAGCTGTGCTTTATGCATAGAAAGTCCTGTTTCCCTGTTTCCCTCCACCAACATGTTCCATATCAGCTTTCTCTCTGAGCTCAGGCCACAGAGGATGTGGACAGTCATGTTATATCCAATTTGCTCTGTCTGCTGATTAAACAGGAAAGATTAGGTTAATGTCATGTTACCCTTTAAAAACTCATTGCTCTTAGAAGTACATGATTTGTGTTTTAAAGACATTTACCCTTTGAAAGAGAGAGGTTACAAGAGCATAAAATCAATGTAAAGAGCGGTTAGAACTGTGAATAGCCCACATTTTTGTCTTCAAATCAAAAAGTGTCTTCATATTGTACTGTATCTTGCATTTTCGCACAGCCATAGCTGGATGCTTTGGAACAGATCATCTTTCATTGTCTCAGATGTGGATTTGGCAAGGAGCTTCTGTGCTGAGGTTGAATTCTGGGAAGTCTGAGCTTTGCATGGTTTACTTCTGACAGAGGGAAGCAGTTCACAGATAACCTTAATTGTGATAAACAATTTTCCATAGCTATTGAAAGTCAGTTGGACAGACACCGAATACTTTTTGCTTACTTGATAGCAATGACTCACAAAAGTTGCTCACAAAAATGATGTGAATTTTATAACCTTTCATTTCATTGGAATGCTGTCACCAGCCCGCATTTATGCAAAACCAGCAAATGCTTTCTCAACAAAGTTATGCCTGGCAGTGGAAAAGCACATCTGCCCTGGGCTTTAAACCCCTTCATGCTGACAGTCTCGTGCAGCCCAGTGGGTGAGGAGCTGGGGACCCTGCAGGGAGCTGAACCTCTGCTTTGGCTCAGGTCCTGCTGCTCAGCATGTGCTGAGTCCAAGGGAGGCTGAAAGTGATGTGAGAGGAAGAATTCTTGCACAAAAAGCTCACATGCTAGGTGCTGGATAAACTATAACTTCATCCATGTGCTCCCTTCATAAAGAATGCTCCTGTGGCACCATTTTCTCTCGTTGTTTACTTGTTGCTTTCATTATAACAGCTGCAACGTTTTAAAACACGCACAGGTAAGTCTGAAGGCAAATCCCAACAGACAGTCAGAAAGCACAGCCTAAAAGATTGCTTTGCCTTCATAATCTCCTACTGTAAATAAGTGTTCTTGCTGGAATTGATTGATTACTTCCTTTTCAGTGCAAGCACAATTAGCCATTGATTCATTTTTGTCAGGCAAGTTCCAGGTCATTTTACATCTCACAGCTTTTCCTAGTGGAAAAGGGAGGTTTGCCACTCACTAGGTATTTAAGAGCAAACAGGCTGTGGGAGATGGAGGGTGTTAGGAAGATCTAGAAGCATCCACACTGCAGGTGGAAACACCTTTCTGGTGCAGGGCCCCAAGGTCTTGCTGCTGAGCAGGCAGAAAGAGAGAGAAAGGGCTGCTTCCTCTGCCTTTGCTTGAGCTTTCCAGAGCTATTTAACAAAAAAGTAGAGAAAAGGTCATAACAGTGAATGTCTGGTTAACATTTTGATTTTCAGGTGCTGTTTTTCTCTGTAGATCAAGGTTGAAATGTATAAGCAGACCTGTCTGGAGAGCACCCAGCTATTCCCCAGGACCTCAGTATGTTTTTTCCCAGTTGCCTCCATAGAAGCAAAACAGGCAAGAAATTTGATATGGTAGAAATCCAGATGGTTGACCAGCCATAACTGATACCAAATAACCTCCATGTTTGGTTTTCTAATAATGTCTGTATGGCAAAAAGCTGCTCTTGCAGGTGCTTAATTTGTTGTGGTTTTTCATCCATTGCTACAGGTGGTGTGATAGTTATATTTTTGGATGCTACAGAGGGAATTTCCCATTTAGCCATCAAGTATGTACCTATGGCTTAAGATCTCTCTTGAGGAGGGATGATTTTTGTGTGTTTGTAAAAGATGTCCAAAAAAATGCAGCTGTTTGCTTCCAACAACAAAGTTACAACTATCAGGAAAGTATGTCCAGTGTGAACAAATGCTGAATAATTTTTGTGGTAATTCACTAATGTGTGAACCTCAGAAGAACTGAATGAGACTTGACAAGGTGCCATGACTGATATTTTGAAATTGTTCTCTTGAAGTGGATTCGAGCCTAGTTTGTGGATTAATTGCTTTATAAAGAAGTACAGGATGCTACACAGATTTTGTCGGAGGGGTCTCCTAGAGCGTGTATGGGACACCTTCCAAAGTTTTGGTACTGACCACATGAAGTCTTCAAAAATTAGCAATACAGAAGTCTACTTTACTGTTAGATCTTTTACAGTTCTCTTGTTATTTTTATTTTTCCCAAATATTTACGGGGTTCTGTGGGGCTCCAGAGCCCAAGGACACGGGGACAAGGAAACTGCTATAGCAGGTTGTGCTTCACAATCTGGCCTGAGCTGGGGCTGTGTTTCTGAGCCTGTCAGCTGGAGACATGCTTGGTACTGCTGGGGCTGTGAGCACTAAAGATGCTTTAACTACAGGACCTTTTGTATACTTAATGAAAGATAGTGGAAAGAAAAAAAAAAGAGGGAGAATTTCCTCCTGTGATAAATGTCTCTGCACAGTCTCCCACCCACATTGCAGCCACAGGCAGCTACAGCCAGCCCTGTCTGTAGCAGTCTTAAAACGTGTGTCCAAACACAGCTGTGAATAATGTTTTAAGATATGCACAGGAAGACTAACTATTCTGTGTTGTGTGACTGGAAGACTATGAAAGGTTCTGGGATGCCTCAGTAAATCCAGAAGGAATGGTTTCAGCACCGTGGAACATTAGAAGTTCCCAATATTTTAATATTTTTGTAACGCAGTGACAAAAAATATCACTCAGACTAGGCAATCTTAATGGAAATATTTAGTCTTCTATCATGTGGGAAACAGACTGCAGCTCTTAAATTCTATTCTGCAAATTCAGAGTCAAAGGGTAATGATTCTCCACATGGGATAAAATTGATATATTATACACAGTTGCTGAGAGCAATGATTGGGAATTAGAAGATCTTGCAAGGCTCCTGAACTCTAACATTTTACTATGTCAGTGATATTGCTTTAACAGAGATAATTTGATAAGTAAAACAATACTGTCTCTAAAATGAACATTCTTCATTTTTTCCAATGCTTTGGACTTTCTCTTGTGATAGACACGTCAGCTTAAATTCATCCTTGCCATAAATTCACTGGTGTGACTGGAGCAATGTGAGGGATGTACACATGTGCCAGTCTGCAGCCACAGCACGTTATGGAACTCTTGGTAGTGAGCAGAACTGTCTGGACTGAGCAATCCCTGGTGGTTTTCTGTAATCTCATCCTGTTTAAACTGAATGCAGACAGTGATGGGAAAGAACCCCCCTGTTTGGATGATCGTGATTTTTGGATGTTCAGTGTTAAAAAAACCACCCCCACCACTATTAGGTTGAATTAGATATTCTTAAATTATGCATGGAGTAATTTTACTTGAGATTAACAACAAGTATATAATAACTTCCTCGTTAAATATAAAGATGGAAAGAGATCCTACAAGACCTTAATAAACTGGAAAAGGTGCTCCTACATGTAAATATTATCTCTCTCCTGCTGCCTAGAACCTGTCTTTGCTGCTCTGTATCTTAGGTGGGTTGTTTTCCACACTTGGGAGCCCAGCTGCCCAATTTTTGTCACAAACCCTCCCTGTATCTCGCAGGAATGCTTCTCTTCAAAACATGTGTACCAGTGGCCTTGGGGGAGAGGAAATTACTCAATGACACAGAAAATCTGCACTTTACCCGAGGTGGCAGGGAAACAGGTGTTCCATGGCTGCCAGAAGGGGCCATGGGAGAGGATTGTGTGCAAATGAGTTTTGGGGATGTCAAATCTCCAGGTGGTGACAGTGACAGGTGAGAGGAGATAATTCGGCAGCCCTGCCTCGCTGTGAGCCCTGGCTTTTCTCTCCCTGCTGAGTCACACAGAATAATTCATTACCCAGCACTGCTCTGTGACTGACACAAACAAGCCATGGGCTGGAACTTTTTACATCCTTCTCTCCACCTAGGAGACTGTATTTTGGGTATAATGAAAGTTTTGCATGAAACCTTTTTTCTTAGGGCAACAGGTCAAGAAATAAGATTTTAATATGAATTTTTCTGTTCATCTAGCACCTAGGGCATCAAAATATCATATCCATTTGAGAGAAAATCCATTTGTTGCTACACAGAAGAATTTTTCACCTAAGGTTTGGTTAGGTCACTGAAAATATTTTAAGCTAAGTTCTGTTTTCTGTTGCTTCACTTAGTTGTCTTTCCAGAGCAAGGATGTGTCAAGACAATGCAGGAAATGATTTTCTTTCTCTTTAGAAATAAGATATGAAAAAAATTTTGTAAGAAATTCCTTAAAATATGCATTTTATTGATGGTTAATGCCATAAATGAGTAAGTGGATATGATGATTACTATTCAAAAAGAAAAAAGAGCTTGTATCCTTGCCCACTGACATTTCAAAACATTTAGTGCATTTTTCTGCAATGATAGAGGCCTCTGGGTCATGTATTTTTTAGTGACAGAATTGTGGTTCTAAGTCCCTTACACTTGGAGGAGCACATTTTCACAGATAAAGCAGAGAGTTATAATCCATTGATACCCTGGGTCAGTGATGAGCAGCCCTGAGAATTGTCCTTTTCTGGTTCCACTGTGGTGTCCATAGGGGATATTTCCAAATCTGTAAACCAGGAGCACCTGGGGAAATACTTTAACTATATGGTGGCATCTCATGCATCAGAGGCTGCGGATTTTGTACCTCTTTCACCCCCTCCTTGAATTCCTGATAGATGAGTATTAGAAAGTATGGAAAATTAAGAAGAGAATACTTGGATTTAAGTGTGTGCTGAATTCTTATTCTAAAATAGCACAATGGTTACTGAGAGATAGACAGAAACTCTCCCACCTGTTCTTGTGGAGAAGAGCAATATTCTTTGCACTATGCCAAAGACAAACTATGGTGTTTCCAGGGGGCTAAGCTACAGTCCTGAGTGTTGTTCACTGGAAAAGGGAAAGTTTTCCCTCCCCACTAACTGCAGAGTTCCCAGCCTCAAACTTTTCTTGAATCTTGAATATGAAAATCTAAAGATTTTCCTCCTAAAATTTAATCTTAATTTTGTGGTGTGAGAAGAGTTAAATTCTGGATTTTTCAAAGGGATCTCAGTTTGGCTCTCAGAATTTATTCTTGCTCTTTCATCTGCACACAATTATGTCTAGAAATGCATATAATTTCTTTCACTGGTTGAAGGCTAAGTATGCATTTGTTGGCACAATCAGATAATTATCTATCCAAGTAATATAAAACAATTGTGAAGATATTTGCAGCTCCCTTCACTTTATTTGCAATTACCATAAAACTAAGAGAATGTGAGGAATGAGGTCTGGATTCGTCTTTGAACAAAGCAGAGACTTCTAGAAAATAGACTTTAATTACATTCCTCCTCTTGTTGGAAAGGTTGTACATCAGGAAAAGTCTTCTGAGCCTTTTTTGTGGCAGAAATGTAGCCACCATATAAAACCTGTAATAAGAATTGTCAAATATAAGAATTTTATGATGTCTGTTCATCATCTGGGCAGTGCAGCTTTCCTTAATGGATGCATTGATCTGACAGGCGAGGGCCAAGGAAGAAGGAGCGCAAAAGCAGCACCACGGCTTCAAGGAAAAACACAGAGGTGAATATTTGAAAGTCAGAGGCACAACGTTTTCCAATCGTTTTGCCATTGCTGAAGGTGGATGAGAGGTGTCAATTCAGCCAGGAGGACAGGGCAGGGCTGAGAGCTCAGCTCATATTGCCCAGAGACACCAAGGAGATCGGGCTGAAGCACAAGGTTTTCAGATACCTTGGAGGGTGTGTAAATCAAGACATATGCTGTTCAAGTTTGGGTCCTTGGATTTATTTTTAAAACAAAGCCAGATTACAACAGACTCCTGTAGATTATCTACTTATATCATGCTGAATAAAATGGCAAGGATTTTGGAAAAGCACATAATTTTCTCTCTCTCTCTCTTCAAGTTAAAATACAGCTTTAGCCTCTGTGTGGGTGGTTAAGAGAATCTCACAGTGTCAATAAATGATAGCTTACTATTTTTTTTTTTGGTAAAACAAACTTTGCAGGGGCTTAGAGACACTCTTATTAAAACAGGCAGGACCTGACTGCTGCCTGCTCCCCCTGACATCAGTACAAACCTGCCAAAGTTATGCTCCAGTAGGCTCAGATCCTTCGGGCTGTGTCTCCAGTTGTTTACACAGGTGTAAATGAAGTGTGAATCCATTGTGGCCAGCACAGGCATTAATCATCATGTCAGCCTAAGAGAGTTGCCTTCGACCTTGCACTGAACTAGCTGGGGTCCCTGCCAACCTCCCTGCCCTGTGATAAATGTGCCAGACCAAGAGAGGTGTGGTGCTGCCCATCCCACACCTCAGTGCCCCTTCCCAGGCATTCTCTGGGAGCTGCTGCCTCCAGCACCAGTGGTGCTCTAGGAGACTGCTGCTGGTTTGTGCTTTGTGGCTGGGAGGTGCACTGTGCTGGTTGTCACTTGTGTGGTTGGGCTCAAAATCTGTCTGCCAAAGCCCTTTGCTAAGACAGGATACCTTTCTCTCTCTCTCTCACAGAATTCTTGTCTCAGATTTGGCAATGCCAGCACTTGAGGATCTGTGCTTCAGCTCAAAGCACGAAGCAGCATCTCCAGGGGACAAGTTAATTCAGCAACAGCTCTGAGGCAGTACTGACCCTGGAAGGAAACAATGCATCAGCTCTCTGGAAAGAAGCCTTAATGCCTGTTGTAAGTCAAGATTAACATGGTAAAATGGACTACTGGCTACTGCAGTAAAGTATGTGTAGGAAAATGTTATGGATCCACAGGAAGATAGTTGAAGTTATAAGAAGATTTTATTATTGTGACAGTCTGGTTCTTATCTTTTTCACTGAATAGTAAAACTGAGTTTCATGTTGAGACAGATTCAGTGAGTTGAGCTTGTTCCTAACAACTTGTTATTGACATTAGTAATGCAGATTATAAAATACGGCTGGAAGATTTTGTTCATCTTTTAATACAAAACAGGCAGAACTGGGAGTTCATACTGAAAAGTTGACTCTCAGTGTTTGTAAACACACAAAGAAACACACAGGGAATTTATTTCCACTTAACTGGGTCCTCAGATAATAGCTGCATTCTGGTGTGTGTTTTCTTTTTATGTAAGGCTGCCTAAAACAAAGTAAAAGAAATGCCTTTATTTCGAAAAAGAGATTTTGTTCTCCATAACTGATAACTTCATCGTTCTGGAATGTTCCGAATAAATAGTGTTTTATTTTTACTTTTGGTGTTATTAGGAGAGTAAACAAGGGCAAGGACACAAGCCTTAGGCTTTGCCTGGAGCAGACCACCACTTGTTCTCTGTGAGTTGGAGCACTCTGCAGCTGTGCTGTGGGGAGGAGAAATGTCTGTGCAAGGTAACCAGTGTGCAGGAACCCTCTCAGGGTGCTGTGAGTGAGCCTCAGGCACTGACACTGTCACATGCACTGCCCTGGTGTGGTCTGAGACCTCCCAGCAGGTCACAGGAATCGGCCATGTCCATTAGTGTTTCCCATTTCCATATAAATATTGAAGACGTTAAACTGAACAAACAAAGGTTCATATTTTGACCTGTGCTCTCCATAAATATGATATTTCATATTTTAGTCATGGAATACACAGTTCTGGAGAGATTTTGTTTCATACTAACAGAACTTTCTCAACTCAGAAGTTCTGGATTAAGGAAAGCATTTGGGAGCAGAAAACGAATCACGCCAGTGGCACTATGAATAAGTTTTTTACATTCATCATTTAAGGCTCTTCACACTTTTTCTTTGGAAAGCTCAAGTTTCTATTTTGAGGGCTGAATTTGTATTTTAATGAATCAGAAAGTGTGAAAGCAATATGAAAATAAGTTGTTGAGTCTTGGGGGGAACTTTAATTCAGAACAGTCTAGCAATAGAAAATTGCTTTCAGTAGCCTACTTCTTTGCAAAATTTGAAGGAAAAAAGGAGAGCTGGATTATAATCTGAATAAAGATAGATGTTCTAAGACCGTCAAAAAGTGACATGAATGAAATCTTAGTATTTTCTGTATCTATTTCACAACTAACATAAAAATATAGAAAGTACAATTACATGTAAGTAATATAAAATTCTTATTAAAAATTAGGAAAAAAAAAAAAGTAATTTGAGTGACCAAAAGTCTGCTAATGGAAGTTGGAATGAAAGCCTGACCTTGATTTCTAACTGCCCAGGCAGTGGCCCTTTGGCTGTCCTTGAGATGCCCTGACGTGCATCCATTCTGAAGCGTGGGATGCTACAGAGTGCACAGGCAATGCAGCACTACAAACAACTTTGGTTTAGGAAGTTGTGCTGGTTTTCTGCCCTCTGAGCTTGGATTGCTGGAAGGATCTTTTCTTTGTTTTTCTTTTTCCTTTGTGGATGTGTTCAAGGAGGGTCACCCAAATGGTTTTGCCCAAAATATAATGAGACTGAGAGGTGAACTTGGGCATTATGATCTCCAAACATTCAGCTTGGTCCAGGAGTTACAAAGGCATAAGTGCATCCACAAGGGTAATGCTTAAACAGGTAAAGCAAGAATCTGTGGTGTGGTTTATGCAGGGAGCCACATAGAAGAAAATACAAATGCAATTCATAGATGTAACTCCTATGAGAAATAGTGGCAGCATTGCAGCATTAATGTTTCCATTTTTAATGCAAATGAAATTATAGATATTTTTAATCTGGTTTTTACAATAACATTCTTTCAGGCCTCAGAAAATACAGTACTAAATACAAGACTTGGTCATTTGGTTACTCAGTGTCATTCTGAACAATACTGGGTTTATAAGAAGTTTGTGGTTTAAAATTAGGTTTGCCAAGTGTTACATAAAACACTCAGATATGTATAAACCAAAGCTGTTGAAAGCCTGGATCATAGGGAGATAGAACCCAATGAATATTACTGCCAAAAAATAATCTTACCTGTTTCTGCTGTCAGTATGGAGTTCCTGAGATAACTGCTAGCACATTTTAGGTAACAGTGTTGACTTAAAATAAAAAATAAGCCTGAATTTCCTGTGACTTGAAATCAGGAAAGACCACAGTATCACCTGCAATTTTTCAAAGGCAGACACCAACTGTTTCATGCTAACAATTTTATATGGGTTCATAACTCTGAGGTATAACAGCACTTTGCCTGTTACCAGACTCCAAACAAAACAGGAAAATTACCCATTTTAAAAAATCTTTGCTTAACTTAAAAGTTCTACCAATTACTATCCTCTTCTGGTGGGAAAATAATTATTAATCTGCTTTGCTGGAAATCCTGGTGCACTTGTTAAATGTGCTTTGAATTGCCAACATGTTTTTCTTTTGAGTCCTTCTGCTGTTCTAGGTAGTAAAATGCAAAGTTTGTTCAATCAGATCACATGCAGAGCAGGCCAATATTGCTGGGCTTCCCAGCACAGTTAATATTTGGGATCAAGCAGCACTCTTGTGGCTTTATATCTGAATTAAAGTTGCAGAAACCAGAGGAAAACTGCGGCCTGATTTATGGTCAAATGTTATGCCTTGAGGTGGTAGCTCTTTGTTTTCCTCAGGACTGTGAGAGTTTAGACCAGCCTGTGTGCTGGTTTAGACCAACTCAAAACAGATGAGTTCCACTGGACAACTCAGGGGAGCTTGGAAAAATAATGCCAGTGAGCTCTTGGCTCTTTCTGGAAGATAGCAGGAATTTTGCCATGAACATCATCTGGGACAAATTTCTTCCTTTTGCTTCTCATCCCTGGTGGAGTCTGCTTAATCCCCTCTTGGGCCAGTGAGATGGAGCAGCGTTGAAGAAGGCATGGTGATGTGAAGCATCAGGAATAAGGGATAGAAAGTTGTGTCCAAAAGGCTGGATAAATATTACTGTACCCTACGTCCAACCGCAGAAGGAAGAAGGACTGATACATGTAGCTCTTCTTTCCAGAACAGACTAAGATCTAAGAGATGCTTCTTAGATCCTTATAATCCCCAAGAAAAAATTCTCAAAAATCCCCTTTCTGTTGTGGAGAGACTTAAAAGTAGAGTTTGTTTCTTTGAAAAAAAAAAAAAAAAAGAAAAAGGCAGTACTGCTTAGCATAAGAAATCATCTGTATATCATATAAATCAAATGAAACATCTTCTATTTGTTAATTTGCATGAGCCAAGATTTACATATGGCAGAATAAAGTAAATTCAGAATATAGAAAATATTCCAGAATTGAAGGTACTACAAATTGCTGTGTCTGACTAAATTGTCCTTCCTGGATTTATGTTGCAAAGGAGAGTTTCAGCAAACACAGATTTTTAATAACTAATCCCTTAACAAAGATGATAATTCAGTGAGGAGACTTGGCAAATGTGTTTCATTTGCCATTGTCATTTCCAGATTCATGTTCAGTCCATATTTCCTACAGCCCCAGTCTGTCACTCCTTATTTATCCCTGATTTTCAGTTTCCCATATTTTCACCTGAATTGAGCTATATTTGCCAGAGAAGCAAATCTTAAAATTAAATGCAGAATTATTAGTAATAGGATATTTATAGAAGAGGTCAGTTCCTGTCCCTTACAGGTCTATAAATAATAGCTAAGATAAAGATAGGTCTTTTGCTCTAATAAAAGAGCAGCAAATCGGGAGGAGAAAATGGTGTGTGGTTGGATAATGCATTCTGTATTGACTGCAAAGATCTGTCTTCATCCCTAAAATCGCAACAGTTTTGCTAAGTTGCCAAAGTGAGTGTTATACGCCATCAAACTGTAAAATTTTTAAAATATATTTTACATGAGCATCTAAATATACGTTGTATTTTTATTCCCTAGGTGTGCTTAACTATTTGGAGACTGCACTGGGCTTAGTCCACACGTCCCCTCCCACCATCCAGTGTGTCAGTTTACAGCCAGACATTGGTTTTGATGGCTGTAGTTTTTGAGTCTCACCTCGTGTCAGTGATGATGTCTGCCCCACTTCTGTTTCAGGTGTGAATATTGCTGATAATTTTTTTTTCTGATCATGGTGATGTTTGGTATGTGATCAGTGAAAATATATGCCCCCAAGGACACGATGAATGAAAAAACCAATGTTCCTATATCACCTAGAGTTCTTACACAAACTAAAATTTCTTTGCATGAAACAGCATCTCTGTCTCCCTCTGCCTCCAATTTATTGATTTCAAAGGGTCATAATGTAATTCAATGGAGGATGAATTAATTACAAAGTGCTGCCCAACTGCCTGGTGCAGAAATTGGTCACTACTGACTTCCCAGCAGGAATTCTGCCTGAGTATGTTCATATCCCCAGTCCAGACTGAAAAAAACACTAGGTTGTTTGTCTTTTTGAGATGATGATCGATAAGCTCCACTTACATGGTTCTTGCTGCATGGACTGACTTCCTGGCAGCTTAGGAGGAGTCATTACAGATTGGTAACTGGAGGCCTGTGGGGGAAAGACTGGAGTTCAGTTCCTTTTCCAATGAATGCTTAACAAAAAGTTGCTGGAGTGGTGACAGGGAGACAGGTTCCTGCTGAAGGAAAATTTCCTCACTTTCTAATTGTGCCCAAGATCATGCTCTGTCAAAAGACATATTTGAATAGTCTGTTGAAGTTGAGCTGTTTCCAAAGAGACCAATAAATGTAGTAAAGCAGTTACAGGTGTGGCTCAGCACAGGCATGCTGGGGCTGATATGTGAGGTGATAAATCAGCAGGGAGAAAAAGGAGATGGCAAGGATGAAGGGACAGAAATGGAAAGGCAAGCAGATGTAGAAGCTGGCAGTGAAGCCAGTCTATAAAAACAGACTACACTGCTCCTCTTCTTTGCAGGGCCCAACCCAGCAGATGTGGTTTGAGAATTCCCATCAGATCAGGCTTCACAGAAGAGCCAGAGCAGTAACAAGTTCAGAGTTCCCAGCAGGGTTTAAGATCAAGCTGGAAGCTGTGCTGCTCTGGCTTGTCAGCCCATAGATGCCCAGAAGCAAATCCTTTCCTTTCCCTTTCTCTCTGGAGCTTTGCTCTTCAAATGCCACAGAAAGAGGAATATGGGGCTTGAGGAATGAAATTTTACTCTTTGATTCTTGGCTCAGCAGTTAGCCTAATTATTATTGTAAATGTGGCAGACAAGTTTTCTTTCTAATATGTTCCCTCTCTTTTGAATTATCCATATAGATAATGAAAAAAAGTTCTATACTGCTCTATGATGCCAAACTTCAGTTTTAAAATTAAAAAACCAAGAATCCAGAAAGACCTTGCTCTGTTGTCAAGTATAACCTCACCTCTTAAGCATTTGAAAGCCTGAAGGGCTTGGAGAGAAAATGAAGGGTATCTAACTTTCATGGAAACACGTATTTTTTCCTGGATCTCTTTATTTATTTTGGTAAAAAGTATAGAGAAAAAAAAGGACAACTGTGTTTAAATGAATCATGTGGAACTGATTTCTGCAGGAGAGGCCATAAGATAGCTGCAGAAACTCCAGAAAAGCCCAAGTCCTGCCACTGTGATGTGCTGATGTACAGGAACCTGCATGACAAGAAACAACATGTGCTGTGAGATGTACAGGACTGAGATGCTGTCAAGGCCAGCAGCTTACACTGGGCAGATTAAACACCAACTGGAAGACAAAATCAAGGCCTCATGCAGTGAATAACACAAGTAGAGAGGCAAGGTGCAGCTGTAAGGTGCTGTTCCAGCACCACCAAGAAATGTGAATGGTACACACTGACTTCACCCCCTTGCAGGAAAGCACCTGGCAGCTTCTGGGTGAGGAGACTGCTAAAATTTAAACATTTATACCGTATTTTTGTGCTGTGGCCATGACCAGAGAGAGAAATTCCAAGAGAATCTGTGTTTGGTAGGTATAGGATAAATAGGCATGTATAGTGGGTACAGGAGAAATATGAGGATCGTGCTTTCGGCAAGCCAAGCACCGAATCTTTGGGAAGGTTTCTCACAGACCTAAGATGCCATTGTGAAAAATACCCAGCAATATAATCCAGGATGCATGAAGTTGGACTTTGAGAGTGATATCTTCCAAAATAAATTGTTACCAGAGAGGTCTGTGCAGTCCTGGAACATTTAGCTGTTAAGTACTGTCCTTTTTTTCTCCATAGTGGTATAATTTGCATTTTGATTGAACTAGCCAAATATTTTGTCGAACAAAAGAGTTTCTTAGTAAACATAATTATGCTTATAGTCTAGATGACCTTTTTCTTGATAGAAAAAAATCCTGATTACCTTTTCTATTAATAAAAAGTTGATTAATGTAGTTGTATGAATTATTAAAGAAGAGATAACTGAATTAATCATACTTAATGTAATAGAAGATTACTGGGAGCTTATAGATTAGTATCAGAATTTCCCTTCCTGTTATAGGCTAATATAAATAGATTTAATTCAAATGGACTATGTCCATTTGTTATCTGGCCTTACTCATGAATTAACACTGCTCTTGTAATAACTCCTGGCACATAACAAGACACAGGGTAACACTTTGAATCAAACAAAGTGTTTTTCAGCTGGTCCATGTTTTTCACTTCTGCTTTTAACACAAGCTGGAAATCTGTTCTGTTTGAAAATACAGATTTTAATTGTCACACACTAAAAAGAAGTCTAGTATTTATTCAAGGTGGATTTGGAAATATTAGACCTTGTGATTACAGAATCAGTTTGAGCTGCTCTTTAGCTACCCAGTTGCTTTGTCAATAACTGTCCTGTCGGTGTGTTTCCTGAGATCTTAGACCATGAAGCAGCTGGCTGATGCACATTCTCATGTTTGTACTTGGAGAGAAAAGAAAGTCAATTCTGTTCTTCCTTTTCTTTTCTAGACCTTGCTATCATACAACCTGCATTATATCAATAGTTGGGACACATGCAGAGGATGAACAAAGCAAGCAGGAGGCAGGTGACAGTGTTTTTCCACTCTCTGGGAGTTTCTGATTCTTCTTGAGGAAGAGACTGTCTGGATCCATTGGATTTCTGCACAGCCCAGCCCATGATAGACACAAAGTATAATCACAGCCCTTGAAATATATTGAGCCCCTCATGTACAGTGAAACAATTCCAGACATGTACATGTGACATGGGAAGAACTAGGTGCCAAAAATATCTCTTTTGCCATAAAGGGCAAAAAAATTCTCTATAAAAGGTAAAATCCAATGAGATTTATATATATATATATATA
>VZTZ01033098.1:0-78731 GCA_013400955.1 Drymodes brunneopygia
AATAAAAGACATATTCACGCTGCTGTAGTCAGCAGCACGAGGGCTACTGCTCATGGCTCTAAGGGTTACAAGAAGAAGATGCCCATTTTCTTAGTAAGGCTGTTGTCAAAAATGCACTGAATGTTAGCAGCTGCTGCTCTAGCATGGCAGAGCCAAGATTTTATTCACATGAAAGCCAACATGAAGCATGTGGAGAAGAGAACTTCAAAGTTACAAGTCACTACAGGACTCCTGGTCTTATGCCTGCTGTGTGGAAAGGCTACATGGGACTGTCTGTGGGAGAGTGAGCCAAGCACTTGGCCTTGCCAGAGCACCAGCAAAAGAATCCCTGGAGCATTTGCAAACTTGAGGGCTCCTCTACTGGACATAAACCAATGGCGAAAAAAGAGCTAAAGCTGCTATTACCTTGGCTCTTAAGATGTGTAGGAAGAAAGAGCGTCTTATGCTTGGAACCCAGGTCTAAAAACGCGTGGGAACACATGATAGCCAAGATTAACTATAGTTCAAAAGCAGAGCTGGTTGCTTTAAAGTGAAAAAGCTGCTGGTCAAGATTTATATCAACACCCAAATTACTCAACAAAAACACAAAGCTGTAATTTTGAAAAAACCTTTATTGAAAAGTAGTGGAAACACTGGAAAAAGTATAAGTTAACCGCTTGTCAGTGTGTCTAAAATGCATAAAGTGAATTCCTGCGATACAGTAGCTCCAACATGTTAACAACATGATTTGCAAGTCTGCCTTCTCTCAGACCTCTCCAAAGAAGGTGGCTGCATACACAAGAAGGCTCTTCTGATGAGTTACAGGAGCCTCTCATAGAACAGGAGATAGGCTTGGGAGCTCAGCACTTTGGACACAGAGACAGGTTGTACATGGGTATCGCTGACGTGGAACCACTGACCTTTGACTGGCTCAGTTTCTAAAGCTGTGAAAGGAAAAATGTAGGAGTAAAAGGTATTACAAAGAATTGAAGCAATCAGTTCTATTACTGTTCTTCAGTAAGAATCATAGAGTACAATCATAGAATCATTGAGTTGGAAAAGACCTCCAAGATTGAGTCCAACCTGTGATCACTGCCTTGTCAATCGGACCAGAGCACTGAGTGCTACATCTGGTTGTTCCCTGAACACCTCTGGGGATGGGGATGCCACCACATCCTTGGGCAGCCCCTTCCAGTGCTTAACCACCATTTGGTCTTCATTTCTTCCTAATGCCCAACCTGAATCTCCCCTGGCACAGCTTGATGCCATCTTGTCTTGTCCTGTCACTGGTTGCCTGGGAGCAGAGCCTGAGCCCCAGCTTGCTACACCCTCCTCCTTTCTGGAGAGTGGTAAGGTCTCCCCTAAGCCTTCTTTTCTCCAGGCTGAGCCCTCCCAGCTCCTTATAGGATTTCACCAGCTTCATTGCCCTTCTCAGAGAACTTACTGGTCATGTCAGGAGGTTGGAACTAGATGATCTTTAAGGCCCATTCCAACCCAAACCATTTTGTGATTCTGTAAAAAATATTTTGTAAAGTATTTCTAATGATTTACCTTGAGATTGTCCTCGAAGGACAAGATCAGAGAGGTGGCTGTTCATAGCTCTCATTTTAACATAGGCAGTGTAGTGCCCAGACCTCATTGTTCCGCTGTGTTCAACAACTCCATAGAGAGAGTACAAGACCTTTGTGTTCCCTTCAGCCACGTTCTAGAAAACCACAAGTTTAGCTATGTCAGCCAGGTGCTGGGTTTTGAAGATTGTAAACTCTTTGATTTGTTTGCTGATGAAATGGAAACTGGTCATTAGAGATTCATGCAAGCACTATGGTTATGAGCAGTGAAGTACAAGTTATCACACAAAGTAACAGGCTTGACAAGCATTCTACAAAGATTTTGCTATGCAGCTTTGTTGTGAAAGCACATTAGAACATGGGAAAGGAGAATCTGATTGTTTTCCCACTTACTTTACATTTAGCTGTACAGAAAGGAGCCAAGTCTATCACTTCTGGGAACTTGATATGCCTGTTAACCTTCCGCAGATTAAATCCAGCCTTAAACAACCAAAGTAGAGGAAAACCCCATAATGTTAAAATGGAGCATATTAGAACCATGCTTAGTTCCTAAATGTTTCACATTAAAGTTTCAACAATACAAAATTAGTTTTACATTACACAAAACTGGGAGAAAGCCATTTTTTTTTCTCTGATGTCCAGTATTCCAGCATTATTTCCTTGCCCCTACATGCTGCACTGGAGCACAAGTTAAGATGGCTCTTCAGCTCACTCATATATTAACACAATGGTAGCAGAAGTGGAAAAAGAATCAGCTCTAATGCATTTCAGTAACTATGAGGACAACTCTTGCTTCTCAGATACTGTAACATGCCTGAGGATCTGATCTTAGAGCATCTGAACTAATGCAAACTGTGCTCCCACCTTAATCAAATAATCGTCCAGTATCAAACTGGAAAAACAAAAGGAGATGACGATAAATGTTATTTTCTCCATACTACAGTCTAGTGGAATAGGCCACACATTCCTATTTTCTATATGAAATTGGTTTTCATCTAATTAAAGTTGCCTCCCTTACTTTTCAAGTATATTGACCAAAACACCAAACAGGTTTAAATTTAGAAGAGGCAGTACTGTCTCCCTTTCTTTTCCTTCTTCTCTCTTGAAAAGCTAAAGCCCTGAGTTCTACAACTTGGGAATAAAGAGGTAAGTGACTTTACTTCTGTGTCTGTAAATAAAACTGAAGTTACTTTGCTTTCCTTTTATCCTTCCTTCTCCCCCATAAGGCTCAAAATCCTCTCTTTTCCACTTCTGCCAACTTGTTACATATTTGTTACTAGTAAGGGATCCTATTTACCCATACCTACTGAAATATATGAGCCCATAAACAGCTGCAATAGTAGGAAACCATTAATGCTAAGATTCTTATTACAGTAAGAATAATGAGAGAATATGTTGTGAATATGCTCACAGTGTTTTCCAGCTAATTAAGGGAATATCCTTTCAGGAAAGCACACCTCAATGCCTCAAAGACCACAAAACACAATGCTGCACACTAATGCCTTCCAAACTTTGGCGAAAAAAACCAAACTAGTTTTATAGAAAATAAAAGTAACATTACTATGTTTTCAAGTTAAGCTAGTACTACACGCATATGTACACATATATACATATTAACCTGAGGCTATATACATGTATCAGTCTACTACTTACATGCTGAAACCTCTTTAAGTGAAGGGTTAAAATTGGAGGAGCTAGAGAGATGAGCATCTGCTTTTTGGCATTAGTATAAACACACTTCTTTTCACCTGCAAGGAAAAAAAATTACCAAAGATTAAAACAAGTGTTTTATTATTAAAACAAATGTTACAGCAGGAATTTATTGTCAGTATCTAAACTGTTACAATGCCATCCACTACACCAACTGAGAAGCTGAGCATTCCCCATTAATATGATGAATGAAAGTAGACAAAAATATACAAGTACCAATTTAGGGATAATTCCCCCACCCTTTACCCACTCAAGAAGCAGATAGGAATATATTTGAAGTTTTCTTGTAAAAAAGTTTGTCATACTTTTTATGTTGTTCTTTGGTCCACAATGCCTTTGTGTACACACATCACACAATAGTTTATTGGTCTCGGTAAGTGTTTCATTACGGGTAAATTGATACAAACAGTGATGGATTGAATCTTCCTCGGGGTTCAGCTCTTCCCTGTTTGCCAGAGTACAAAATGCCGTTTCAGGGTCCTCCATAGATACTTCGCACGTCTTGTTAGGAACAGGCTGAAGGCCATCCAATGTACTTGTGTCAGATTCACTGGCACTCAAATGGAGTTTTGAGAAGTCCGTAGCAAGCTCTTCCTCATCTTCATTGTCATCATCCTCCTCTTTCAAAGACAGGTTGTCAATGCCATTGACAAACTTCATAGGAGAATCTAAGCCTTCCAAAGAGAGATCCGTGAGAGACTCATTTTCTTCACACTCTTGTTCTGGTTTTCCTACACTTTCATGCCTGCTCTGGATTTCTGTACTATTTCCCTGTATACTCAGGTCCTGAGTCAAGCAGTGATCTTTGCAATCATGTGATGATTCCTCTTCTTGCTTCTTATCAAGAGTTTCAGAGCTCACTTCAGTCTCTGATTCTTGGTTGTACTCGACATCTACCTCTGGCTGTTCAGTCACGCAGAGATCTGTCAAGTGAAGCACCTTTCCTTGAAGTTTTTGCTGCCGGCGTTTGATCTGGGCATTTGAATACATAATAAACAAGAGTACAAAAGATAAAGTAAGTATAAATTATATTTAGCACTTCTTTATCAGAATGTTTGTTGCATGCCATAGATGCACAAGGCAGGAGGAGGAAGAATAATCTATGATTTAATGATCAGAGGTGATCAGTTCCACTAATGCTGAATTTATCCTCACTCAGAGAGAGCAGTTCCCATTGCTCCTTGTTACACAGTATCATCAAAATACAGCTAATGATGCCCTTGCTATCTTCCTGATCCTTTATTACGACTGTATTCTAAAGTTTTGTGAATATTCTTGCAATCAAAGACTGGAAAACAGTCTGATACAAATTAAGGCTACTTCAGACAGGCAACAAATTCTACAGGATATTATTGTATTATTCCTACACGGCAACGCTCAACAGAACATCTTAACAGCAAAGACATGGGTATAACTGGTCTTTTCAGTTCTGCATTTGAAGGAGGAGAAATTCTAAGCTGTCTCCTCTTTCATATAAACTAAGGAAACAAAAAGAATTTATTTTAACAGAAATAGCAAGCACAAAGTGAAATACCTATCCAAACCAACCTTGGCTTGTTTTTTGGCCTGTTTCTTTGCTTTTTTCTGAAGGTGCTTACTTGTACCAGGGGGCTCATCTTTCTGCTTAAGGTAATGGTCATTGATTTTATCCTCTTCATCTTCAGATTCCTTTTCTTTGTTTTTTTTAATGTTTTCTCTCTTCGTAATTTTCACTTTCTACAAAACCCGGAAAGCCACAGAACAACCACAGAAACAGAGATGTTATCAGAGTTTTCAGCTCAAATATAACATTTTAATGATGTAACACACAACTAACTCACATCCTGATGTTAAAGGCAGGAGTGTCTCACTGCAGAGAGCCCGTATGAAACAAGGACTTGCAGAATGAAACAGTATGTAAAAGTCAGGCTATCAAGGGCCAAGTTCTGAACCTGTAAAGGGGCAACATCACCTTTGCCTCTAACAGATCTCATTAAATGTATTGAAGAGTAATGTTTTACACAAGCAGAGACATTTTCAGTTGAGCTGCCTGCCACAGAATTTGTTTGCTTCTTTGCTAAAATGCTTCATTGATAAAATGAAATTTTGTTTGTGGCAGAAGTCATGATCCCTTTGGCTCTGGAGGTTCCATTCCAATGTTTATAAGTAAGCAGTGCTACACAACAAATCTAAAATATTACATATTCAGATTATCAATACAAAACACAAAGCAAATCAGGTACTTTGAGTGTCTGGAGACTGATCAAGTAAGTATGCATATACAATCCTATCAACATTTCTTAACTTTATTTCATAACCTGAATATTAGGAGAAGTGTTCCTGGACTCAGTGTAGGAAAATGAATTAAAAAAGTGAAAACAACCCCCCAAAAAACTCAAACAACCTGTGTGATTTTCCAGAGACAATTTATAAGCCACAACTTACAGGAATGACTTTCATGAAAAATTTTATTCTCTATCTTTCTGTGCAATTTTGATTTGCAAAAGAGACTTGTAGAAGGAAGCTTAAATACTCTTCCTAATGACTGTATAATAAGTGTTTTCATGTAAACAAAAAAAAATATAAGCCAAAAAGCACCTACCTATGTACTATTTCTTACCTGAACATCTAGTACAGGAAGTGACAAATCAAGGAAAGACTCATGGACCAAGGATACCTTTAAATGAATAATCAAGAGTCCAATTTAATTTTGTTTGGAAGCAGCTGGCTTGCTGTCAGTAGGCGAATTTGCATGTTTGCATTCAAGGTCTGCTTTCACTTGGCACACAACTGTAAAACATAGCTCATTTACCTCCACAAATAGCTTCCAATGACCAAAATCCAGCAGTCACATTACCACAGAAATGAGCAGGAAATATTTTTATGAATTTCAGTTATCTAATGAGACTGCACCTTAGGGCCTAAGAAATTCACAGCTGTAATCTGTCATGATATTCAACTAGCCCACTTGCTAATAAACTCAGTTACTTCATTCTCAGGATATATTATCCCAGCAGTGCCTTCTTAACTGTCCTCCTGGAAATCCCAAGGTCTTTTCATTGTGAGAAAGGGGAAAACGTAATCCCCTGAATGAATAAGGAAAGGGCTCCATAACAATTAATTTGCCCTATGATCTGTACCACTGGAAGGTGTTCACTGGGAATCTAGGAGGGAATTCTGGTAGAGGCAGCTTGCTCTTGCTGACCTTTTTTTCTGGAAGGCTTTTGAAAGGAGCTGAAAGATTAACTTTATAACACAAGGGAAGAAAGATTCCAGCCAAATCATGCTCCTTTTTGAAAAGCATGCAGCTAGTCAAGTCTTATTTCTACAGACAGTCACTTTGGGATTCTCCTGCAGATTACAGGACATTACACTCTAGATTATTCAGAGAAGGCAGTTTACTTACAGTTCTGCATTCCTCACACATAATTGTGCTGGTTAATTCTCCACCAAAGATTCGATCTACAAAACTTTGTATTCCCTTTTCCTTTTCATATTCTGAGAATTCAGAAAGTACATAGTAAAGTTAATAATATTACATACAATATTCTGGCAACCAATTTCATTACAGCATACCAAATAAAAAAAACGAGACTCTAACATGCAAGGTGTATGATGGAACATGTTGGCCTGCTCTAGTTTCTTCAGGATAGCAAGTACAGCAAGATTCTTAAACTAAGAATCTTTCATGTATGGAAAGAATGGGGGTAAAAACACATTGCAGAACCCAGCTTGGTTAAACCGCATCTCTACCTCTTTCTCTGCTCAAATGCATTTCCCTATTTTCTCAGAAGTACTGCATCTCAGTAGAATTCCTGTTTTCTCACAACTGAAACAACTGTCTAAACTTAAAAAACAAGCACCAACTTTTGTCTGACAAACAAAACCACTTTCCTCAAGTTGTAATTTCAGACTAACACATAGTCTAAATTAAAATTGGCAGCTCATCTCCTAAGTCATGTTGAAAAGTTTAAAAATTCTTCTGCTTATTGTTTGGATTTTTTATACTACTGTTAAGTAACAGTGGACTATTAGTGGCTGCATAAATTATATTCACATTTCTTACATGTTTGAATGATTAATCATTGTGCAAACACATTTTAATGTATGATGTCTACAGAATCAGCTCTCTCTTATCCTGTTAAGGAGGAAATGCCACAAGTCCAGCAAGACATTTAAATATAGACTAAAACTATTGAGCCTCTTATTCTAGATACACACATATTCAAGAAGTGGCATAAAGTTGTACAATTAAACATGTATCTTTTAGTTCATACTATTAAAGTTACTTTATATACTTCAACAAAAGAGGAGATTTTACAAGTTACTGATGCTGTGAATTTATTTTACCTTTAATTTTCTTTTTAACTTCTTCTTCATTTTGTTTGTTAGAGTCACTCAGCGCCTTCAGTATTCCAACACTTATTTGCTGAAATTTTCAAAACAAATACACTCCGTAAAATTTCTTAAACTAATTCAGTTAACTACTTCATTTTAAGATGTGTTTCAGATGGAGGAAAAAGTATAATCTTCACCAGTTAAGAGAATCAATACAAACAACACAAATACCTGCAGAACCATACAAAAGTTCCTGTAGACATAAAAAAAAAAATCAGCTGAGAAACAAGTTGCAACTATAATATTCCAATTAGTATGTAAGAAAATCAGTCTAAGGATGAAATACTTGCCCATATTAAAACTGGCAAAAAACCCCTACAGAATTTCTACAAGTATGTTTCAAAAATGAAGACATAAGGACATTCTTTAGGGTGACTACATATACTCCAAACCCACTCTTCCTGTGGGTTGTCTTTGCTAATATGCTTCAAGTGAGTGCCATGGACAGCACGACCACTCTACAGAGGCTGACATATCTCAGAAAGTTCGTTCTTTCTCCCCTCAGCAGAAGAAAGAGTCTGGGTCTGGGGCATGAAGAAGAAAGGTATGCACAACTATGACTTTAGCACTCACCTGGATTTCTTCTGATCTCATTCCATCAAGTAAGTAACGAAGCAATTCATGACTGTCTTGCTGCTGATAACCTTTGAATCGTATTGCTCTGTTAAATGAAATTGTAAAGTAGAACTGAACTCAGAGATAAACAAAGCAAAAACAATTCGCAGACATGGACAAAGTCTCCAGAAAGTATGTATGTAAAAGCAGCAAGAATCTACATATCGTATTTTCTAAGAATATGAAGCCAGCTATTAATTTATATTTTGCTCTTCTTTCAAAAATTGTTAGGTATTCTACAAATTTTAAATGCTGTGTTCCGAGCTACAGTTAAAAAAAAAGAGGAAAAACTGACTGTCTTAAACAAACTTTTTCATACTCACTATGACATGCAATTGTACAGATACTCACTTTTTACAAACCTGAGCAAAAAGTTCCTTAGGAGTCACTACCCCTTTTTTTGTCTCTTGCATTTCTGTCACGAACTGGTGCATGGCTAGTGTTAAAGGACCTGGCTGATCTAGTTTTATTAGTTGAGGTTCCTGTTTGAAAGAAAAGCAACAGAACTGTTTTTCCTTAATTCAGTGACAGATTCTTTTGCGGTAAGTTTTTCTTTTCAGTTCCTGAAAACATTATTTTCAAATAGAATACACAAAATTCCAAAATGGCAAAAAGTTAACCTGACAAAAACAATGCATGGTTTATCATGAAACGACAGTAAAACTCAGTTATTTATTGCTTAGTTCAAAGTCTGGATTTCTTGCCTTTACTAGGAAAAAAACCCAATTTCTTAAAAAAGGTTGTGCATTTTCTTTGCCATCCCAATCTCTAACTGTAATGACAGGTGTGTTAAGTTAGTGCTACAGATATCCTCCAATTTCCTATATTGCATGTAGACAAGTGGCACTATAGCAAGAGTTACACATTTTCATCCTTTAAATAACATCATCATAATGCAAGCACTCCTATGACAGAGTACTGAATCACTGCTCTTACACTGTGAAAAAAATACCCCCACTGACTTCAGAAGCAGCTTTATGGAAACCAGTGATGAAGCTCCTGCTGATTTTACATCCTAATCTTGTTAGTATTTAGCAGGAACAGCTTTAAAATCAAGAGGGAAGTATTGCTTGTTTCCTTAACAAACTGGGAGATGAGGACAAAGCATATTACCATGAATAGCTCAGGAGACTCAATTTTAACTGTTGTGCCAGGCATTTTAGCTTCTTTAAGCAGCTCCCTCAGGACTGGAGTTTGTGATAAATTCTGTAGAACATAAAAGACAGAGTGTGATTGGAAAATGGGGACAACAGGAAGGGCAGCTGAACTCTGCTAGTCATGGAATTTGTAGCAACCAGTTTAGCAGCAATTTATTATCCCAAACACAGAACTGAAGTGGTTAACTACCACTCTAGAATCTCCATCTAAGTGTTGAAGACTTAAGGTACATTCCATACAGCTAATGGAACTTCAATGCCCTCTATAAACATTACTTCAGATTGCAGAAAACCTAAATGTATTTTTCTTCTACAGTTTGATCTTTTGACAAGTGTATTTACTAGCATCTGTTTCTAA
The DNA here is from genome assembly GCA_013400955.1 of Drymodes brunneopygia. Classification (NCBI taxonomy): domain Eukaryota; kingdom Metazoa; phylum Chordata; class Aves; order Passeriformes; family Petroicidae; genus Drymodes; species Drymodes brunneopygia. The sequence goes on from VZTZ01033098.1 coordinate 9,765, forward strand.
AAAAAATCAAAACACAAAATGCAGTGTGTGTATTTGCTTGGTTTAAGAAGTGTTAAAAAGTAAATCAAAAGCAGTTTACTAAAATCTGCAAGTACAGTGGGAATTTTGTTTGAGGAAAGCTTCAGTATCAAGAGCCAAAGAGCACAAGATCATGTCAGTTTCAGTACACACGAAAGAACAAGTTTATCCTACACTTCTCAGCTGAACAAGTCATGCAAGATGGCAATGCCTGCAATATGCTCATCCTGGTTTTTTCATCCAATATTTACTTTTGATTTCCTGTTGCTGAGAGCGACATTATTGTTACAGTAAACACCCATGGTCTTTGAGTACTAATCTCTTATAGTCTAAGAGGTCACAAAGGTGATGCGTCAGACTTTCATATTTTTAAAAAATAGCTAGAAGTTGGCATGCTTAATTTATGTCAGTGAAAAATGCTGTCCCTCAAGGACAAGGCAGTTTATTGTATTTCCCCTTAGAGCAAGTCTGAACCTGCAGCTCCATTTCTTCATATTTCTCTGGGCCAACACTCTATTTTTAGAAAGAAGCCATCATTCCTGGCAGATAAAAAAATCACATGCTAATTGTGTCACTGTAAAATGCTGGGGGCAGGGTTGTTGTGGGCTGTTTTTCATTTTATTTGTGGGTTTTTTCCTTTTCAAAGTTTTTCTAAAAACAACAGCAAGTCCTGTACCTGCATCACTGCATTAAAGAAACATGTATTCCCCAAGTTACTAAGTCCTCTCACAGTGACTTCTCCATTAACAGCTGAATGAGAATTTTCTTCTTTAAGTGAAACTTCTTTCTCTTGCTCATTTTTGTTGTCTTTTTCTACTTTTTTATTTTCAACTTCTTTGTTCTCTTGTTGTTTTTCTACTGAAATATAAAAACATACCACATATTAACTAGGAAAAGGGTATAGGCTAGGAAAGATTATTACAGCCAGCAGCAATCTATGATGTTTAGAGCTGATACATATGATAATTAATTCTTTAATTTTTCAATATAAAACTACTGGTTTAGGTTCTTAAATTGTCTATGTAACAGAAGTTAAAAAATAAACAGAACAAAACAACAAAAACAACAAATCAAGAACCCCCTGAAATGGCATTTCAAATCAGCATGCAAATTTAACATCTCTTGGCCCACAAGCCATTCATGGCAACATCCTCTGAAATTCTTCAAGTGTCAACTCAAATTTTATTCCTGTGTCAAAATCACCTATGTGAGGGCTTTCTACAACATCGCACAGGCTCCCACTGTCAAAGCATTCTCATATTCATTTCATGTACCTAAACAGACGATACGGAAAGGGTTATAGTCTTCAAGATGAGTTAAAAATATTTTCCCCAAAATTATTTTTGTGTATTGCTGAAAATTTCAATGGCCTGTTTAATAAAGCTGTAAGGGAGTTCCAGGCAGTTTTCAAAATAACACTCACACTGGTTCTACCAGTTTGGCAGTCACCTATTGATTACGTTTCTGGTAAATAGGGCTGTGAGGTAATATTAGCCTTAAAATCAGGTAAGACCAGTTCAGAGAAAGCAAGGAAAACAGACGAAACAATCTTTGGACAAGAAACAGACAGTTCGACAACAGCACACAGAACGCAGGAAACAGGCAACAACTGCACCCAGGTATTCACTGGTTTTCCAGTTCAAACCCGAGAAGGAAATTTTGGCAACTGATATGAAGTTCAAATATTACATGTACAGTAAGTGTTTCTGGGAAAGGCTGACCACTCAAAAAACTCTGCTCCCTGTGGGAAAACCTCAGCTGCTTTCTGAGCAAATTGAATTCAGAGACAGCCACGTAGCATTGCTGGATGTTTGTGTTCCATTTCCCACAGGGCCTGTGATTTCACCCAAGTGTTGGAATTTCTGACAGCTTTTATTTTATCTATGTTGCTTTTATTTTCATATGCAAATTCTTCCAATTTTTCTAGTGGAAATGCCTTTTACAAAACCAGTTTTGCCATTGTGGAAACTAGGGGGTTTTTGCTGGGTTTGTTTTCTTTTAAACAATCATATTTTACAGATAGACTGCAGACTGAACACAACAGAGTTCTAAAAGCACTGCAGCTGCCTATACTAAATGTACAGACCCAGTGACAAAACCTCTGTATACTATTCCTTCCATTAGGCAACAGCTGGAGACTTAGTCATTCCTGATACATTCACAAATATCCACAAAAATACTTAAAAAAAATCAAATCAATTATCCTCAAGCGATGACAATTTCCTTTAGATCTTAAGACAGACTGAGCAACACTGATGAATAAACACAGCACCCTAAGTACTTAAAGTCAATTGCCTATTTGCAGAAAAACTGAATGTCGCATTTTAGTAAGAGTCACAGTAAAACTATCCTTTTTTCCTCCTACTCCTGAATGTCTTGTCTGTAAAACTTTAGGGGATGCTGAGCAAAATCCTGATTTAATTAAGTCTGTGGACTAGGATGTTATTTATGCTATCAGAATTGTGACAAAGAAGACTAAGAAAGAGGAGAAATTAGTTTTTCCCTTTCCCATAAGGTGCTAAATCTAATTTAGTGTAAATTCTCGATTTATAGTACTGTCTCTAACACTTAAGAGACCTTCTGATTTACTGTATCTATACTATAATTACTTACCTGTGTGTGATGAGTCAATACCAACTTGTTTTCTAACAAAATCCACAGTCTGGCCCAAAAGGGTTGAAGTTTTATATGGAACTTCATTATCACACAGGTAGCACCTGTCTCCGCCGCCCCCAAAAGAAAACAATTAATCCTATTTTTTTTCTATTATTTAAAAATCCTAAACTATTTGCGTGTTTGATGCAATTCATTACACAAAGTTATAAAATTACAAGGTTTTACTCTAGGATTTATAAGTCTTAGCGAAGAGTTCAATCTAATTATCACAAAAACAAAACACTTAAAAATTATCTTTAGTAAATTATTTTCGTGACTGGCAGTTGCAATTTACAAATATAAATTAGACTCTTAAAAGATGTGCTTAGAAACCTTGCTGCAAGAAAAAGAAAAGCTTGGAAAATTTTGCCAAAAATCAAAAAACTAAGATATCAGGCCCTAAAGAAAATGAATATCATGGCATGGAAAAATATTTGGAATATTCTAGCTAAGCAAATACTTAATTGCATATAAGTCAGATAAGAAATAATTCAAGTGTCCACCATTAAACCTCCAGACTTTTATTTGCTCTTCTGCTGACACAAACCCTATTTGTATCTTTATGAGAAAAGAAGTGTATGGTTATGCCAGTAATCTGCTTCAGAGAAAATTGTGGGAGAAGCTGCAATCATAAAGGCTCAAGAAGGGTAAAATCCTGACAGAGCACACAATTTTGTAGTTCCACCCAATCAACTCTTTGAAGAAGTGGCAAAAGGTACTGATACTTCTGCATTTTGGAGAACATCAATTACACTTCTTAGCCAGACTTCAGGATTACCGTAAGTCAGACTCAATTTTCTGATATTAAAAGCAGAAAAACTCTGCAGCAAAGTGTTTCCCCAAATCTCTAGCATCCCTGGCATTAGCTATATTCATCACATTTCCTCATATCTCATTAAAATAATTGGCTCAGCTTTTGGATCCCTGACTGTTGATCTATTGTCCATCTGGTTAATCATAAAAATAGGCATTCCTACTCCTGGAATAACAAAGGATAGTTACTTCCATGGTGTGTTGTAATACCATAACCTTCTACCTGTCAAAAAAAATGTAGACAACCTTGAAAGAATCAAGGGATTGGAAGAAGTTTTTAGTGATAGCTTTGACCAGCACTGAAAATGTGTACAACAGCACTTGTAAACCCAAAAGAGCAGAACTTCGTGAATTCCTAGAACTCTCCCTTTCCTCTTCAAACATGTCTTTAAACTGTTATTATTAATATCCAATTTGAACCACATGTGCATGCACACCACAGAGAGATTTAGTCACACATTCGTATAATTAATAAAAGCAAAAGCAGTTTTGATCAGAAATTTTGTACTAGGCCCACTGTGAAATACAGTTCTTGACTGGGTTTGATTTATAACCAATTTATAGCCAACATATCAATCTTTGAATAATTTCTTGGGTAAGTTTGTTCAACCAAGAAATTCTGGAAGGAAGGCAAAACATCTTACTTCGACAACTTCCCCTCATTTGCAAATATTTTGACTAAAAGCAGGGAAAATAAAGCACTTCAAATCCCCAATTTTAACACTAATTTAGATTCACAAAGAGAAGTTCACTAGCTCATTTCCATTCTAGAATTCATTAAAAGTAGTGATTGTTACACATAAGTGCTAAGTATGATCAAGTAAATAGATGTTATATAAAATGAACACAATGAACACAATGACAGATTTGAAGCTGCAAAACAAAAACTCTTTATGTCAAGTACAGTATTTCTATATAGCACTGTTTAGAAAATCAGGGTTCCCCTTTATAAATACAAATGTATAATTACTTTTGAGAGAAGCAAAAACCACCAAGGACATGGATTTTGAATTGCTTGATCCAGCAGCATCCCGTAATTCTAGCTGTGCTTCCTGTCTATATGTGTATTAAAAAATTGTATTTACTGAAAAGACAAAAGTAAGGTTGTCACTAAGTGCACTTCAAAAAGAACCTTCTCCCAAGGTTGAACTTAAGATTTAGAGCTACAGATCACCATTTGTTTCCATGTGTCAGTATTCTGACCAAGTCAAAGCAGTAAAATATGAAGTCAACCATATTAACTAGTTGGTCAAGTTCAACCTCAATTATGAAAATTTTCTAATCATAAATTTTACAAGAAAATAACACTTATTCCACAAATCTCAGCAAAGACTGCTGGGAATTACATGTTTGGGAACACTCTAATATATGCCTAGAGAGAAATCCCAGAGTTTACAAAGAAGGGACAAATTACATCCCAGCCTCTATGGCCCTCCAGCTCTGTCTTGTCTTGCCTGACAAACTCACCACACACTCCAGTTGTCCAAACTGAGAACCAAACAGTGGGGATCTGATCTTGGTGTTTCATAATGCTTTAAAGCATGCTGATCTGGAGAATTTCTGTCACAGCCCTACAATATTGAAAACCACAGGTGTCATAAAACCCATTTGACTGTCAATGAAACATATGTAAAGTCAGAGTAAAAATGTAGTATTAAAATGAAAACTGTACAACTATGTTCAACTAACTGGGATCAACAGATGGCTATCTATTTCAAAACACTTATGTCTGCAGACATATAATTTACTGGGTGCAGAATAAAGCTGCTATGGGACTGAACATTTAATGAACTAATTCCAGTCTGAACACCTGAAAGAACGAAACAGAGAAAAAAACCTCTTCAGCATGCAGAGTTCTAAGTTTCATGACATAACTAACATGATCATTGAGATCTCATACAAAATTACAGATTAGGAGCATTTTTATTTTCTCAGCAAAATAATTCAAACTTTCTGGGGAAAACAAGTCCTCAAGATGGTGTTTTAGCCTTAAGCCTGCTAAATGCCTTTGGGTCATCTTCCAAGTACTTCATTTGATATTCAGAGCAAGCATTTTTAAATCACACTCTACAGTATGTAAAGTCATCTAGGTAGCACCACCTTTACAATTAAAAAAGAGAGAATATAAGAGTTTAATTAGAAACTCTCTTGTTCCACTGTATTATGAGACACTGAAGGGTATTAAGACAAATTAACAACAAAAGAGGTACCCTATGGCCACATTTTAGGCATAACCATATCGAAGTGCCTTCATCAGTCTCCTCCTCCTCAGCCTTCTCTTGTGTCTTACTGTCTGCCTTGCAGTCCTGACAAACATGCCATTCCACATTCTGCAGTGCCTTTCTCAGATGCCCTTGGTCCAGTCCTTTACGAATATGCTTGCACACAGGTTCTACAAATTAAAAAGCACAAGAAGGATGTAGGTAGCATAACAAATGCAAGCATTGAAGACACAGGCAGCAATCCAGAAGTGAGGATAGTCTTTCTAGAGCCAAAGAAACACTGACAATTTATCAGAGTATCAGAAAGAAACCTTTTGTTACCACCATTCGTAATCTGGGTATACTGTTGCTGTATCCTAAACTTTACTTTGAGATGTTTTTATTGCTTAGATAGTGTGACAGCTCTGAATCAACCTTCGTTGAGGTAAGATTGCAGCCTCAAGATTGCAAACTTCTATTGGCGTAAGCTGAAACTGGTGCAAATTTTTGTGCCTACAGTTCTGTTCCTGTCCTAGATGACAGGATTTTATCAAAGTACAAATGCTAGCCAACCAGAGACAAACACAGATATTCGGCATTCTTTTAGCCTTTCTGAAAAACACAAGCTTCATCTACAACCTCAAAATTGTCATTTAAAAATCAAAACAAAAAATTTTGTGTATTGACAACTAGTGTTACAGTGGAATTATTCACTATGGTCAGTCTTAATTTCATTTGTGGCTTTGCAGGTCTTTATCATCATAAAATAACCTATTTACAGGCAAAAAAAGTGAGATGCCACCAGCAGCTGGAACATAACTGATCTCTTTGTGGGAGAAAATGAGGAACAGTTACAGCAGACATTGACCCTGACTCCAGGAAACAAAAAAGCCCCCAACACCCCCAAGAACCACCCCAGACAAAAGCAGCCACAAAAGGCATCCATTAGACACAGAAGCTAACACAATAAGACCAGGACAATCAGGAAACCAAAGCAGAGTAGACTTAAACAGGCCATCCCACCAAGCCTCCTCAAACTCTAAGTGGTCTCTCTCCAAACTAAATTAACCTGGTTCAACTCACTTCCCCAGTTGGGATCAACAAAAAATATGAGAAAGACACAATCCGTGACCTGGCAGATAAGGTGGTGGAAGAGAATGTTACACAACACAAGTAAAAACAAAAGCTACAATAACCAGGGTAAACAAGACAAAAAAAATTCAGCACAGGTGAGATCCAGTGGAGCTAGGAGAACAAAATTTAGTATTTGGGATTAGGAACTATTAGAAGCAGAAGAATAGAAAGAAGAGGTTTTAACCAAAATGCACAATGAGAGTTGAAGTGTCCAGTCAGTACCAAATTAGCTGCTAGAGTAAAGGCAAATTCACAAAAAGTATTTTAATCACAGCTTTTACTGCCAAAGCAAGAATGTTCTGCAACAAACCTTTCAGTGGGAAAATGCAACTTAAGCTTAGCAGCTGACTCCATAAACCCTTTATATTTTGAGTAGTTTTACACAATCTGTATCAGTAAAGAACTGCGTGTTTTGAGTTTCCTGAAAAACCAGAAACTAATCTCAGTTTTCAAGACAGTTTTCAAGGATTATTATTTTCAAGCATACTTAGAAAAGTCATGACACCAATATTTCTTGCTAGATTTGGGTTTCAATTAAAAAAAACCAGATTTTGTAAATGAGACTTCAAAGCCAGTAACTAGTGTGAAGGCCTAATGTTAATGACCTTTCAAGCCCTCTATGAGGTGAAAAGAAACATTAGGTCCATAGACTTCTCCAAGGAAACATACTCAGTATATCCGGAGACTCATCAGACTGTGCAGTTTTGCCTTTGATGCGTTTCTTTCCCATATTTGTAGTCTGTAATTGTTCCTAAAAGCAACAGTGACCTAACAAAAGAAAAACAGAAACATTAGAAAGTAGTTTTAGCTTTCCTTGTCCATTGCTATACAAGTTATTTCTATGGCCAAGCTGTCCCTTGAGGTGAATTAACTTGTTTTAATTTGACATTTAAAAAAAAATGAATTACATTTGAACATGAAACAATTGTAACTGTTGTACAGACAAGATCACAGTGTGAATTATGAAATCCTAATGATTCAAAATGCTAAATCAAAAGCACTGCACAAAATAACAAGACTGGAAACTTTAGTATCAAAAATCCTATAAACCTTAAGGACTTTAACTAACACTACAGGGATTTTATGAAAAAGAATTGATTTTGTCCCAATTAAATCTTGAAGCATTTGCAACCTTTTCATTTTGTTTACTGCAAATTCCCTGTGTCTTTGATGAAGTCTGACAAAGTAAAATACTCTTAACATATTTGAAAATATACAGATAATGGGAATTCTGATTTTTCAATTTCTTTACTGGGGAAGATTTATCATCACCTTCCCCACAGATCAAGCAAATAATTCCGATGTGTCTATCATTTACTGTACCTGTGGACCCTTCTTGACAAGAGTGATCCACCACTACAGAGTCCTAAGCCATATGCTTGGCTTCAGACAGGTGACTACCGCACATTGATAGAACATCTTTAGTTTCCAGTCTGTAGCCCCTGTACCTTATCTGACAGAAGATCATCCAAAAAATTCAGATAAACTTAAAACTCAACATATGTTGTGCAATGAAAACAAGGAAACTAAAAGGGTCCAAAACCAAGTCTCTACAATCTTTGCAGCCTAGCTTAACCCTGCTGTCCAAACTTCATGTAAACACAACCAACACTAAATCTGATCTTTATCAGTCCACCTTTTTGAATCTATTTTTCTGCTTGTACTTGGCAGCACACCAGCCCCAGAGCACAACCGCCTGCTTGGAGCTGTTACAGCCAAAAAATGAAGCTAGACCAAGAGAATCAGAGAGAAAAATTAAGATGGGGAGACCTCAGGCATGATACTCACAGAGGACGTTTTGTATGAGAAGTCATTTACAAACACGAGCATGTTTGCATGAGCACACTCTCAGGGCAGACGACCCAATTGTTGGCGGCTGGTTGGCAGCCACTTCATCCAGGGCAGAATTATCAACTTTTGCAGCTTAGCATTCCATTTGTTCAGAAAAAGAAGTAACTGTTCATTCAACAACCCTCTTCTACAGCACATTTTTCTGCAAAAAGCTACACCAACTTGATCTTGTATGAACAACTTTTACTTCATAAAATCCTTTCCAAATTGTCCTTGCTCCTGCCGGCAAGCCAGGACAGCATAAACACGTGGAGCTGCTAATTTAACCCACGCTGTGCCCGGGCAGACTTGTCCGACAGGCTCTGCACCAGCCTTTCTACGGCACAGCCCTCACGAGAAAATGCACGGCCTAAACGACTCAAGCATTTTATGTTTTTTAAGATAAGATAGGTCTGTAAGCGACCAAACGCGCACCTGCGTTTGACAGACACCCTGGAGAAAAGCCCTCAGAGCCTCGCTTGGGGAACCCAGAAGGTGTGGCGGGCAGCAGGTCGGACCCTATCCCCAGCCGGCACTTGCCGACCCGCGGGCAGCAGGTGAGCCCCGAACCCGGCACGGCCCCGCCCGGCCCGCAGCCCGCAGCCCAGCCCGGCCCGCTCCGCCCGGCCTGCGGCTGGGTCACCCCCGTCGCCCGGCCCCGCCTGCTTCCGATTGGCCCGTGCCATGACTGACAGCTGCCGCAGCCAATCGGGAGCCCTNCCCCCACAGCAGCCCTGCGTGGAACGCACTGGTTTGGTGACACCCTAGCGCGTCCTGTCCCCCCTCAGGGCAGTGGACACCGGTGTCGGTGCGTGTGCGTGACCCAGACTGCCCGGCAGACACGAGCCTGTTATGATGGGCTTGTTCATCACTATTAATATACATTGGGTGTGCGACTTTGTCGTGAGGGGAAGTCAAGAGGCAGGCGCTCTCAGGCGGCCAGTGACAGGACCCGAGGGCAAGACATGAAGCCGTGTCAGGGGAGGTTTAAATTGGATATTAAAAAGAAAAGGTTCTTCCCCCCTCTCCCCCGGAGGAGCTGGAACAGCCTTCCCGGGAAAGTGGTCACTGCACCGACCTGGCAGAGCTCCAGAAGCGTTTGGAAAATGCTTCTCAGGCACATGGCGTGACTCGCGATTGTCCTGTGCAGGGCCAGGAGTCAGACTCGATGATCCTTGTGAGTTCCTTGTAACTCAGCATATTCTGTGATTCAGTAACGTGATTTGCATAGGAGTAGTTAATGAACTTTGTCCCATATTCAAGCTGTGTCTTTCTTCCCTGATTTTTTCTTTGCTCAGGGAACAACAGAAATGGCCAATCAAGAAGAAGCAGAGATACAAATTTCAGAGTTAGATTTACTGTCTAGCATGTTTCCTTATGAGGAAGAGTTTGCTGTGACAGACCAACTGGCTCTAGCTGAACTGAAACACTATGTTGAAAATGAGTCTGCAGAGGTGCCATCTTCAAAAGTTCAGTTTATACTGAATGTAAAGGTCGAGGTGCCTAATGCCTCTATGGTACTGTAAACACTTTTTTTTTCTTTATTTTATTACTTTGTGGGATTTTACTGCTTACTTGAAATAAACATTTGGTCATTTGTTTTTAGGTGGAATTCTCTATGGCCTGTGCTTTACCATTTAAATATCCAACTGTTCTCCCTGAAATTACTGTGAGGTATGACCGCTAATAAAAAACTTTATAGGTTAGTGTATGTTGCACAAATATGGTTATGATCAGACAAAGCAGTCCTTGTTTTTGATGGTTTACTGCTGAATTAAGCCAGATGGACAACAGTGCTGAAGAAAAAACAAATATACAAACTTTTGACTTCTCTGGAGTGCTCAGCAAATAAGTGAGGAAAAAGTGTGAAGGACCTGTTCAGAAGGGTTACATGTAGAGCTTGTTCATAGATCTGATGCTTAAGAAGAAAGATGTGTCTGTTTTGATAAAGCTTAAGACTAGCTAAAAGGGTGAAAAGATCGTCAAAGGTCTTATTCTTCCCTTGTCACAATGCTGTTTCTTCCAGCCTTCTGATTTTTTAAAATTTCTGTTTAAAGAAGTAGACCTGTGAATTACAGGAAATCAGTTCAGCCACCATATTTACTTTTCTAGTACCTTTTTCTTGATTTTGTTTTACAGATTGGTAGTGCTGTTTGTGAATTCAAGAGTTAAGACACCAATTAAATACTAATTAAGATGTTTTCATAGCTAATATGACTTAAATATCAATAGCAAGTGTATATTATCTAACTATGCCTGATTTTCTTGACAGCTTGAAGCAAAACTTCTGAAAAGTTATGAAGCTGGGGAAGGGTCTTGAGCACAAGTCCTATGAGAAGCAGCTGAGGGAGCTGGGGTTGTTTAGCCTGGAGAAAAGGAGGCTCAGGGGAGACCTTATCACTCTGCAGAACTACCTAAAAGGAGATTTTAGCCAGGTGGAGATTGGCCTCTTCTCCCAGGGGACCAGCGTCAGCATGAGAGGAAATGGCCTCAAGCTGTGCCAAGGGAGGTTCAGGTTGGACATCAGGAAGCATATCTTCATGGAAAGGGTGGTCAGTCATTGGAAGGGGCTGCCCAGGGAGGTGCTGGAGTCCCCTCCCTGGAGGTGCTCAGTGCATGACTGGATGTGGCACTCAGTGCACTGGTTTGGTTGACAAGGTGATCATTGGTCAAAGGTTGGACTTGATCTTGGAGGTCTTTTCCACACTGAAGGATTCTATTATTCTGTGTTTTTAAAAACATGCTAAATTGTAAACACATCTATATTCATATGCATTTATATTTTTCTTTAGGTCATCCTTATTAAGCCGCTCTCAGCAGATTCTCCTGAACTCTGATCTTAAAACATATTTGATGCAGAACTTCAGTGGTGAGCCCTGCATGCTGAGTGCGAGGGAATGGGTTAAAGACCATGCAGCTGCTTACATTGACAAAGATCTCTCATCCTCCTCAATGACAGCCTCAGATGCCACGCAGTCAGAAGTCACCATGTTCACTCGATTGTGGATCTACAGTCATCACATTTACAACAAACAAAAAAGGAAGAATATTCTTGACTGGGCTAAGGAGCTCTCTCTGTCAGGGTTTTGCATGCCAGGAAAACCAGGTGTTGTTTGTGTAGAAGGTTTACAAAGTGGTTGTGAAGAGTTCTGGTCAAGGTTAGTTTTTCTTTGTACTGAAATGCCATTCATAGTTAGAATATTGCATTTTGTCATGTTGTACATGTGTCTAGAAGGTGGGAAATCCAGCCACCTGCCAACCTGTGAAGATCTGCAAAGTATTTGTATTTATAATCATCTACAACTCTGAATATCCACTGTACTGTTGGTTGCAACAGTCAAAGCAACCAGTACTGCATGGTCCACATTTATTTCTATTTTATTTTCCTTTGTGTTTCACTTTTTATAGAGATGGACTGCAGTACCCCAGTTGTGTTAGATATGTGTGCTGTTACATCACTTCACATTCGTGTTTTATTCTGCTCCCATCATTTGTTGTTCTGGGTTGTGCACACTAAATAACTGTTATAGTTCGATTGTATCAGCTAAGACTGTGTGAGAATTCTTAGCAGAGGGAAGGCAGAAGTGAGCCCTGAAATGGAAACTACATTTTCATTAATTATTTTGTGAGGAATAACATTAAAGTTTTTCAGTCCTAAAGAGATATAAAAAACCAAGGTTCTGCTTATGAGAGTGTTTGCACATGAGTAGTATTTCTATCACAAACTCATGAACCATTATCTTTGTCAATATATATACACAAATATAATTTATTGATTTTCAAGATAGTAGTTATTCCATAATATTTCCTAAAACACTCTTTATTTTATAGGTAGATTATTAATACTTCTCCAATTGCTTGCAGATTAAGAAGATTAACATGGAAAAGAATTCTTATTCGGCATAGAGAGGATGTTTCTTTGGAAGGAGGAGGACATGCTGAGATCCAGAAGCAACGAAAGTTCCCCGCTTTGGAAGAAAAATGTTTTGATGCACATGGTGCCAGGGGAAATCATATGGACTTGGGGCAACTATATCATTTTTTAGAAGAAAAAGGATGTGCTGACATATTTCAAATGTACTTCGGGGTTGAAGGGCATTGAAGGGGTTGAAGATCAGCAGAGGCCCCAGCACCTAAATTTCTAATTTAATCCTTGTAACAGATTCCTTAGCTTTTCTGCAGCAGTTGATTAGAGAGGGAATTAATAATTCATGATTTATGTGATGAATCCAGTTTTCAATGAAAACAAATATCCAGTGAAATCCTGAATAATGGAAATGACTATATGAATGCTCGATACACTTTCTGGTGTTAAGGAGATGTAGGGTTCATACCTACTTAATATGAAAGAAAATGTGTTTGATAACCTACTAGACAGTTACAGAACTATCGATGGATGAACGGATGTAACATGATGAATGAATATACAAATAAGAAAAGACAAAAATGCAGTGTGGATATCTCAGGAGCGAGAAAATGCTGTTTACATTAATTGTTACTGTTTACATATACTTTATGAAAACTCTTTTTTAAACAATCTTCTACTTTCTACCTGAAAGTTTAGTAAGCCCTGAGATCAATATTTTATTTCAAAATGAACAAAAGGAGGGAGCAAATTTACAAGAGTCTTCCTCATGCTGCCAAGATGTGCTAGGATGCCTACTCTAAGGCATAAGAATAAGTGTGTATGCAGGTAAGAGAGATACCATGGTAACTCCACTACATCTGTTATTTTGGTTTGTGTAAAAGCAGCAGTTTACCAAGAATTTGAACTCCCTTATAGCATGCTCCAAAACGATCCTCAGCCTTCTGAGTTCCCAAGTTTTCAGTCCTGTAAAATGAAGTGCATTATGCTGCGTGTGTTTTTGAGTGGGCTTTCAACGAAGTTGTATCAATGAACGCTAACTTTGTGGATACTATATCTAAATCCCGTGGTCGTAAAAGCAGACACTGATTTCTTTGGATTAAATATTTTTATTAAATATTGATTAAATGTTTCTGTACGCATCCAGTAAAATCGCTAACATTCAGATCTCTGCTGTGGACTGGGAACATCCTTTGTAGGGATACTTCACAGCGATGCTATTCGACATTTCCCAAATCCAAAGTCCTTGTACCTGTACGAGAGCGCCGCGGCTCCGTAAAGGCCCCACAGGACGCGGCAAGTTTCAGATGGATGGACTGTATGTTTTTTTTCTTTTAAGGATATTGTTTAAGGCCACCCCAGGCAGGTTCCCTCCCGCGCCGCGCGCCCCCTGGCGGCGCCTCGGTGCCCGCGGCCCCGCCCCGGAAGTGTCGNCCTGTGTCGTGCTTTTGGGGAGTGTGAGTGCTGCTGGTGTGGTATTTGTACGGAGAGGGGCAGCAAAATCACCGCGGGTGTAGATTCAGCAAAGGAACGGTGGTACATTCCGTGTGTTTTTCTGTGCAGTCTCTATCCAAAAGGCCAGAGGTGATGTGACATCTGTCCTATCAGTCAGGATGTGGGAGAAGGTTCCCTAATTCTTCCCTGGATTTAGGGAAGGTTAGGGAGCGCAAAGCAGCATGTCCTTAACAGCTCACATGCAGAAAATGTGATTTAAACCCCACAGGCTCGCCAAACTGCTGCTGTCATTAGGAAATAAAAGGTATTTGCATTATGAGGTGTCCCAGAGGACATAAAAGCATCAGTCAGTTTTGGGGCAGTCTTTCCAAAAGACTCTCGTTGAAACAAACCTGAGCCAATGATACAATGAGCAAATGGGGTAAACTAGAAGAGGTGCTGAGCTCCAAAACACGCACTGTGTGATGATATGTATTATACTTGTTACACTTACATGCTTTTGCTCCATTGCTCTAAATTATTTTGGCCACTTGGTTGCTGGGAGAATCCTTTGTTTTGCCTATGTGTTTTTATATGTTCAGAGATACAAGGAACATTCCCTGGGAGCTGTGTTGGTCCATTATAAGAACTAGGAAGTAGTGAAGGAGGATAAATAGTTTCTTAATAAGTTGTCTTTAGTTTCTTAATAAATTGTTTGCTTGCAGAAGGAATTTTCTGTTAGGCTTTTTTTGTATAGCAAAAAAAGCAATAAAAAGGAATAAAAGCAGTAAAGTTTTCCTTAAGTATTCACACATTATGGGAAAAGAGAATGCTGATTCACAGAATCATAGAATAGACTCATAGAAGGGTTTGAGTTGGAAGGGACCTTAAAGCTCGTCTAGCCCCACCCCCTGTCATGGGCAGGGGACACCTACCACTAGACCAGGTCCAAGCCCTGTCCAGCCTGGCCTTGAACATCTCCAGGGATGGGGCAGCCACAGCTTTTCTGGGCAACCTTTTCCAGGGCTTCACTCCCCTTACAGGGAAGAATTTCAAATTTAATCTAAACCTACTTCATTTCAGTGTGAAGTCATTCCTCCTTGTCCTATCACTACGGTTCCTGATGAAGGGTTCTTCTCTCCAGCTTCCTTGTAGGCTCACTGTTGATACTGGAAAGATGTTATGGGGGCTCCCTGTAGCCTTTTCTTGTCCAGACTGAACAGCCCCAACTTTCTCGGCCTGATCCTAAAGAAAAGAATCATTTCTAGGTCAAACTTCTATGTTTAAAGCACAGGTGGATTTTTCTTTTTGAGACTTTATTTAAATTAGAAGGTTAATTATGCAATATAAATAGGATCATATATTCAAATGCATGATGTGTGCAAAATAAAATTAAATAGATAATTGGCTCCTGTCCCTGTTTTTTGTCAGCCTTCTAACAGTGGCCGAGCTGCAGAGCTCCTTGCCAAAGAACGTGGAACAGTGCCTGGGTTTATCGGCTTTGGAACGTCTCAGAGCGATCTAGGATATGTTCCTGCAATTCAGGGAGCAGAGGAAATAGACAGCCTTGTGGATGCTGATTTCCGAATGGTGTTGCGAAAACTCTCTAAAAGGGATATCACAACCAAGTTAAAAGTAGGTGTACCCTTTGCCCCCCATAATTAATTCTTTTTAATCGGCGAATAATATAGTTTTTTAAGGGTGGAAGAGGAAGTAACTAATGCTGATTTCACTTTGGTGGATTTGCTAGAACTGCAATCCAGAAGATATCTTGGATAACCTATAGCCCGGTCCATCATGCAGTTATCTCTGTAGATGCTCAATTGCAAGAAATGAATTGATTTTTGGAAAAGGGAGTTGCAGTTGCAGATACAAACTAGTAAATTACAGAACTTATCTACCTGTCTTCTTAAGTCATGCTCTTGATATTTTGATTTTAGGCTATGCAAGAGTTTGGGACAATGTGCAAGGAAAGAGAAGCGGAAGTTGTTAAAGGTGTTCTTCCTTACTGGCCAAGAATTTATTGTAAAATTTCACTAGTAAGTATTGAAGTATTTAAATTAAAAACTTATGTATATACTTCCTGTGATTACCTCTAAGGTTGTCTTTGTTGACCTATCTACTTTTATTGGAATTACTGACTTGGTCTAGGAGAAACATCAAGTTGAAGGAAAATACTGTTCTTTTTTTTGTGGACATATTTCAGTATTGGCAGTGGGTGGAATCTTGAGCTGTTGATGTCTGGCCTGTACTTCCTTCATAGGTCTGTTAAATCTTTATGTTTAAAAGACAATACTATATTCCTTAGGAAAAATTTTTTTATGTGGAAACTAGAAAGGGTAGAGAATCTGTTCAGTTAACATAATTGTAAATCTTCTTGATCTAGGACTAATATCTGACCAGACTTGAAACAAAAAAAAAACCTCAAACCCAAGTTTGAAAAGACCATGCGTAGCCATATTAGCAATAAGTTTTTTTGGTATATTTACTGTATTTCCAAGCTCTCTGGAATGGCTACTGTTGAAAACATGATATGGGACAAAATGAATCACTATCCTTACCCATTAGAGTAATTCCTAATGTTTGTTTGTGGAGTCAAGAGTGTAGAAAATCATGATGTTGTAAATACCTATGCAAATAAAGGATAACGATGCACTGCTTTATAGTAGTTCTAATTCAGAAGATGTCTTCAAGGCTTCCTGTTTTTCCTGCCACTTGTCTGTCTGTAAAATGTTTGTATAAATTGGAAACAAAAACTGTAGTTAGGAAGATCAGGGAAACGTTACAATTCTGAGTGTACAACACTTTGGGAATATGATGTTACTAAATTAGGACTCTCCCCATATCTTGGGATACCAAAGCTTTTTTGTCGTTGGTGTGTATTTTCAAATCTAGGTTTCAAATCCAGTTAATTCTTGACATGGCTTTTTAATCACCACTTTTTCTTTGAATTACCTGAAATCAAAGGTACATTTCTTAAACCAATAAACCTTTCTCTTTTTTTTCTTCCTTTTGTTGTTAAATAGGATCATGATCGCCGTGTTCGAGAAGCAACTCAGCAATCTTTTGAGCAACTTATTCTTAAAGTAAAAAAACACTTAGCTCCTTACTTAAAAAGTATCATGGGTTACTGGCTGATTGCTCAGTGTGACACTTACTCCCCTGCTGCTTCTGCTGCAAAGGTAGCTTTTGAAAAAGCTTTTCCTTCAAGCAAACAACCTGAAGCCTTAGTATTCTGTAAGGATGAAATTCTTAATGTGAGTTTATACTTTTGTGTTTCTTTAAGACTTTGTATAGATCAACTTGTGTTTTAAGTTTAAAACTCATCCTTTCCTCATTTATTCTTCATGGTTAAATTTCTTTCTCACCTGAAACTTTGCTCCTGTGGAGAGAACCATCGAATGGTTGGGGTTGGAAGGGTCTTTTAAAAGGTCTTCATCTTCCACTCCCTGCCATGAGCAGAGACAGCTTCCACTAGATCAGGTTCCTCCAAGCCCCATTCAGCCTCGCCTTGAACATTTCCAGGGGTGGGGCAGCCACAGCTTCTATGGGCAATCTGTGCCAGGGCCTCACCACCCTCACAGGGAAGAATTTCTTCTGTAAGGAAATATGAAAAAGAAGAAGAATAAAGAATGCAGAGAACATCTGTTTTTTTAACTTGAGATGAGAATGACTGGAACCAGAGGAATGAATAGTGAATTTCTTTGTGTGCATTCCTATGTAATGATGTTCAGTCAACACATAATGTTGCTGACAGAGGGGATAATGATGCTGGAGTAGTTTAGCTGCAGTGAAAAAGAAATGAAGAATGCTGAGCAGTGTTTCAGCATCTACAAGTTTAGTTCTGACCAAGGTTTATGCTCTTCTGCCAGTCAGATATGATACTTAATTGACTGAATTAAAAAAAGATAAAAGATAGCAGTGCTGGCCCATCATGTGCAAACCTAAGTATTTTGATTTGCCTCAGTTTGGCTACTTTTTAGCAGGAGCACATTGGCATAGGGCTGCAATTTACTGAATATTACAAAGACTTAATTCAGATAGTACCACAGCTACTATGATCAGCATGAGTCAAATTCTTTTGTAGCAGGTTTACTATCATGTCTAAAAATATTAGAAAGACAGCTCAGAGATTGTGAAATTTTACTGTAGGGCTGCCTCTGAATAATGTATGGACTATATTGTTCACATATAAGTATTAAATTTCTTTGTGTTTTATATGGATTGTTTTTTTCCCCTGTAGGTACTTCAGGATCACCTTCTGAAGGAAACAGCTGATACACTCAGTGACCCTCAGTATGTTTGCATGCTTAAATGTATATTTAAGTCTTTAAGTCTTGGTCTTTATTGCATTCTCTGTCCCTGGAGTAGTGAATTTAGTTTTGTTTCAAGAGACAGAATAATTATTTGAGTCCAGATCCCAGCAACTTTGTTTAGGACTTAAATATAAATGGTTTTGAAAGTGTTATCAGTTATCTAATTCCTGTTTCAGCTCTTTTAAGAATAGCATTTGTGAGTAACTGGAAGATGAGATGACTTGAAACTCTATTTTTCTAACACTTTATAATGTAATTTAGAACATATGAAAAGTTCATGTATTTAGATTACTGGCACCAAAATCAAAAGAAGAACACAAAAAAATGAAGGCAGTTTGATTTAGACAAACTTGGGATGCCTGCTGATTTATTTGCGGTCCATTTTTAACTTTTTTGTTTGTTCTGCTCTCTGAGAACTGTACCAGAAGAAGAAAGGGAAGCCAAATTTTTCCGGATTCTGACCTGTTCCTTGTTAGCTTTAAAAAAGTTGCTCAGCATGTTGCCAAAGCAAGAGATGCATTCATTGGAGGAAAAGTTAATGTCACTTCTGTCCCAAAACAAATTTTGGAAATACAGCAAAAACAACGTACCACAGGTGACTTTTTAATTTCTTCTTTATTTTGCTTGGGTTTTGTTAAAGGTAATACCCTTAACCTAAGGAAGTATTAGTTACTTCTGTTCTACAAGGATGAACTTGGTGCTTTGCTTAGGTTTGAAACAACCTTTTGGTTTCTAGGTAGATTCCAGAAAGGCTGAAGAGACTGTTCAGTTAACATAATTATAAATCTTTTTGATCTAGGACTAATATTTGACCAGACTTGATGTTAAAAAACCTCCCAAATATAATATGGACAATATTGCTTGAAAATCTATCCAGTAGGCTAAATTTTTATTTCCATATCATTATGATCTATTTCTTGGCAATCTGCTGTAATTTAAAATTCATGTAGAAGATACAAACTGTCAACTTACAGCATGTGTTCTTAGTGCTTTGGGATTTTCAGTTTTTAAACCATTTTACTGGTCTTTAGTCTGCCAAGACCAGCGATGCATAGAGTGATGAATTCATGGAATAGTATTTTGTTTAAAAGGTTTAAGTTGCTTTTGGGAAAAGATGCCTTTTGAGAAGTATATAAAAATATAACTTTTGACAAACATTTTATCGCTAAACAAATTACATTAAAATATTTGATAAGACTGTTTAATAACTGCTTTGTTTTTAATAATATTTTAATGTTTGTTACTATGATAAAATATGAGGATGGTGTGTTGTAAGTTCTGTTGGCTTTAAAGGGAATCCTATAAACTACATGTAGTGACAAATTCTATTTTTCCTCCTGTGGCCTCTGTCAGGTTCGCTCAGCTTTCTTTGAGCTGATTTCTGCTTTTTGCCAGCACTTGCCTGAGGTGGTGAAAGCTGAAGCACCAAGAGTTTGTCCTGCTGTTCTTCTCAGCATTGATGACAGTGATGCAGTGGTGTGTCCTGCTCTTTGGGAAGCAGTGCTTTATACTATCACCACTATTGAGGTAATGTGGGAAGCCTAAGGGGCAGATATTTAGGTCAAATTTAACTTTTCACCAAGTGGTGTTGTTCTCTCTGTAGAATTAGGAAGGCAGGCTTGACTGGGGCTTATGATTAATAACAGAAACTCCTTAAGGCTGCATCCTCCTTCTTTCAGTGTAACGTTCAAATATATCATGTCTAGCATATCTGAAAATTAGAGTTGGTTTATGAATTTAATTCAATTAACCTGAAACCCTTTCACTAAATGTAGTTACAGTAAGTCAAATAATGCTTAAAACCTTCTTCCATATTAAAAATAGTTACAAAAATGACTTGCAGTGCATTTTTGCCTAGTTTGTTTCCCCTTCAAATGTAAAGGTTCTGTAGCTTTTTCTTTTTTTTTCCCCTTAATTTTAAGTGAAATACCAGCTTTGAATTTATTAGCAGGATGAGGAGTTGTCATAGACTGGGATGCTTTGAGGGTTTAAAGCTGCAGATCCCTTTTGCAACTGCTGGAATGAACTGCAACAAGTCTTCGTGAAGAAAAACCCCTAAACAGTCTTTGTTCAGCTTGTTACCAGTATAGGTACCTTGAACTATAATAAGTATGAAAATAATAAAATAGATCAGATGACAAAAAAATTTAGGGAGAGGAAAGTGCCAAAGCATTTTCCAACCATCAGAAAAATTTTGAAGAGAGTTTTGAAGTTAGTGATACTTCTAAAGTCAGTTATTGGTTGGTCTTGTTAATGAGAACTTAAAATTAAATACAGGGCTAATTACCATAGTGATTTCTTTGAAGCATCATGAAAGCATTATCAAAGAGAGACCTTTAATTGCAGTTGACTAACAAGGGAAGTCAATTGATTTTAAACAATGCAGAAATAGTTTTATCATGTTAACTTCACAAGCGCAAATAGGGATAAAGTGATTTTAAAGAATACTGGCAAGTGAGCAGCTTAACAGAATTTAAATTTCACAATAACTTGTTTCAGCTATAATACAGGAGGGTAGGTCAAATGGCTACCCTGGGAGTTCTTCTGAGGCAACGCATTGTTGTTTAATTTATAGTAAGTGAATTTCTTTCTGTAGGACTGTTGGAGTCATGTAAATGCCAGAAAAGGAGTTCTGCCGAAGCTCTGGACAGTGCTTCGAGAAGGTGGGCAAGGATTAGCTACTGTCATCTACCCAAATCTCCTGCCCTTCATTAGCAAGGTGCCTCCTGACATTGTGGAACCGAAGTTGGAATTCTTCAGAGTTTTTTTCAGCTCTATAATTCAAGGGTATGGACCACAAATTTATTTATTTGGAATCAATCTCTTTTACTTTTGGAAATAAAGAAACTAATCTTTAAGCTTTTAAAGATGAATGAAAATCATATTTTTAAAATTCTTTTCAGTATCCAAAACTGGAGTCACTTCTTGGTGGCTGTTCCTGTCATCTTAAACCTTCAGTTTTCCTTTTGATTTTATTACATCTTCCTTACATGAAGCATTCTGATCTTTCCTTGTCAAAGCTTTGTGTTTATTCCATGACAAATTTGAATGTGGAACATTAATTATAATTACAGATGACTCTTAAGAATCAGGCTCTTCTCACCAGTGTGTAATTCTTATAGAGGGGATTACCCTTGTGATAGTGACATTTCCTTTATACAGGAACTGTAATTCTTGTGATACTGATTTTTAAAGGATTGAAACTGCTTTTACTCTGTACCTTTAAAATACATCAAAATCACCTTTCTATCAAATGGGATTTAAACGTGCACCTGTACATTGGGTACTCAAAAGCTTATAGAAATTATTTTATTAAATACTGAAATTTCATTTATTTAAACAAAAGTCAGTTCTTGGCATATAGCTTCTATTAAATGCCTGGGTTTATCAACTTTTTAAATTGACTTTATTTTGATCTGACTCTTGTAAATGATTCTATGGTCCTGTATTCTCATACTGGTGTCTGGATCAGAGGAACATAACTGAGGGTACAGTGATGACATTCATACTCGGTTTCTTGGAAGCGCAGCTGACTGTGTGTCCTCTCACAGGTTGTCAAGTGAGAGGACAATAGCCAGCCCTTCAGAGAGTTCAGCAATTATAACTGCATTTATGGAGTGTCTGTGCTTTGCTGTACTACAGAAAAGAGAAGAAGAAGACCAAACCCAAATTCATCAAATGCTTATCTGTGACCAGGTATTCATCAGAAATACTGAATATTGTTGTGTGCACATTTAATCATCCAAAATTAAAGAAAAATGTGAATTTTAGGTGAGGATTTACTTCTCTGTTGAGAATTTCCCTAGATTTTATGAAAAAAGCTACACAGAAATAGCTACAAAGCTACAAAGGAAAAGACCTTTGAGATCATCCAGTCCCACTCTCAGCCCAGCACCACCAAAATCACCCCAGACCATGTCCCCAAGTGCCTCATCCAGGTATCTCTTAAGCACTTCCATGGATAGTGACTCCATCACCTCCCTGGGCAACTTATTCCAATGCCTGACCACACTTCCAGTGGTTTTTTTTTTCCTAATACCTGGTCTGAATTTCCCCTGCTGCAATTTAAGGCCCTTCCTTCTCATCCTTTCATTTGAGACATGGCAGAAGAGACCCACCCCCACCTCCTTTCAGGCAGTTGTAGAGAGCAATGTGTAACAAAATTAAAGGCACTGAATTTAGGGGTTTTTTTTGTTCCTATGAAATAGTCCTTTTTACTGTGCATTTAAATTGCATTTAAGGGGAAAAAAGTGCCTCTCATCCTGTATATTTTTATAAAGTGTTCAGGCATAAATAATTCTGATATTTCCAGAATTGCTTCCAGAATATTTTTCAGAATTATATAATTTCTTGACGTTATAAAGATTAAAATGATTTCATAAATTGGATCACTGTTCTTTAATACTTGTTTTCTGTCTTTATAGCTAGTTCCTTTTACAAATGCTGTACTTAAAGAGCCCAAGTTACAAAGTGGACCACTATTTTATCAAATAGCAGAAATGCTGAGTTCCTGGGAAGCTAAAGCAGATCTCTCCAATGGTGATGGCACAGATGAAGTTTTCCAGAAACTGTTGTCAGATTTTTGGGACCATCTTTTAAAAATGTGTATACTTCATGTTGATACGTTGGATGCTGATGAGAAATTATTGTTTGCCATATCTGGTATGCTAGAAATTCTTCAGAATCCAAAGAGTGCTACAAAACCAAACAATAGAAAATCTCTAAAAATCAGATTTACAGATAAGGATGAATCTGAAAGGAACACAGAGAATCGAAAGCTCATGGAAGGGAGAAATGGTGACTCTGAAATTCAGGCTGACTTGCAGCAAACTTCACATCTAAGGAAAGAACCTCTAGAGAACTTAGTCTGCAACCTGGCTGAGCTGAGCATTGTGTATGTCAATGAACAGAAGTCAGAACAGCATTTGAAATTTCTCTCTGCCCTGCTCAACTCTTTTTCCTCAAACAGAGTTTTCCAAGTACTTTTAGAGCAGGGTAATGATGTAAGCCCTGATCAAGCTGAATCCCAAAATGAAGTGAAAGCTTATAACCGAAGTCCATCTGTACAATTTCTGTATATGAATTTAATAACTTGGCTTAAAGAAGACTGGAGGAAAGACACCCATTTCCTAGTTGATATTTTATACAGTGTACTTCATTGTTGCAACAGTAATGATGAAAGGAAAGTCATTCTTGATGATTTAGCAAAGGTATGACTTGTACAATATGTTACTAATTTTTATCAAAGTTATTACTGTTATTGTGGGCTGTGGTTCCTTAATAATCTTACTTTGGCATTGTCACATGGAAGATAATTCTACATGAATTTAGTTTAAGTTCAGCATAAGGAAGGTAGTTTTAAGACAGTTTGACATGATAGTGTTGGGATGAAAGGTTCTGTCCCTTTCTGTATGGTATGAATAATTTTAAAAAAGTATCATCAGAATTTCTCTGCTCTTGCTTCTTTATACAGTGAACTTTAGTAGTAGTCATTGGTAGCCTTTCATATAAATACAGTCCCTTATGAATTTTGTGGTAGAGAAAGATTTGGAAGACATAAACGATATAAACAACAACTTTGTTACTGAATTTTAGCAGCTTCTACTTATGCCTGCAGAACAGTTAAGATGGCATTATTGTTTCCTATTCAGCAAAGATTTTTATTACATATTGGGGAATTTTGTTTTTCTTTTCAGATGGATCTGAAATGGGTTATTTTTCTCCAGATAATTCAAAAGGTACATCTTAAATTTTTTTTTATTGTTCTTGTTATGCATAGTTTTTAATAATTCTCTGATGTTAGCTTTGAGACTCACATGTATTTGTAGTGAAAATTTCCATAGTTTGAAAATCTTACCTTTTCAGAATCGTGTTTGTTTTAAATGCTTTTTAATCTGGAGACAGTCTTTAAAAATGAAATGATGATGCCAAAACAAAAGAGTCTTTTCCCCTTCTGTTTTTGGTCAGTTTGTTTTTTGAGCCAGAGGGATTCGTGGTTTGTTGATCATCTCTTCTAAGCGAGAGAGAATGGAGCTGGGGATTAGACCAATAATTCAAATGGTTATTTATATCACAATCTGTGCAAGGTGCTTATAAGGAAAAGGTAGTAGTCCATTTTTTCACACTGAATATTCACAAACTGACATTTAAGTAATTGCATGGGATGAAATAGGAAGTATATGATGAATTTTTGGACAAGAACTCGTAGCACTTGACTTACAGTCTGGTGCACAGACCACAGGATCTTCCCTCACATATGCTGTGTATTTTAGGAATACTCAGTTTTTATACTTTTGTAACTTACGGAGGCTCATCAGCAAAATAATGTTTTTAATTTGTGACCTTCTGTTTCTTCTTAAAGAAATTCAAGTGCTGTAAACAGTTTTCATGTTGTAAATAGATTTTGTTTCAGCCAACTTGGTCATCCGGAAGTTATTTTTCTAATTCCAGTGTAGTAATTTCCTGGGCTCTGTAGTTGGAGGAGAAAGGTAAAGGAAGCATTTTCAGAAGGTGACTTGTTTCACTCTGCAGTAGAGATCTGACCCAGCCATAAGTTGCTGTCTCTGACAAAAAGAAAGTTGGGGGTGTTGTTGTAGATGTAAAATCTAAAGACTGTTTGTGGCAGATGATATAATTCTCACTCCGTGTGTGCAAGTTTGACATATTAATCTTATGCTTAGTAATAAAATTTAATAGTTAATAACAGGTTACCCAGAGAAGCAGTGGCTGCCCCATCCCTGGAAGTGTTCAAGGCCAGGTTGGACAGGGCTTGGAGCAACCTGGTCTGGTGGGTGGTGTCCTGCCCATGGCAGGGGGTTGGTACTTAAACTGGAACCTGGAAGATGATCTTTGCGGTCCGTTCCAACCCAGACTATTCTGTTATTCTATACCTTCAAAAGATTCTTGGATTTTTTTTTTTTTGTGATCCAGGCATGCTCAAGCATAACGAAACTTTCCTTAGTCTCTGACTGGCTGAAAGGAGACACACTTGGAGAAAGACTGGTGATGCTGGCAGATGATCTGTGTCACCTGGGTTTAAAACCTAGAGCAGCCTCATCAGGATCAGCCTCTTCAGAAAGGTGGACCCTCCTGAGCTTGGTGTTGTCACAGCACGTTAAAAGTGGTGAGCATTTACAATCCTTGGAGTTCATGAAGTGTAAATGCTGCATTTATGCTTTTCATAAGGTGGAAAGGAATTTGGGATCTTCCAGAATACTTCATGTAGAGCGTTTAGGCTTTCTCCTGGTAGTTTTTTGTTGATTAGCTGGTTTTTATTGGGGTTTTTGTTTCTTAGTTTTGGGCTTTTTTTATACTTGAACCAGTTTACTACATCCAATTTAATTTTGTAAACACTAACTTGCAGCAGCAGATGCTGTTTTTTTGGTCCACATTCTAAACAAGGGCAGTGTTCTGAAGATTCAGATTTGCAAGTTTTGAAAACTTGTGGAAAATTTAAGTAAGCTTGATCTGTCAGCTGATGTGCTGTAAAATAATATGAATTTTCAAACCATACCATGTAAAATTTACCTTCAAAACTAGAATGCCAAGTCAATTGTTATGGACCCATGTGTGTTTTAGTAATGCCTTCTTACAGGACCTTTGAATTGTTTTGAGTCATTTCCATTTATTTTCATGTCTTTAAAAAACTCTAGGTGTGCTTTTATGCTGTATATATAATCTGTTTTTTTTTTATTAAGAGAATTCTATTTATTTATTCCTTGCATTTTTAGTGTCTGATACAGACTTCAAGGGGAATTCAACTTTCTTCATGTTTTCCGTGTAAACTCAGCATTTCCTTTGATCACTGAGGAGACATTTTTTCAGTGTCAGTTGATGCTGTGCACGTTCATGGTGCTTACAGGTTCCAAAGGTGCACACAGGCAGCTCACTGTGGTGGATGCTCTTAGGCAAGGCATTCTGAAGGTGTCCTAAGATGGTTTTTTGTGTTACTGGATCTTTTGATGTAAAGGACTATCAGGAAAACCTTCCTCTCTCCACAGAGAGTTCAACAAATGTGCATGTGAGTCTGTGATGTTCTAGGGCTGATTGTCCAGCGACTTTGCTTTTTGGTTCTAGAGCTGGAGGCACTCCTGAGCTCACTTTTTGCTGGGTACGGGGTGACCTGGTTTTAATTCATATTGGATGAAGCCTAAGAGATTTTGAGTAACTATGGTGGTTCTTGACTTAGTCATTCAAGCCAAAATAGAGTGTGTAGACTTTCAAAAGGATTTTTTTAATGAGATCTCTTATCTAGGTTTCTTAAGGCAAATTGTCATGGTGGAAATAGAACAGCCTTTCATGGATCAGTAGCCTATGATGACAGGAATTAAAGGGGGAAGAGCATAAATAGTGAAAGGAAGATCATTGTTTCTGATAGATTACTCATGGTAATCAGAACTGAAACTTCACAGACCCATAGCAGTGTGTTGTGGTCCTGAATGCTTAACTGATACAAAAGGTTACCAAAGCCAACAAATACTACAAGTACACATGGGAAGAACAGAATTGTAACTGTTTCAATTCAATGATAGGCTCTGATCTGTTAAAAAGATCTTCAGTCACTGGGGTGTTTCCCTGTAAGTGACAAGTTGTAAAAAAGCAGTAAAAAAGGAATACAGATTATAAGGAGCTGCTGTGAAAAGAACAGCATGAAATGAAATGAAAATTTTAATAGTATGTAGTTAATACACTGAATATGTCGTCTATATCTGGAATACTGCATCTAGTTTTGGTCACTGCAATAGTCTCGTTCACCTATATGCTTTTGAAAAATGTGTAATAGAATTAGAATACACCCAAAGAAATCTGGCAGGAATGGTTAGACAAGCAGTGGCTTCTGCTTGTAGAGGCAATAAAACAGATTAGAATTTGTCTGCTTGTAGTGGAAGTGATTAGGGATGGGGTTGTGCTTAAGAGTCATAAAATCACAATTTTTATAGAAAATGCAAATAGTGAGAAATTTATCATTGTTTCTTGCAGTGGAAGAACTTAAGTTTCTAACACATGCTTAGATAGCAGTCTTGAGGGGTGAAAAAAGTGCATTTCTTCATACAGTTTATAATTAAAGAATGGAACTTAGTGCCCCAGGATACTGTGGAGTTTGAGGATAAATGGGATTGGCTTGCTTGTATCCCATGAAAAAGGAACTGAGCATGTTCATGGCTATATGCAATAGTCTGGTGAAATCTTGGGCTTGCAATTGGTTGCCAGAAGCTAGGAAGGCATAAAAAGGGGAGTCATCACTTTGCACTTGCTCTATTTTATATACCTTTTTCAAAGCTGCTTCAGCTGGTTTAGAGAAAAGATACTTGGCAGTGGGAAACGTTGGCTGGTGTCTGTGAAATAAGAGAGTGTAGGTATCCATTAGACTGAAACTGTTTTGCACTTTATTTTGCATTCAGAATTAGTAAATAGAAATCAAATTGGTCCATATTAATAAGACATCTTTGCGTGGTCATGTTTATCAAGGAATCAAAGCATACTGTCTTTTTCCTCTGCCCAATAGAATCACTGATTGGTGAAACTTTTGTTGAAAGGATTATTGATAAACTTCAAGAAGCTCTGTCTAAAGCAAAGGATCTTTCTGAAGCTGGAAATGCTGAACCATCAGTATCTTTCATCTGCGATGTGGCCTCGAGCTTTTTCAGCTCAGTGAAAGGGTGTTTGCTGATGCCATCCTCAGAAGACTTGCTCCTTACCATCTTCCAGCTGTGTGCTCAGAGGCAGGATGCCACACAGTTGACAGGTAATCTGGAAAAAGAACTTCAGCTGAGCTTTTCCATAGGTGATGATTACATCTAAATTCTTCCTTTTCATGAAATAGAACCAAGTATGTAATAGAATACTGAGTTCACATACATGGTGCATTTGCAGCATCTTTACAAGGATTTTGAAACTTTTTTGATGTTAGTGTCAGCTAGCTTGGAGGCTGTGACATTGCACACTTTCCTGAGTGTTTCACAAGTTATTAAAAGTCTATGAAATATAACAAATGAACATTTTTTGTTCATTTTGCAATCTGGGGAGTCTGTGAAAAAATGTGTACAATCACTGCTTCACAGATAACATGTATTTATTATGAAACCATTTCTATTGGCCAAGTTGCCCAGGCAAATTGTGATTCATACCTCTCTCTACGAGTGTCTCATGTTCAGACTGAGATCCTGATTTATATTCTTTGAATGCAGAATTTGAGAGTGTTAAATTGGTACATGCATTTACTGACATTAATACAAGTAAATAGAATGTTTCAGTGTTGTCATAGAAGTGGACAGTACTGGCTTGGAAACCACTGCTGCTTTATAAATGACTATTGATGTTGTGAATGTTCAATATTTTGGTAGAAAAATCTGTGGTGTTGAAGACTGTATAGTAGCAGACAACAGGAACATCACTCTTATTCTCAATTAAACTAAATATTACCTGTGAGTCAGAGTTAATTTAAAATTGCTCTGCAACAAGAAAGCTGTGTATCTGCCTTTGATAGTTTTTGCATGTAACCACAGAAAAAAGAATGGTTTTCCTACTGTAGGACCTTTAGACATGTGATCATTGCTGTAGGCTGTAATTAGAGTTTACCTGTTTGTGGTGGTTTTGCTTGTCCATTTGTTGTTGTTTTGTTTTCTTTTTTCTTTTCCCTACAATAGATGTCCTTGTATGCAAACTAAAACACACTTGGATGTCTGGTGTAAATTCACTTGTGCAGCAGCTTCAGAGCACTCAGAAGCAGAGCACCTTCTTGCTTAAAGCTGCATTGTGGGTCAAGAACCAAGTTCAGTCTTCCTCTTTGGACGTTAAAAGGTAATTGGGATGCACGTGTCTGTTCCATAATGTGTTGTTCTCCAAAGCAAACCAGGATCAGTGCTATGCTAGCCTTTATTTAATTGACATCTGTTTTGCTGAGAGACTTTTCAGCCTGTCGGAGGCAGTGGGTAGAGCAGAACTTAAACCACTCTTGGTACAGCATGTACGGAGTATTGCATCAATGGAAAATATGCAGGTGGTTCTTAGTGAATAGCACCAAACTTGTTTGCAGCATTTTCTCCTTTTCTCAGTCTTCAGGTTTTGATCTCTGCAGTCAGTGATTTGTTGTTGAAGCTCATGGAAGCTGATGGACAATCTGGATATCTTGTGAGAGCTTATGTTGAGCACGTCACACCAAACAAAACTGAGTGGGGGAAATTGCACGAGTCTCTGTGCTCTGAGGTATGGAAATGATAATGGATTTCACAGGGTGGTCAATCTTTTCTCAAGCCTCTGTCCCCTGGGGTGGTAAGCATTCTTTCTTTTGACATGGCACTGCACTTACCAATACCATACGTTTGTGCAGAGGTTCTTTTCAGCCTCTGTCTATAAGGATGACAAAACCTCTATATTTATGGACTCATCCAGTACTAGCGGAAAAAAATCAAAATCCACAAAATTACCCTTTTTTGCTTGGAACACCATCAACTTGCTTTACAATTCAGGAATTTTATCTGGCAGAGTATACAATGTGAGGGTGTTTTTATCTCTCAAGTTAATTCTTCATAAAGATTAATTTTGTGTAAGACACCAATAAGTGCAGAGGAACATGGTGTGCTGTCTATCAACAAAATGCTGACAGTTAGAGAATGGGGAAGGACATAAATTCCCTGCGCAGCCACCAGTCTTCAATAACTGTAGAATTTCTTGTAAAATACATAGAGTTCTAAAGAAATGTATTTGTTCTTGAGGCAGCAGTGCAGTTCCAAATTACTGCTGTGCAGTTAGGTTTTTAATACACTGGAGTAGGTCATCCTCACCATTGTGCTTTTGATATCAATGTGTATGTTTCATGGTTATTTCCTAATAATTCTGAATTTTCAAGGTTAAACAGATCAAAGTATTTTTTCATACTCTTTTTATGCACATATTACAGTGGATGCACAAGCCTCTTTTGGAAGGAAGGCTTAGTATGAATTGTGAGCCTCTTGGATCAAGTGTCAAGCTGTGTGGTACAACTAAACTTCCAGGCCATCTGTGTACTTCAGCCTTATTAAGTAAAATGGTACTACTTCAACTGAAAAATAGTGTAGTCCATGGAAATGAAGATGCTGAAAGAAAGAAAATTGATAATATAAGTAAGTTACAATGGTAAAACTTAAAGGAATTTTATTTTATAGGAGTTGTAAACTGAACCGAAAATTAGAAATGTATAGTTAAAGTTTGACATATAGGTATGAGAAATTACCCTTTTACCTTTTGTTGCTTTTTGTTTTTGTTGCTTTTTGTTGTTGTTGTTGTTGTTCAGGTCTCCTTTTAAAGTATGCACAAACGCAGTGTTTATATTCATGGGTCCTCTTGTAGTTATATACATCCTATCTCAACAGAACTTTGAACTGGGAGAAGTATGAATTTTCAATGAACTTCAGATTTATTCATTGCCAAAACACATTGTGCATTGACATGAGTAGGCAATGAGAACTGTATCCCTCCCTTGATAATGTAAAGATAATTTGAGACAACAATTCTTCTTAATTCCATGAGGTGGAATCTAGTTTCTTTTTATTTTTAGAATGCTCAGATTAAATGCAGCATTATCAAATTAACAATTCTATCTCCAAAAATCTCACCATGATGAGAAGTGTTATTGTTTAGTGTGGGTCTTTGTAAGTTAATGAAGAAACCACATGCTAGCTCTTACGAAATTTTCTTGGTTTTCTTCTGGACTTAGATATTGATTGCCTTATCTGCCAGAAATATATGTTAAAAAAATGGTGGAGAACACAGAGGAGTCATGCTGTGCTTAATTTGCTTTAAAATTTCTTGAATATCTAGAATAGATTACTGTAGCCTTTTTTCTATTGTCTCTTATGATACAAAGGCAAATATCCAGTTCATGCTCTGAAGTACTTGACATTGCGTGTAAAATAGTCTCTTCAATGCATTAAAAACATATTAAAAACACCCCAAAAAAACTTGACCTGAAACTTCTTGCTTATGCAAGTCAGTAGTCATTTATGAACAACAGCTGTTGTTTAATTAGTTGCAGAACTGTTGTACTCATTACAATGGATTGAAGAATTGGAGAATCCTCCTTATCTGCTTCTGGAATATCTTCATATGTTGGAAGAGACGCACATCACATATGAGGAGTTCAGTACTCTGAGTAGCACAGCTGGCCTGCAGCAAACTATATTTGACAGGTATGTGAGAACAAGTGAAATAACTCCTAGCTCTGTCTTCATGGTTTGTATTGTATAGAGTGCCACGCTATTTCCATCTGTGTGTTGATTCAGAATGCATCTAAATTTTGTTTTGTGGTGAACCCTGAGCATCTGTGTATATTAACCAGGATCTTTCTTCTTCTTTGAAGATCAGAGGAACATGGAAGACTCTGGTCCTTAACCATGGCCAAAGTGATCCGTGCTGGGAACACTATATCCTGGGAGAGGAAAGAGCTTTTCAAGACAACAGAAGGGTATCTTAATACTGCTGCCTATAAACTTGCAGTTTGTTGTGAATGTTGATAGTGTGAAATGATCCTGATTCTGACCAATGACAACTGAAGGCTGAACATGAAGTGATACATATGTATGGCATGTGAACGTCAGACTAGGTTTGGCATGTGGGATTAGTTATGTCAGAGGATATTACATCATTATGAACTAACTGATACTTGTTTCCTAGTTCAACTTTTCAGTTTGTTTCATTGTTGATGTGTTGCTTGTATGAATAGGTTCCTTCCCTTAACAGAGGGTGGATTGCACACACTTCAGTGTTTATCACCTTTCTTAATTGAGGAAGAAAAGAGAGAGCTTGTCTTCCATTGTGTGGCCAAACTTATGACATGTACACAGACAGAGCTTTCCAGCACTGATGGTGAGTATGTTTTTACCTCAGTCTAGTTCGTTAGAATTTTAGAAGATTATTTTCTAATAATGTTTGCTTTTAGATAAAACATATTTACTATAATATTGCTTTTCCTAGACAGAAATGCTTTCTCAGTTTGCCTATTTCTTCTAGGCTGTCTGGCATAGTAGTTTTCTGTGTCATTCAGAAAGTACAAGCTCTACTGCCAGGTACAAAATTAGAATGAAAAGATTTAGGCTGATATTATTAAAAGCATCTTGATGTTGCTGTGCTTCTAATTTGATCTGTCTTATACAAGCATGTCTGTAAATATCAAAGTTTTCAGTGAGCCATTTAGGCTTTACACAGCATACAAAAATATTGCTGTTGTCTGGTTATGATTGTCTTCAGATGCTTTGCCAAGAACTCTTTCACAGTTTACATATAAGTTCTGAGTAGCTCCTCCAAATGAAAACTGCACTACATTAACTGTCTGCAGCTGTGGAAAATTACTTAAGAGGTGGTAAAGATGTGTTATAATATTGCTTTGAATATAGCTACTTAATTTGGGTCTGTGTTTTCCCAAACTTGCTGCTTTTCAAGAAGATTACTTGGAAATGCTCACACATAGTCCTTCTGTCTGTATGAATTAGATGTCATTTAAGAGGAAAGTATTTTCTGTTTTTGTCCCTTACTGCTTTTGTATGTTCTTGCACACACTCTTATTGATCACTCTATATGGAAACTGAAATGTAGATTTTGTATTTTGTAACAGAACTGTGCTTACTTAAATTGAAAAAAGCCTTTTTTCTGTTGCCTTAAACTGTGGACATCTATCCCTTGGCAGTGTACTCAGGATTTCACATGAGTTCTTCAAATGAATGTTCTTCAGGTGTGAAAATTGTCAGTGATAGAGTCATGCCAGCAATTGAGAGGAATCTTAAAAATCTCTATTGTGGTAGTTTCCCACTCTTTCGACTTAGTTGAGGCTTCCTGGCTTTCTAAGTGAACCAGTGAGGCAAACAAATGTGTCTGTGAAACTGTAAACAGAAGAAAAGGCAAGAATCCTCACTCCTCTGTTGTGGAGGCCTTTTATTTGTAATCAGAGTTTCCCTTCTACTACTTCTCAGTTTTCCAGGGATTCCTGAGCAGAATGTATGTGTCCAAATTCACATTAAGTAGGAAGTAGGTTGCAGGCTTACCGTTCCAATGGTATCTTTCTTTCAGGTCAGCTGAAAAAAAATGCTGCTGAAGTTTTAAGTGAAGTGTTTAAGTGAAGCAGGGATTTATTTGGTTGGTTTTGCTATGCATGTGTGATATTTTACCTTATTTACCTTATTTCTTTATGATCGTGCTTGTTGGAAATGTTAATTTTCTCCAAGAAATCTAGATAAATACAGTTCTTCTTAACAATGGAAAACAGTACTAATGCAACAGTTGTACTTCACTCTAAAAGTAAAAATTAACATTCTGACTAGAACTCCAATTGACATTCCAATAGTACTAGAATTCACTTTCAGTTGCATTGTCTTAATTACCTATCCAAGTTATTGCTTAGCATACCATATTTTTAGTAGCACAAAGAAATTTCAATCTTAGCAGCTATCTTTCCTTTTTTTAAATTTTATAAACTATCACTTAATCTTATAGGAGGTGTTTTTTTAAAAAGTCTGGATTGGATATTGTATTTTGATTTAACAATGACATCTGTGGATTAAGTGTTCAAAGAAGAAAGCTTAGGTATTATCCAAACTGTCTTATGATACTAAAGTTCTATTGACATACATTCTAATGTTTGTTTTGTCTTGATAATTAAGAGTTTTGAGTTTACATTTTTATTATGTCATAGGAGCATTTGGGTGTCTTTCCATTTTGAACTCTTGCTTGAAGGATAGAAGTATTGATTGTGATCATCTACTCCCTGCAATACTGAAAATCATAATATCTTGGAAAAATGATAATGAGGACAGCTTTCTCTTTAGCTGGTGGGTGCAGGTTTGATAATTTGACTCTTTTTTATTTCTAAGACAAGAGTTTAAAAATACAGATGAGTTATTAGTTCAAACAAAATCAGTCTGTACAACTGCTATCTACTGCTATAATATTACATATTTAAGCTTTTGTAGAGCTCTTGGTTTAATATATCTGTTATGAGATATTTACTAACTCTTACTGCAGAAAATTACCTGGATGGTTGAAGGCTGGAAAACTAAGGAGCTTCGTAAGTGTTTTTGAAAGATGTCAACTGTTTTCAAATGCATTCAGAACTGACCAACTTTCCTAGGTGTTGCTGGATATTCAGTTCCAAGTTCTGATTGCTTATTTTGGTAGCAGGAAGAAAACTTGCGTATCAGGCTTGGGTCTCTGTCTTTTAAAATTGTGTACCCAAAAATGTAACTTGAAAAGCTTTCAGCAAGGAGTGAAAAAATACTGAGATTTATTTGTGTTGACTATAGTGAAAATATAGGCAACAAAGTTTCAAAATAATCATGAAACCATAGAGTGGTCTGGGTTGGAAGGGACCTTAAAGCTCATCCAGTTCCAACCCCTGCCGTGGGCAGGAACACCTTCCACAAGACCAAGAGATCCAACTTGGATCCAAGATCCAAGGTCCATCCAACTTGGCCTTCAACACTTCCAGGAATGGCGCAGGCACAACTCCTCTGGCAACCTCACCTCCCTTACAGTGAAGAATTTCTTCCTAATAATCTAAACCTATAATGTATAATATTTGGACACTTGAGGGCTAATATTTTTCATAAATCAGTCACTTAAAATGATTGTTTTTCTTGCACTGATTTAATTAAAATTGCTAAATTTACTAGTTTTTGTAAGTATATTGCTTGAGCAAATGTGTAAATTGTAGAAATTTAGGAATCTGTAATTTAGGAGTCTTATTTAGATTTGTCAGCTAAAGTAGCACGCTACCTTTGAAAGACAGAATATCAAAAGTACATAGTGCAGAGTGTGGTGGTGCCAGACATATTTGTCCCGCAAGGAGGAGTAAAGGCAAGAATATAAATATTCATGTCTACAACATGAAGCCATATAAGCTTTGGTTGTATTTTCATTACAGCAATCTGAAAGAAGCAAGTGCTCAATTGCTTGGTTTCAACATTGAGATGATGCGTTACCTTCCCTTGTTGCTGAAATACTCCACAGCTCCACTGGCTGATAATGAGTGGGACTTTTTGATGTGCTCCATGCTGGCTTGGTTAGAGGTAGTATTAATGTGCTTACCTTTTTGATTATTCCCTGCATATGGCATGTACCCTGTAATCTCAGCCTACCAAATACTTGGCACAACCTTAAAAAGAATTGTACAAAATCCTGTTTATGTTGGACTTTGGACAAAGGTCATATGTGGTTTAAACGCACAAGCAGTAATACTGTCCTGTTTCTTTTTGTGTATGGACATAAAATCAGCTCACTCTTCAAGTAATATGGTATTTAATAATGACATTGGTAATTGGAGAATAATTTTGAAATAATGTCTGCTGTAGGTCTCTATCTTGAAAAATTAATATTCCTTTAAGATGCAGTCTAACATGATACATCAAAATTAACTGAATAAAAGGCAGTGTCTGCTTTTCAGTATCTAACTGATCACATGAAACATCAAAGTTTTATTCTAATGCTGTTAGGAAAACAGGAGTGTCAGTAGCCGGCTACTTCCTGATTAATCAAATAAAGATACAGAATCTCTCTCTCTATGTCACCTATTCATTTAGAAGGGCAGGCTGGAAACTTCACATGACCTTTTTTGGTCTCAGGATTATTCTTACCTAATTGTATGTGCCTCGGAACTATGTGTTTTATTTAAAAACAATCAAACAATAAACTTTCAGAAAATTTTGTTGTGTAGACTAAGTAGGGATTATTTTTAATTGATAATGATATTCCTTTCTGACAGAATTAGTAAGAACAAAAATAAAAAGAAAGCAACTGTGTTGGGGGAGAGGAAATATTCTCCTGATAGTCACTTCAGTAATTTCTAGTTTTTAGTAGAATGTTGTCACTTGAATTTTCTTTTTGTTATTTTAAGGAAGGTTATCTAATGGAAACAATCCATGGTTCTAAATGTTGGCGAGACTTGGAAATTCATTTCAGGAAGTCTTATTAAAGTACAAATTCTATTTTTAAACACACCTCCCCGCCCCAAATAATTTTTAAATGGTTCTTACAATTAAATTGTCTTTGAAATTACACTTTCTGGTGTAGACAGGAATTGTGAAACATGTTTTAAAGCAAATTTGTGGTTAAGGAATCTTCCTCTTTGGTTTTTTTTCTCCTAGACAACAAGTGAAAGCCGTTTGCTTTACCATGTCCCCCTTGTGCAGATTTTTGCTTGTGTCAGTTGTGACTTGGCATCTGCCCTTAGCGCTTACTTTGAGGCTGCAGCTCATGACACTACTGCAAATCTTCCTAAGAACTTGGTCAGTGAATGGAAAGAATTCTTTTCTGAAGGAATTCACAATTTGCTGTTACCTTTGTTGGTGAAAATAACAGGCAAGTATATGACAAGGGGATAACAGCCAGGCTGTTCTGAAATAGAACCGAACAGGCCACATTTTTGAATTTACAGGAATATAATGTAAATAGAGTTTATAGCAACTCAGTTTTTTTAACACTGACATGCTAATTAGTAAAGTAATTGCATGTGACATAGAGATTGTTAAGATTAGATGGAACCTGCCAAGTGCAGTCTTGGTTTTTTCCAGTAGGGCTTGTTTATGGTATCACCCATACATCCGGCATCACAGCTTGTCTTCTTTTAAATAGGAGAAACCAAAAATGCATCAGAAGGCTCTTTTCAGAACTCTGTGTTAACGTCTTTGGGTGAAGCTCTAACTTACATTTCAAAGGACCAGTTGTTAAACCATAAGCTGCCACCGAAGTTTGTTGCAGGCCAGAAGACAAATCTTCCAGATAATCTCCAGACTCTACTGAACACACTCTCTCCATTGTTGCTTTTCCGGGCTCGACCTGTACAGGTTTCTGTCTACCATATGCTGCATAAGTAAGAAGCAACAAATTTCTCACTCCCGTCACCTCTCAACCCTCCTGCGCCTTTTTTAAAAAAATGGTGCTATAGAATATGCACTTGAGCAAAATCAAGCTTCATAATGAGAGAAAAATCCTTAACTGGGCAATTTGTGTTCTTTTTTGGAGGACATTATATAAAACTATAATGCTAAAGTTAGTTGTATTAGTAGACTTAATAAAGGTATTTATTTTTAACCCTTATTTTAGCATTCATGGAATTCTAAAATGTAAACTGAAATATTCCAGGTTTGGGCCTGACATTACCGTTAAATAGTATGACATTTTTATTTTCACTAATTTAGGTAACAAAGTGAATATAAATCTTGGATATTTCTAATACCTAAAGAGACAATACAGAATTTGAAAAATAGTATGTGCATTTGGCTCCCCTAAATGCAGATTGCAAGGCAGATGACTTAAGCCAGCCACCATTATCTTTCACCTTTACTGAGGCATAAAGTTGCAATGGCTTTATTCTGATAGAAAATTTTATTTTAGCATGATTCAGGAAAAGTAAGAGGTCTGAAAAGAGATGTGAGCAAGGATACATGCTCGTTGGCTGTCACTCATGAACCATCTTTGCAATGGTGACATGTCTCTTAAAGATTCTCTGTTGTTGTTAAGGAATAATACCCATTATTTTATTGCCTGTCAGTAATGTTGGCATTGATAAGCAAAAAACTATGCATCACATATATTAAAATAGTTTATTAAAATTATTTAAAAATTAAACCTGATTTCCTTTCCGTATTTCTATAGATTAATGCCTGAATTGCCTAAATTTGATGATGAAGATCTCAAGTCCTATGGTGACGAAGAGGAGGAATTGGCATTGTGTGTATTTTTTCCCTCACTTTTTATAAGACTGTTTTCCATATTTTTAAGATGTGTTATAAGATTGAAACTTGCAGCAGAGTAGCTGTCAGCCAGGAGATGTTAAAAAAAATTGCATAGCTATGACAATAAGGTTATTAATATTTGAAATATTAAATATTTTGGTCCTATCTGCCTTTGCACTAAAACTGGAGACAGTATTTGCCGTTGTTTTTAGGTGCAGTTACTGGACTAAATGCCATATATATGCTTTATATTAGAAAATCTTGGCAAATTTTTACTTATATTCAGAATGTGTCCATCTGCACAGGTAATTTCAGTTACTTGGAACAAAATTAGCCTGGGTGTTTCATACAGCTTGAATCAAGTGAAGTCTGGTTTGAAGAGGGAATGCGATAACTGGTTAAAATTCCTTTTTAACCCCAGCCCAATGATTAATACCTTTCCTAACTGCAGAGCTGCAGAAGGCTTTTCAACCCAGAGCCAACAGTGATTAGGAGATCATTGCTCAGTTGCTCCTTTGTTGATGTGACTCCAGGGAAAGCAAGCAAAGCAGCTGTCCATGTCCATGGTGTAGGTTAAATCAGCTCAGCCATAGACCACTTCCAGGTGAAGTGATAAGCATTCAGTTTAAATTTGCCTTCTAAGAAGGTAAAAACACCAATTATCCCATTCAGGGGGAAAAAAAATTAAAAAGAGTAAATTTTCCCGTAATAAAAGGCTCATCTTATGTTCTGCCTGCATGGCTTTACTTTCATGACTTTCTAGAAGGGCTACGAACATAAGTTCAGTTCATGCTGTGCTCAAGATTTGAGGTTACTATTCCAGATAATATTTTTCCACAGATCACCTCCAGCAGCTCTTATGTCTATCCTGGCCACTCAAGAACTCTTACTAGAAAATATCCTGGAATGCATTCCAGTTGGAGAATTTGCAGTTATTCAACCCCTGAGTGATGAGTTCTGCCTTGTTCTAGGATATCTTCTCACTTGGAAGTTAACATTAGCTTTCTTTAAAGCAGCTTCTTCCCAGGTATATATTCAGAGTCTTTTCTCTTTAACTGAATTTCTTAACCTACTTATTTAGTTTCAATCTCAAAGTTCTATCCAGCCTTTTTCTTTTAATTATGTGACTTCTTATCCCTTGTTTTTTGAAATTAGTGAAATTCTGAAGGCACCAATAGACTTAGATTTCTGCACTGTTGTAGTTGAGGATGGTAAAATTAGAGCAATGAAGAATTAAGATTAATGAAAAGATGACTCTTTCTTACATTTTCAAACAAGCTTGGTACATATTATAATCTTCTAATCATTCAAAATAGTGTAGAGAACTAAACTTCTCTTCTAAACACTAGTTCTGAACCACAGTGTTGCTCTTCCTCCCTGCAAGGACATGTTTGTATTTACAGAGTAAGCTATATTTACTGTGTTTTGGTTTTTTTGTGAATTTTTTTAATGCTACCAGCTGCGAGTTCTCTACTCACAATACCTTAGAAGAACTAAAAGCTTGAATAAGCTGCTTTATCACTTGTTCAGGCTTATGCCTGAAAACCCTGTCTTTTCTGGGCCAACTTCAGAAGTTCCGAATAAGGACACAAAAACCTTCTTTACTGAAGAGCTTCATTTAGATGTCAAAGGTTAGTAAAAATTGTATTTGTGCATTTGAGAGAGTTGTTATATTTAAATATGCCTTTTTGCTTAAAATACTTATTTAGAAAATCTTACCTATAAAACCAATACACAGAGAGACAAATCTGTACATATGTTTAAAAATCTTTGGCTAACACTCCCCATTTGAAACTTAACCAAAGCTGACATGTTTATCAGAGAAACTAAGAAAAACGAACCCCAGAAATAATACATTGCTAATATTGAATCCTGAATGCAAAGATTCCAAAACACTAAAAACCTGTTATCTCTTTTGGGACCATTGCTTCTAGATATATTTTTAAAATACTAAATAAAATGTCTGTATTTTCTTGTATTTCATTATATAAATTCAAAAGATTAAAAAATATTTTAATATATATTTTTAAATGTTTGAGATGTTAAATTGTGTATTGTTTTTGTCATGCTGTTCAGAAGACCCAGTTCATCAGTGATACTGAGAGAAGATATGCTGCTTTTTTTAGCTGAGAAACATGAAAAAGAGATTTTAAAGTCCCTTCATCGAATTTTTTTAATGTACCTGTGCAGGTATAAACAAGGAAATGGAGTTCCCATTTCTTAATTTTTTGCTTAGACATCACTGTATGTTGCAGAAGAATCTATCTGGGTGCCAGTAAGAAAGAACTACTAACATGACATCCCAAGGGAAAGACTTCCCTTTTTTCATCATAGAATCATTAAGGTGGAATAGACCTCTGGGGTCATCCAAGTTCACCCTTTGAACAGCACTGTGCCCCCTAAACCATACCACAAAGTGCCCCGTCTGCTTGTTTCTTGAACATCTCCAGGGATGGTGACTCCACCACTTCCCTGGGCAGCCTGTTCCAGTGCTTATCCACTCCTTCAGCAAAGAATTTTTGCCAATATCCAATACTAATATCCAACCTGAACCTCTGTTGATGGAACTTGAGGCCATTTCTATACATGCCTGCAAAGCTCAGCTGTCCTCCAAACACCTTATTATTTGTTTGCTCCAAAGTGAGTGTTTTGTGTTTTCTACGATATAAAATTATTGTTGATTTCTGGTGTCTCCTTGGAGTTCA
Organism: Drymodes brunneopygia; assembly: GCA_013400955.1. NCBI lineage: Eukaryota > Metazoa > Chordata > Aves > Passeriformes > Petroicidae > Drymodes > Drymodes brunneopygia. The sequence continues at coordinate 50,433 of VZTZ01033098.1, forward strand.
GTCTCTAAACTGGAAGGTGAATTCTGAGGTGTGGAGTCTCAGGATAAGGAACAAAGAAACCAGCTTGGTGAAGAAGGGTTGAGTCAAACAAGCCCTTAGAATAGCAAAAATAGGAACATGTACATGAAATTCCAGTTACCACAGTTATATTGGAATCAGAATTTTTGTATGTGGTGTGGAGGCACCAACATGCATGACTAAAGTAGTAAGAGTATTTCAACACCTTTTCTTTCCCTGCCAGGGACAGGGGTGCTGTCATCCCAGATCCCACACTTGGCCTGCTCTGTGTACCATATAACGCTGAAAGATCTGCCAGCCATGGTGAGGCTGTGGTGGAACAGCTGTGAGAAGCGTGTCTTCAATGTTGTGGATAAATTCACAAGCAAATATGTCAGCAGTGTGCTCTCCTCCCAGGAAATATCTTCTGTTCAGACTAGCACACAGTTATTTAACGGCATGACAGTAAGACTTTTTGTCAATTTTACTTCTCAGAACCAGACTGTGGTTCTGAGTGTTTTATATGATTGCAATTTTGTTTTCTAAATGACTGATTAAACATAATTTTGCTTGGTATCAATATGTTAAATTGATGTTTCTTAATATTCTGCTTGGAAAAAATGAAAGAATGGGTTGTAGGATGTTGGAGAAGTCAAGGAAGTAAGTGGAATGTACTGCTATCAGTATATTACTTTTTTGTTTATTGAAAAATGTAATCAATCAGTAGATTGAACACTGGCTGGTAATTTCTTGTTAGTTTGCCAAGATATGAGTAGATTTTTGTTTTCTTTGAAAGAAATGTTTACCTGACCTAAGAAAATAATTCAATGTGTATAGTAATGTGTTTATGTTTTTTTGTATGATGAGTATCTGTGGCGTTTTTTAATACGTGTATTTTTTTCAAAGGTGAAAGCTCGGTCTGCAGCACGAGAAGTCATTGCAACCTATTCTGTTGATGATATCTTTATTGAACTAATAATACAGCTTCCTTCTAATTATCCACTGGGATCCATAACAGTTGAGAGTGGAAAGAGGGTTGGTGTGGCTGTTCAGCAGTGGCGCAATTGGATGCTACAGTTAAGCACGTATCTTACACATCAGGTGAATTTAAAGAAAACTCCTAGTTTTGAAAACTTAAAAGGTCCTTATAGTAGAAAAATATTCCTAGTAATGCAATATTAACAGACCTCATCAGTAGAGTGCAAAGGCCTTCATAGAATTGGGTCACTCTTACCATCTGCTTTTCTCCAGATACATAAACAGACGTAAAATGATCAGCCTACTTGGTCCTATTAAATCCAGAGCCCAAGTTGAGAATTTAGATCTCTTAAGATGTGGGCCAGTGTTTGTCCTGTGTGGCATCTCAACTATAATTTGAAAAAAAACCACAAACAAACAACAACAAAAATCAAGACCAAAAATCCCGTCCATGGAATTCTCTAAAAGACTGATGGTTGCTGAAATTGCATCATCTGTGGTTAGAACAAAACAAAGCAGTGACTGAAAAATTCAAAATCCCTTTTTAAGTGCTCCTGAATACACTCTTCCTGCTCTGATGAATACTCACATTTCTGTAGATCAGAGTATTATATTTTATGCACTGCATGTATTGCATGGAATTTCAGATTATAAATCCTTCAGGCTTTGTTTCCTTCATGTTTTTATGGCTGCAACAGAAATAGTCCAAAGGAATTCTACAGTATTAACAGCTCTTTTCCCTCTGTTAGAATGGAAGTATTATGGAAGGCTTATCGTTGTGGAAGAATAATGTGGATAAACGTTTTGAAGGCGTTGAAGATTGCATGATCTGTTTTTCAGTTATTCATGGTTCAAACTATTCTCTTCCCAAAAAAGCCTGCAGAACATGCAAGAAGAAGTTTCATTCAGCTTGCTTGGTAGGTACCTGGAGTAAATCTTTTTAAATAGGCAAAATATCGTAGATTCATAGAGCAGTTTGGGTTGGAAGGGACCTTAAAGCTCATCTGTTCCAACCTCCTTCCATGGCCAGGGACACCTTCCATTAGACCGGGTTGCTCCAAGCCCCGTCCAGCCTGACTGTCCATATAGTTTAAACCAGAAACTTCTACTGTATTACCAACAATTTTCCACTTTGTCATTGGAGTATCTGGGATTACCTGCACTTATAACACATGCATACATGCACAAGTGAATAACTAGGGGGCAGGTAATGAGAGAGGAGCTGCTACACAGTGTGTGTCTAATATGTGTTTATACAAATACATATGTACATATACACATGCATACATGCACAAGTGAATAACTATTTTTGCTGTTTCTTGTTGGTTTTTTTTAAAGTATAGTTAATATTTTGTTAGTTACATTCACAGAATCACAGAATTAACTAGGTTAGAAAAGACCTTTGGGATCATTGAGTCCAACTTACGACCTAACACACTACCTTGTCAGCTGGACCATGACACTTAAGTGCCACATCCAGTCTTGTCTTAAATATCTCCAGGGTCAGTGACTCCACCACCTCCCTGGGCAGCCCCAGTCACTCATTCTGTGAAGAACTTCTTCCTATTGTCCAGTCTAAACCTCCCCTGGTGCAGCTTAACAGCACAGATCCCTGGCAGTAATGGTTATTATTGATGATGTACAAGTGTTTCTGATACTCAGCTTCCCTTCGTATATTAAACAGCTGTATTTCTCTTTTTCAGTACAAATGGTTCTCATCCAGCAACAAATCCACCTGTCCACTCTGCCGAGAGACATTCTTGTGAAACAAAATGTTCTTTCTTCTTTCTGTGAGCTAAATAACAAATAAAGAGCAGGCAATATGTTGAAAGAATTGAACTATTTGGAAATAATGTCAGTTACTTTAAATTCTTCACTAGTGGACTATGACACATGTTTACCTCTGGACTGGCTTTTTGTACATTTGAAGACTATTCTTTGATATAAAGAAATATATAACAATAATTTATTTTAATTGGTATATTTTTAAGATATATTAAAAAGTTCAGAAATAATGCAGAGTTGTGTCTGAAAAGTGGTGATTAAGCCACTGATAGTTGATGAAAACCTCTTATTTTAGGCATATTCTGACATGGTAATTAACAGATGATACCTCTTAATATAACAGCTGAATATAACATAGGCAGTATAAAGATTTGATTTTTGATTATAATGCATTCGTAATAGCCCCTTTTATGGGGGAAAAAAGAATGTTGTTGCTGTTAGACATTAAGGCATGAAACTATGGTGATAATCTGTTAAAGCATAAAATTTAAACATAGCCTGTTCTAATAAACTGAATTTTCACCTTTCAAAGTTTCTTTTCCCCAAAACCCCTCAACCATCCAGTAGCCTAACATCATGAAAACTCAGAAGCCCAACTAAGCAGAGAGACCACAATCATTCCTGCATGACAGTGAATGAAACCATCTATTTATTGCTGATTGGCTTTTAAAGAGAAGGCAAACACACTGATCAGTCCTTGTTTGTCTTCATGAGCTGGCAAATTAGCTGTCACTGAATGTCCACTGTACTTCCTCTGTCCTAGAATAATAAGAACTCTTGCAGATGTATCAGAATTCAATAGCCTTCAACTATACATTTTTTTCATGCCTTTTTTTTTTAACAGTGGTAGCATACTAGTATATTCCAACTTGGACGGTATTTGTAGTGGGTATCTTTGAAAAGTAAACAAATAAATAAATTTTGTCAATCTCGAAAGTCTCTGGATTTCTGTCTCTTCCTGTGTATGATAAACTTTTAGAAATTAGTATAAATTTTCAGATGCCAAGTTTGTAGTATGGTCAATTGGCTGTACATCAACAGCTATTTATTTAGATATTTAGCTGTTGATAACTGAAGTCTGTATTTTTAATAGGTAATGCTGGGCTTCCAGAGGAGAAATTCCTTGACTTTTTGTTTCAAGTAGGAGAGAATGGAAAGGATTTAAAACTGGTATCGAAAAGGTCTAACTGAAAAGACAGAGTAGGGAACAAGCTGTACTGTTTCATAGTTACTGATGCTATTCCAGCATTGCCTCTGTTTCATCACTTTGATTGTTCTAAATTACTTCTTTGCAAGGCCAGTGACTGATCTGAAGGCAGATAACCTTAATACCTTTTCACAGATGAGTACTCTACATCTAGATTACTCCATAGTAGTATCCTTCTTGTAAAATGGAATAAAAGGGAGTACAATCACCACAGTACTGCCCAGATTTCAGGGCAGTAATAGCATGCCTTGAATCATGGAATTGTTAAGGTTGGAAGACGTTTAAGATCCTCAAGTCCAACCATCAGCCCAGCACCATGTCTGTGTTCACTATTGAACTGTGTCGTCAAGTGCTGTATCCATGTGGGTTTTGAACACTTCCAGGAATAGTGACTCAGCCACTTCCCCTGAGAAGCCTGGTCCAAAGCCTGACGACCCTTTTTACATAATATCTAATCTAAACCTCCCCTGGTGCCATTGGAAACTTGTGGCTGTTTTCTCTTGTCCTGTGGCTTGTTCCCTGTGAGCAGAGCCTGACCCCCACCTGGCTGCACCCTCCTGTCAGGGAGAGTGAAAAGGTTCCCCCCTCCTTTTCTCCAGGCTAAGCACCCCCAGCTGCTTCTGGTGGTCCAGACCCTTCCCCAGCTCTGTTCCCTTCTCTGGATGTGCTCCAGCACCTCAATGTCCTTGAGAGGCTCAAAACTGACCACAGGGTGGGAGGTGCTTCACCAGCGCCCAGTCCAGGGGGACAGTCACTGCCCTGGTCCTGCTGGACACACCATTGCTGGTACAGGCCATGTGCCCTTGACGTTCTAGCTCACCTAGGCACACCTGGCTCATGTGCAGCTTTACTAAACTTTACTAAAACAGTCGTCCTGCATTATATGCAACTGATGGGAAGGAATAAGCTTAATTTTGGACACTGACTTGTCATGATGAAACAAAGGTCAAGCAGAAATGGCTTCCTACATCAATGCAAGGCTGTGCTCTTCCGGTGTGGTTTCTTTTGAGGGGCCACTGAGCTCTAAGCCTATAAAAGAAATGAAACACAAGCCAGAGATAAATCAGAAGTATTAAAGTACTGTGGCTGACCTCAAATTACAGAAGCGTTGCCAGGAAGCAAGCACAGAATGTAATTGAACAAAACAGGAGAAAAACTCTCCCCAAGACCCTGAAGAACTTCATGCTTTTTTGCAGCAGTCTTCCAAGGGTGTAGCCCTTGCTGAAGTGCACATTTCCACTGATGAGTGCACACTGACCAGTACTGAGAGAGATATTAGCTGGGCCAGGTGGATGTGTAAGGCTTCCTTTCCTTATCTGCTGAAGGTTTGCAGCACCTTCCTGTTGCCAAAAGGATATCTGGTATCAGAATTAGCACTGCAGTATCTGTTACCAGCACAGCAGGCCCTGGAAATTTCTTTCCGTAAGAAAAACGTAAAGAAACATAAGACATCCCTGAAATAGCCTTTGCACACATTTCTCAGCATATTTTGCAGAAAAAGTACCCATTTCACATCTAGGAAATGTGACTGTTAACTGCTTGGAAATCAGACACTTCCTGGCTAACAGTTCCAATAATGAAAGGCTACTACTGCCTTCTTGAAAGCCATATACACACATTTTTGACTAAATATGCATTTGCTCTTGGTAAAGAGCAGCCCACCTAGGGTTATGTTTAACATCACAGGAGATCTCATTTGGATGGAACACTGGTGACCCTTTTGTACAGCTGGCACTTTAACCAGGGTCAGCTTTGAATGTACACTGGGTTGCTCAGGGCTGGATACTTTTTATCATTCCACCTTTCTTATCTGCACAATGAATGGAGTGACATTGTGACTGCAGAGTAAAAAGCAAGAGCATGAATGCTGCGAAGGACAAAATGATCCAAGAAAATGATCCAGGACAAGATCATTCAGGACAAGACTGAAGCCACCTTAGGCCTTTCACTAACTTATTTCTAAAGATCTTTAGTGATGGTTTTGGTCATTCAAAGCCATATATGCCAGAATCTTACAATCACTACCAACAGAGACTTCTCCTACATGTTGTCCTGAAAATCTTTTTACAGACTTAAAGCTGTTACTTCTTACTCTGTTTGAAGTAGACACAGAGAATATTTACTTTACAAACCCCATCCCAACAAAGGTGATTGAGTCACATGCTTTGACATGGATCCTGAAGACAGACCACAGAGAAATTTAGCTTAGAACTTCTGAAAACTTTGCTAAAATCTGTAAAAGCTATCTGCAAACATACTCCTGGATATACAGGGTGCAGAAGCATAGTTAGGAGAGGCTCATGGATGCTGGGGAGTCTGCACTGCCTGACTGGACACTACAGCAGCCACAGCCACCTTGGCCAATTGGTAGGTGAGAGGGAGATGGCTCTTGTCCCCTTGGTCCAAAACAACCACTGTCAGTAGACAGAGCACTTCTTTGCAAAAAAAAGGGTGAGGAGCACAGCACCTAACCCTTCAAGAATACCTGCTGCTGGGATCATTGCCCTCATTCTGTCCATACTAATGAACATCCTCTCCATGTCCCCAAGAGAGTGTCAATCATCTGTGGCTTGAGCCGACAGACAACAGACCCTGCCTGAGGGCTAATGTTTTATCCCCATTCCCAGAGAGGTGCCCCCAGTGTCTCCTGCCTGCCCTGCTCCTGGCAGAGAGGTAGGACAGATCCTGACTGCCAGACCCTCTCTGCTGCTCCAGGCCAACTCTGGCCCTACTGCACCCTGACACAGGCAGAGGAATCACATGTCATCCCACACCTGCTGTTAGATACACTCCAATTTCTCTGGGTGGGGGGTGGGAAAGGATCTAAATAAAAAAGACAAAGTAATATCCTGGTTGTACTTTATCTCATTACTGGATAAGGTAAGGTGGAAAGTACCAGACTTTCAAAGCAGACTATTGCCTTTCATTTTCTGCTTACAGGGATTTTTTGTATGAATGTGTCAAAGCTCCCTACTTCCTCTGGGAAATGTTTTAACTGAAAAACCCCTGATAACCTGAATCTGCTTGCAGAAAAAAGATACTCTGAAGTTTACACTTGAAATGTACTCAATGTACCAAAAGTGTACAGAGAGAACAACTTCCAGAGTTCCCACAGGTGGGGGATTTAGTGAACTGTCAGACCAATGCACTTGCCTGTATTTGCTCTTGTAACAGATGTCAAAATCAGAGTTCACCATCCTAATCTAATAGTCATTCCCAAATAGTTAAGTGATGGTAAAACCTCACGAAAAGAGTGGATGCTACAGCATAGATAGATTTCCAGTGCCAAGGAAGGGCACGCAGGGAGCGGGGGTGGTGCCTACACCAGGAAATTTTTGCCCAGTGTATGCCAGAATTTTATCTGTCTGTTGCTCTGGGGGAATGGCTGGTAGCACACCCATGGCCAGGCTGACCACATCAAGGTGTTCAAGCCTGGAGGGTGTTGTTCCACCCAGCCCAGTAGCACCAAGGACCAAAAAACCCTGTGCTGTGATTCCACCATCCTCCACTTCAGTGCTGGCGAAACCCCAACTTAATCATTCAGGAAACACCAAAGGTACAACTTCAAAGCCCTCTCCAGCCTAGACAAGGTCACAATGTGTGACCAAAGCCTCTGCCACCTGGCCATCCTCTGAAGGGAAGAAAGAAGAATGGGCAGAGGGGAGTGGGTGGGGAGGATGGAGGTGACTTGGCTGAGCAGGGGCAGAAGCTGCCTCTCAGTGTTCTTTCCCCTGGGCATGCAGCGCCCTCCCTCCCCTCTGATGAGGGTTTTAAAGCCGTGAGCTGTGGGGCCTAGGACTGGTGCTTTGGCACGCCACTAGATGGCAAGAAATGGCAGGGATTGAGCACCAGCTGTGCTTTTCTTTCCTGCTGGGGGGACCCCTCATGCTCCCCTCAGCCCCCAGCTGGAGCCAAGACTGCAGGACGATCCTCCTAACTTCACTGGAGTGCATCACATCACAGGCACAATCCCTCTGCACTCAACAGCCCTCGCATTAATTTCCCCTTTTTGTTTTCAGGTGATATTTTGGGTGTTCTCTGGTGTAGCTTTGTGATCTTGCTGTGCTGGAAGAAGTCATGGCACGTGTTTTGAGACGCCACTGAACTGTGGCGTGGTGGTGATGCATGAACAGAGCCTGCTCACTCGAGGGGAGAGCAGCTGCTTCTCTGTAAGACAGGCTGACATGCCACCAGCTGGAAGTGACTTTCAGTGATTAAAAACAAGCCAAAGTCCTTGCAGAGACTTAAATTACATCCTTAATTGCTCTTTTTGCTGCAGTATTATGTGTCCAGAGAGAAAATCCCACTAAACTGTTGACATTTCAGGGCTCAACAGCTTTACTCTGAGCAGTTTTCAGCGCTACCAGCTGAGGTATGATTTTTATTTGCATTTTTAGCCAGAACAACTCTCCTTTGCTTAACTAAAGAACACCAAAACCGTTTTACTGTATTTATCAATTTTCTAAACTTATGCTTTTTCATTACTCTGGTGTCAGTCAGAGGCCTTATCATCCAAAAAGTTGTATTCCAAACAGAAACAGAACAAGATTCTTATTGACAACATCTCTCTTACTTTCTGTCTTCATGGACTCAGAGGAATTCCTTACAAGGATGAAAGTTGTCCCCTGCTCCATCCCTGCCTTGAGCCCTGGATGTGCCAGGTAAATCCCAGTTTACTCTTGTGCTGCACAGAAAAAAAATGGTTCTGCTTGTCCCAACCATTTTCTGGGATAAACAGCTTCTGAGGGCTCTTGGTAAACAAACCAGCTGGAAAAAAATTAATAAAAATAGAAAAGAGTATTTTCAGAGTTTCATATTTGTCTAAGCAGAGAGCATTTGAGGGTAGCAGACATACCACGCAGGGTGTTGCATCTAGAATTAACATCTTTCAGTCATGGAAGAGAACTACTTTCTTAAAATATGTGTGGGCAAGAACGCTAAATTCCATGGCATGATTTACTGTGAGACCAGCTCTGTTCAAATCACTGAAAGACAACCATTAGAAACCCACATTCATCACTGCAAAGAGTAAAGGAAAACTGAAGACTAAATTCTGAACTGCTACTTCTCCCCTTTTTCCTTCGCTAAAGACAGGGCTGCTGGAAGAACCATCAAAGAGTGATGTCCATGACATCAGGAGAATACCAGGTCAGCCATTTAGGGCAATCTTTCCTTCATGAATTGCAGAAATGAAGGAGGGTAAACAAGGAAGGAAGGGAATTTTACTCAAGGTCCACCCAGCAGATCAGTGCAAGCATGGAAAGAGCAGCCACTCCTGTGTTTGACTGTGCACCTGGGATCTGAGCTGAGCTGAGGAGGACTGGAGTGTGGAAATTTCCTCACTGCATTTACTGTTCTGATCCTTGTAAAATGCCTTACCCACAGGACTGTCCCAGCAAGTACAACTTTTCAGAGCCGGAAAAAACAGTTATTGCACTTAAATATCACTTCTGTTCCAAAGAACAGAAAACAAACATGACCTATTACAGGCCTCCAGAGAACTGTAATTTGCCCGAATCTGGGGAAGGGAGACTATTCAAAATCAATCCTGAATTTTTTTACAAGATATCTAAAATTAATCTCCCTAGAATTCTCACATTTCTTTTTCTAAAATTTTTTTTTGCTAGCTGCTGTTTTTCCATAAAAAGCTGTACCTTTGCTTACTAGTTGCACAGGGTTAGATCTTCTTTACATTTTAGTCATTTTTGGCTTGTTTTGGCATTCTGAAGTAGAAGATACACTCTCTAGTAGATGAGTCTGTTGCTTAAATACAGATAGACTTGTTTTAAAAATTGTGTATTATCATACGTACTCCCAGCATGACTTGAATGCCACTTCTACACCAACCATTTAATTAAAGTTACCATGGGGAAAATTGCACGTACTCAGAGAATATCTTGACCTTTGAGCATTTTTCTTTCTTACAGAGCTTTCATACAGAGTAATTTGTGAGGGAAGCAGAGACATCCACATCCCCAAAGAAAAAGGGTGGCAGACAGAAATATTCGTTTAGGGATGATCTTTGCAATCAGCCAAGCTAAAAATACTCATCCCCCATCCACACATTGCATTTGGGCCCCCTTAGCTTATGCCTGCTGGTTGTTAGAAAGCAAAGGCAGCAGTATTTTATGAGGCCACCTCAGGCAGTGTCCCTGAGGTAAAGCTCACAGGTAGACTTGAGAGCTCTCATTAGGTTATCTGATCTGGCACACAGCTCTGGTGCGAATTTTGACTTATTCCAAACTCACTCAGGGGTCACAAAACCCAGGGAAGCAAGTGAAGTGAGTACACTGACAAGACACAACGGGCAGCCTTGGAGCAGATGGGAGCAATTGGCCCTGGCAAGTCTTCCAGAAAAAAAACAGATCTAAGTGATGAAGTTCTGCTTTTCTTCTTAAAAATGGTGACTATTCTGTGGCCCTCTCCAGAGCAGAAAGACTGCGATAAGGAGAAATAAACAATCTTAGTTCCTTCTGAGACTGTCCAGAACTTGCAAGATATTTTGGAATAATGAGCAGGCACAACACAGCTTTTCAAATGCCAAACAGAGGGTTTAATGTCCTTCCTTTAAAAAAAAAAAAAAATTCTCCTAGCACGTCATCTTGCTTTCCCTGAATTTATTGCAAATGCAGTTCTGTTCCTGGCAGAAGGTTGTGTTTGTGGCGGATGAAGGACCATTGTCAGGGTTTGACACACACAGAGCAGTAACCTATAATTTTCATTGACACATAGGTGTCTGTGTCACTTCATAATTTCTTTGCTATGTCTAGGCCACAGGCTCAGTCTCTGTCAACAGCCACAGAAAGAGAAGGGAGGGGCAGAAAGGCAAAGGGTCAACATGGGCATAGCCAGGCCACAGCCACAAGCCAACCAAATCTATGTTTGGACTAGCAATGGTAAAAACTCCAAACACTTTAGGAGGGGGAAAAAAGGTTTGAAATGTATCAGGTGTATGAAAACAGCTGTTTTACCTAAAAGAACACAAAAGGTGTTTGACAGCTCTGCTCAGTAGTTCACACTGCAGCTCAGGTTGGTGGTACATACCTGTAATGTTTAATGCAGTCATCTTAAATGATCCCTTTACTTTTTTCCAGAGGAAAGCTTTACAGAGTTTGTGTCCTACTAAGTTCCCCTAAAATGTTAATGGAAATGTTCAGAAAAAAAAATGACCCAATGAAAAATAACAATTTTTTTTTCAGATAAGTTGTTTTGATTTAACAAAAACCAAAACACATTTCTGCAAGACTGTAAAATTTAATTTCCTCTGTGTCTGAATAGGTGGTTTATTATTTTCATTTGAAAATGTGGGTTTAATTCATGTGTGGCTTGCTTTGACATCTACTAGAAATCAGCTAGCCTGTTACCATGTCAGCTGCTGCTTCAGAAGTGGTTAAGAAATGGCAGGATGAGTTAAATAGGCCTTTTCAGACAGGCAAGGAAATCTGCCATCTTTATGCTGGCATCACTGTGAAATCCTTGTCAAACTACATGATGATTCATATTCCTTAAGAAAAGAGAAGACAAAGGTGGGAAGCTCTTACAACCTGCTTGCAGGTTACTGATTTCCTGACCCTCTGCCAAGGCCCAACACCCACTGCCCCCAGGCTCCCTTGTAACTCCTGAAGATTCTGCATATCCATGTCCTCCTCTTCTTCAGGAGAGAGCAGAAGGACACAGGAAGAGATGGGCCTCTGAAATACCGACATAGAACACTCAGAGCAGTGAAAGTCACTGAAAACCCCATGTTGAACATCAAAATAGATGAGTGTTGCCCAGCCACTGGATGGGGGAGAACCCCATGGAAAAATGTAGGTTGAGGCTATGCTCATTCACTCCACCCAAGGAGGCCAAATTCAGATTGCATGCATAAACTTTACATTTTACAATTTCATACCTTCCATTTACAGCAGGGGGATAATGCTGGTTTCCCTATTATTCATCCTGTTATTTGGGCAACACATTCCTTTTAGGATCTCCTTTCCTCTTTTTAATTAAAGGGCAGATGGTTCTTCCTCTGGTCCTGTCTTTTCCATTCTTCATACTTCAAACAGTCAATGCAGACAAGGAATTCCCACACCCTTTTCCTGTGTTTTACTTGCTGCCCATTCCTCAGCAGGAAACTTGTTGCCCATTCCCATTAGGCTTGCCAATAAAGTAACCAAAACCATGGTTCATCCACTTGGAAAAAACATTGTCTCTCCTGTTGCCCTCCATGAACTGCTCTGTAACAGCACCCTGGGGGCAGCAGACTTCCCCTCCAGCTCCCCAAACCATATTTTGGGCCTCACTGCATATTTTGTAGCATCACCAGACAAATTCTGGTCCAATCAAGTCCAGGAAACTAAATAAGTTGCAGCCAAAAGCAAATGCACTTGCTTCCTCCCTAACACCCAGGCTTGGACATTTTTAACACAATTTTCAGAAAGTTCCCACTGCCCAGTTAATTTAGTTAGTAACACATTTTTAGGAATACAAGGGATTTTTGCCTTTAAAACACCGACTGCTCTAAACAGGGTATAGAAGAGGGGATCTCCTTGCTGGTTTTGCTCAGCTTCAGAGTTGGTCAGCCAAGAAATGCTACTCATATAATGAATTATTTTTGGACTTAAAGTGATGCCAGCTGGCAAAGTAGGAGCTGGGGAGAGCTAGCAGGGGTTTTGCTAAATATGTTAAAGTAGATACAAGTGAAGAATTTATCCTGGACTCTACTAATTCAGCAAAAAATAAAAAAGGATATAAAGGCATGCAGAACATTTCAGAAAGTTTTGATATATAAGTTTTCTTTAGTTTTAGTGAGGCTTTTCTATTTTCATGAAGAGCATTGCATCTCACTTCCACATGCTTTGTTGGTTATCTTTAGTGGGGACTGACATCTGTAGGATTGGATGGCCTCTTACCATGTCAAAGTGGCAGGTTACACGTAGGGCAGCCCAAGGATGCATTCCCATGGAATGAAGGACATTGTTCGGGGCTCTTCAAGATGGAACATACCACCAATCTCATCTGACCATCACACAGATAGTATTTTAATAACTTAAATATCTCAGAATCAACATATTTCTAGCAAATAGGTGAGAAAATTCTTCTGGGTAGCTGAGTTGAAGCAAGGACAAAGAAATCATAGAACAGCTTGGGTTGGAAGGGATCTTACAGATAATCTTGTTCCAACCCCTCTGCCATGGGTACAGACACCTTCCACCAGACCAGGTTCCTCAGGGCCCCATCCAATCCAGCCTTGACCACTTCCAGGGATGGGGCATCCACAACCTGTTCCAGAGCCTTACCACCCTCACAGTTAAGAATTTCTTCCTAATATCTAATCTAAACCTACCCTCCCACAGTTTGGGTTCTATATCCCTTGTGTTATCACTACCTGCCATTGGAAAAGAGCTTTCTCCATCTTTCTTGCAGGCTCACATTCAAGTCCTGAAAGATCACAATAATTCAATTTAGATTCAAGACTATATACATATATATATATATATACTATACACGTATTTATATATATGTATGTGTATATAAATATATACTATATATATACACTATCTATATAAGCCAAGACTGTATACAAATCCCGTAATTTAAAATGAATTCACTTATCCTCATGGTGTGTTAGAACTTCAGCCTCCAGGTGGAAGAACTCCTATTATAACGTTTGCTGCAAGCTGTTCCAGGTTGTGCATTATTTATTTGCTTATGAGAGATTACATCTTCAGCTGGAGTTCCTCTGGGATTGGAGCTAGCAGCCAAAGTCTTCTAAAATTATTTATATAGGGCAAATTCATGAATACAGTCATGTAGGGTCAGCTTAGTACCTTTGAAGCCTGGTGCAAATGACACTGCACACTTACTCTGCAATACTGCACTGTAACACCCATCAGTGCCTGCCACCCATCTTTCTGTGAGCTGAACAGATCCAGGTAATGTAAAACCACAAAATGGAATATATGCAGCTGTTTCACATGCCAGTAAACAATGAGTATAATTCACAGCAGAAAAATTTACTCCACAGCAAAGGTCTCAGAATTCCCACTGAGTAATAAAAGGAGGCTTTATGCCCTGCAACCACAGGCTCTACATGAAAGAGGCTATCAAGAAGGCTGAAGCTTGGATCCTCACTGCAAGCCTTTATCCCTTGAGCTAAGATGTTAGTAAGTGATGCATGTAGTGCACTGATACTACAGGAGCCATGGATGCATCCACCGGTTGGCCTAGAGGGTAAGATAACTTTCAGCAAGAGAAGCAACACCCTCTGCCTCTTCTTCTATACTGTACCAAACAGTAACAAATCTGGAGTCACTCTGGGGACCCTGGCATTCTATTGCTAACCTGCTGCAAACCAAAGATACCAGGGCTTATATTCACACATCTCTCTCCAGTTAATATTCTGCTTCACCAGCCCTCTAGCAGACTCTGTAGAGGGTACAAACTACTCCAAACAGGGACCAGTCCCTCTTTTTTCTAAATATTATTCCTGGAAACTGAAGGCTGCTGTTTTGACAGCTATGTAAATAGAAATAAGTTTACATTTTGTTTAAATAAATACTTGATGACAATGTACAGTAATGGGAAGATAGTTGCCAGTTGTAGAGATAGGTACACCCTTGCAGCTAACTTTGGCAAAACACTAGTATTCACGGATTTGTCTCCTCCTTGGGACCTACTTAAATGCAGACTTTCTCTGGAGTTTCTTGTAATGTATCAATTTGACAATCTTTCCTGGAATATTCATTTTAAAAATAGCAGCTCCATATTTATGGAGGCTGTCATTTTTCCTGTACTTCTCTTGGAGGAGAGCTGAATGTAACTGCCCAAATTAGATGCTGATGTCCTTTGGGAATATGGATGTCGGACAACTTCCTGAACAGAAAATAGCAGAACAGTGTAGTTCAGCTGGAAGCGATCTACAAGGATCATCTACTCCAACTGCCTGATCAATTCAGGGCTCATCAAAAGTAAAATCATGGTGTTAAGGACATTTCCCCAAATGCCTCAAACACTGCCAGGTTTGGGGCATTGACCACCACTCTCGGGAGCTTGTTGTGCAGTTTGACCTCTTTTTCCTAATGTCCAGCCTACATCTCCCCTGGAGCAACTTTCAACTACTGTCCCATGACTGGATTTAAAGGAGATCAGCATCCCTCTCTCCCCTTCCCCTCCTCTGGGAGGTGTAGAGAGCAATGAGGTCCCCTCTCAGCCTCCTTTCCCCCAAACCAGACAAACACAAAAGTCTCAGCTGTTCCTCATAGGATGTACCTTCCAGCCCTTCCACCAGTCTTGTTGCCTCCTCTGGATGCATTCAAGTAGCCAAACACCCTTCTTAAACTGTGGGTCCCAGAACTGCACACAGGACTCCAGGTGAGGCCACACCAATGCTGAACACAGTGAGACAATTAGCTGTTTTTACTGACTGTGTTTGATGCACCCAAGGATGGGCTTTGCTCTCCTGGCTACCTGGGCACCACACTGGCTCATATTGAGCTGGCTGCAAACCAGCGTCCCAGATCTCCTTCTGCAGGGCTGCCCTCCAGCCACCCCTCTCCCCACTTACACCTGCACCTGGTGCTACTCCATTCTAGGAGCAGAATCTGGCATTTCGAATTGTTAGATTTTGTCCCATTAATCGTTGCCCAATGCTCCAGTCTGTCTAGATCCTCTGCAATGCCTCTCCTTCCTTGAGAGAGTCAACAGCATTTCTCAGTTTTGTACCACCAGCAGAGCTGATAATGGTTCATTCAACTCCTGCATCCAGAGCAGGATGGTAAGTACACTAAGGAGTCCAGATCACTGATAAGTGCAATAAAGAGAACTGGGCCTAGAACTGAGCCTTGAGGAACACTGCTGTGACTGGTCTGTGCCATTTACTACAGCTCTTTGAACCAGATCTTTGCCCAGCACATCACGTACCTGCTCATCCTACAGCTGGACAGCTTGTCCGAAAGCATGCCATGAGGGACAGTGCTAAAAGCCTTACTAAAATCTATAAAAACTACCTCCATCACTTTTGCTTTATCCACTTGGTGGGCAACCTCACAGAAAGAGACCAAATTAGTTCAACAGGACTTTTCCTTTGTGAGCCCATGTTGACTGCCTGATTATTGCATTGTTCTTTACATGACTTTCAGTAGTATGTGGGATGGTCTTCTCCATAATTTTTCCAGGTACTAACAGGTCTGTACCTTCCTGAGTCTTCCCTCATGTCCTTCTTTTAAATTGGAATAACACTGTCTAGCTCCCAGTGAGTAGGGGCTTCCCCAGACTCCCAAAATCTCTGGCAGAAGATCTAGAGGGGTCCTGCCATAACATACTCCTTCTGAACTCTGGGATGAATTCCATCAGGCCCCATGGGCTTAAGAACATTCAACTGATGCAAGTGATTCCTTGCACTTTCAATGTCCACAAATGAAAATTCACTGTTCCTACAGCCAACATCCTCTGACTCAGGGGACTGGGCAACCCAAGGTCTATCATTAGGGACTGAGGCAAAAAAAAAAAAAAGATTGAATGCCTTCCCTTTTTCTTCATCCCTATTTATCAGTTGATCATCTTCAATGAGTAGTGGCTCAACGTTTTCCTGAGAATTTCTTTTTCTACTAACATACTTTAGAAAGCCTATTTTGTCATCAGACCTAACACTGGCCAGTTTCAACTCTAGTTCAGCTTTGGCCTTACATATCTTCTCCCTATATGTGCAAACTAGAGCTCTGTAATCTTCCAGTGAAGCCTGACCTTGCTTCCAGAGACTGTACTATTTCTTTTTCCTCCTGAGTTCCATGTTCAGCTGAGATTGTCTCCTTCTGCGATTATTTGACTTACAACACAGTGGATTTGTCTGCTCCTGTGCCTCTAAAAGGCAGTTGTTGAAAACTGAGCAGCACTTGTGGATCCCCAAGCCCACAAAAGCAGATTCCCTGGGAACTCTGTTAAATAGCTCCCTGAATAACTTAAAGTTTGCTCACATGAAGTCCAGGGTAGAAACCCTGATGCCTTTTTTTTCCTCTTTATAGTGACAATTTTAAACACAACCATTCTGTGATCCCTGTGGCCAAGACAGTCACCTACTGTCACATCCCCCTTGAGTCCTTCTTTAGTCACAAGTAAGTCTAGGAGGGTATATTTTCCAGCTGGCTCACTGAGTATTTGTGTCAAGAAGTTATCTCCAACAAACTACTGGAATTTCCCAGACTTGCTTGTCATATCGGTATGGTATTCCCAGCTGATACCTGGGAAGTTGAAATCTCCCATAAGGACAAAGGCTGCTGATCCAGAGATTCCTTGTGATTGCCTATAGAATAACTCATCAGTCCCATCATTCTGCCTGGGCTACCCATATTAGACACCCACTACAAC
Source organism: Drymodes brunneopygia (assembly GCA_013400955.1). Lineage (NCBI taxonomy): Eukaryota > Metazoa > Chordata > Aves > Passeriformes > Petroicidae > Drymodes > Drymodes brunneopygia. Next base: position 67,750 of record VZTZ01033098.1, read on the forward strand.
ATTTGCTTTGTGTTCCAACCCCACCATTCCTCACCCAGAAGCTCTCAAGCACATAATTTCTAACTGGAAGGACTGTACAGCCAAACCTCTCCCTCACACACAGTGCAAATCCTTCACCTCACTTGCCCTGCCTGTCCCCCGTGAGCATCTTGTGGGACTCATCCCACCACATCTCACCAACACCCACACCATTATAGGATTGGCAACACACTAGTGCTCCAAGTTCATCCTCTCTGCTTCTTATACAGCTGTACAAGCATTTCAGATGAATAAAATAAGTGTTTTGGTGAACAGGAGCACAAAACCTAAGGACTGGTGTTTTAATCACTCCCTACAGGATGGCAGGGCAGGATTCAAACCTCTCAATGTGACCTTGAATAATATAAGTGTTTTATGTACGTGCATAAAACATCCCCTATTTTATAACAATGAGTAGAGGTGAGCAGTGTGCTCAGTGTGCTCAGTGTGCTTCAGAGCTATCTCTCACCAAAAACTTGTGAGTTTTTGGTTACTGCTGACTGAGGTGGATGATCATTTGGCCTTGACTGGAAACTGTGAGACAGTCACCACACACCTAACTTCTCCCTTCTTGCATCTCTGCCTCACTCGTGGGACCGAACAAGATGCCATCAAACTTACCCTGAAAAAGATTTTTCAAAAGTCTGAGAATATCTCAGCTCTGTGCAGGAGCTTTGTATGAGGATTGGGAAGGGACCAGACCTTGTCAGATTCATTACCCCCGGAAAGAGGGATTTGCCATTGGTTTCTAACATCCAGCCACTGTTCAGAGGCCTCCCAGGGCACAGGTAAAATGAGATAACAGAGTACACATGGCACTGATGCTGCTTCAGGACTTCAGCACAATTGCACTTACAAAAGCAAAAGCACAGTATGATACTGTACTACATCTCTGAAAATATTTCCCTTATCTACCTAAAAATGGTTTTATAATTAGTTATTTCCCAGAATGAACCTCAATGAGTACTGGCACAAACATTTCCTTCCTAATCTTTACAGCTTTTCAATTGTTCTCACTTAAAAAAGAAAATGGCAAAACATCTGTTTATCAGCCAAAAAAAACCCCCCAAAACCAAACCAAAACCAAATTGGAAAAAATAACAAGGAAAGATACATTTTATGACATTTAATCAGAGCTTCTCAGTTCTGGAAGTGAAATGCTTTAAGATAAGTGAAAAGAATGAAGTGGTGCCATGTTTTCTTCTCTGATGTGGACTGAGTCATTCAGATAAAAGTCAGCTGTGAAATACTAGGATGTACAGACTACACTAGTTTCCTTTATAATAATCTTTTCATCATATTTACAGTAACAAGTTCTTGAAAAAACGGGGCTCCGTCCAACTTTTTGTCCTTTTATTGTTAAAATAAATATTAAAATATTTGATATTTTAAATATTTAATATTGTACCAATATTGTAATTTTTAAAAAATAAATCCTCATCTAAAGGGTTGATGGCACACACTGGACTGACCCCAACACTCACAGTACGCTTGTCCATGGCTGACAATAAATGGCATGAGGTCTTCCTTTGACCCATGTCTCCACAGCCTTCTTCAGCCCAAAGCAAACCTTTCCATTACAGCCACACCAGCATGAAACCCACAAATAAAGATCTGCAGGCATCTCAGCAGTACCTCCAAAACATATGCAATCCCAAATATGCACTGCTGGCTTATTCTCACTGCACCACGTGTGGCCCTAAGGGACAACAAAAGCAATGGCAAGTGAGCAGCCAAAAGGGCCAACAAATTATGAAGTAAAAAAAAATATAGAGGGAGAATGTGGGCAGTGAAAAAAGTTAAGGCAGAAGAACAGAGAATATACAAGATGGGGAAGGCAGAGAAAACCTGAATGTGAATCTGAAACAGGAAAGTCACCATATAAGTTCCTTTCCTACCCACACCAATGACCTGCATTGGCTCTCACTCCCCCTTCCCTCCTAATCACTTCTTGTGACCTAAAACTCACAGGTGCATATTGTGTTCCCCCTGGCAGTTTTCAGATATCTTCCATGGATTCAAGTAGTGAAGGCTACAAAATAAGAAAATAGCTTAGTAAACAACCCACATCCACATGTACATCTGTCATCCTCCCTTCCTTACCACTCTGCTTGTAGGAAATTAGTGGTAGCCACCAGAAGCCTCCAGGAAAAACAGAGGATGGGAGCTAACCATTTCAGATGTTTTGCTACAAGGCTGAGATGTTTCAGTCCTTCCTCTCTCTCTCCGGACTGGGTCATTGGATCAACAGCATTGCTCACAGGCAGCAAGGCAGACTTGTGGTTGCACTCCTTCCTGCACAACTTCTTGGGAAGGGAAAAAGAAATGCTGTGAAGAAAGCAATCTAAACTTTCTCAGGATGTGGAAAAACCAAGCTCTTCCTGGAAGTTCTCTCTCTGGAGATTATGCATGAGAAAGAAAACACACACTCAAAATTAGGATTTAGTGAAAAATTTTAATTCCTACCCCTTCAGGACAAAACAATTCTTCTTCCAAGTTAGGGCAGAAAAGTATCGTTCTTAGCAGTTTTCTGCACTACACTGCTTCATCATATATAGAAGAAATAACATGAGAAACAGTATGCATTAATTTAAAAATATTTTTTCCAGCCTAAACTCATTGGATTTATGCAACGGGGTTATGTTACAACTCCTTCTTTTAGTATTGCAATTTCTATTTTCATATATTTTCCTCCCAGAAGACTCAATGGTCTGAGTATTTTTCTAACACCTACTAGGAAAGATTAAAATCTCTGATATGTAGCAAAATCAGACATTTTCCTTCTGGAAGACAAAGTATCCTGGACAACCTGGACTCAATGCACCCAGAGAGCACTGCTGAAAGCAAGGACCTGCCTACAAGGACACAACGAGGAGGAACAAGACAAACACAGGCCCTTTCTTTCTGTCACCTCTGCTTTCTCTTTTTACAATGTGAAGACTCCTAGCTTAAATACTAACTAAACACTACTTTTTTTGAATTTACAAGTCATTCTGTTTATCAGTGGAAGATCTTGTCTGGGGAAAAGGGCTATTTGAAGTCAAAGCTGGAGTCATCTCAGGATTTTATCACAGAAGTCAGCAAGTGGCACAGTAAAGTACTAGTTGCATGTATGTATGTATGCTCATCTTAAAAAAGAAGGCAAAATATGTACCCCAAGAAGCAATCTGGAGTATTTTCTAAGTTTTGCTGCAAGAATAAAACCCCAACATCTATATTTCCACACATTTCTATTTGATCCTATTATCTAGAACTAATGACATACCTAGAACTAAAGTAATACAAACAGAAAGTATCTGAATTTTAATAAATTCATATTTTTATTCCATCTTTTTATGGATCTCCTTTCCCAGTGGCATTGTCAAACCTCTAACTAAAGTCTCAGTAACATTCTGAAATCTCCACCTAGTGTCTCAGAAAAGCTTATTTGGTTTGTTGTGCATCTTAATCATTGCTCTCTATTTTCACTCTACTGTAGTCTCTTATCTTCAACCAGAGCAGCAATTCAGAGTCCGAAGGTGTAGAATTTGACATTATTTAGGCTTGTTCACAAGCTATCTATCCCTTAGCATAAACAGTTCCTAGCAATTTATAAAGATAAAATAAAACATTAAGGAACACTTTAACTGAAAGACTTATTAAACCTTGAAACACTTATTTTGTAAAATATCTATTTATCCCACAGAAGGGATAATTCCCATTTCAGTGGGAAAGGCAAAAACACACAATTGTTTATACTTGCTCTATTTTTGGAAGCAAAAGTCCTGGCAGTGAAGATGGTGAAGTAATACTTTCTTTTCTTGAGTTGACATTATTTATACTGTAACTGTTTCACAAGATGAATAAACTCTTAATTTCAAAAATAGAATGTACCATATATGTGTATGCCAGCAGATAAGAGTGCTTTGTAAACAGCTAAATTATACCAAATCTGAACTAAAACAGACAGTGTTTTGGGACAGGGTTGTAAAAACAGACCCACTTCTCCAAATATCTCTTCAGGGGAACTTACTCTGAGAAACAGCTCTAAGCCAATTACTTTCTCGACAGGATATAAATGCTTTTAATTCTAAAACTCTCCCAAATATTTCAGCAGGATAGGCTAACAAATGTGTATCAATACAACCAGTTAGAAATACAAAATACTAACTGTATGAAAGCTGTGCCTGCCCAAGCCCACTCCATAATGGCATGGAAACCAAACACCATCCAAACAGCCACTCTGTACACAGGGCAAGCAAACAAAGCAAGGATATTAAACTGATATTCTCTCTTCTGGCTGAAGTTAAACCACTGAGCAGAGGATTTACAGTTAATGTTAAGTAATTTGTCATATCATCCACATAATACAAATAAGGCTGACAGAAAATAAGTTCATGCCTATTTTTTAGCATTTAACCCCTCAAATTTTCAGACATTCAAAAGGCCATAATGAACAGAAGAAACAATTGTGCAGTTCCCAGGAATATCTTCCCTCTTATATTAAAATACCAACCTTCCAACTAAAACAGAAAAGTTTGAGAAGGGAAGACCTTGCAGCAGAAACATAATTCTAAAAAGAAGGTAAAAATGTCCTGAGGATTGCTTCCAGAAAACAAGAAATCTCATCCAGTTAATTTAGTTATCTGCTTTCATACACCATCTGTGATTTCCACATCTGATCTTTCTCAATGGCTCTGTCTTCCCTGGTTTTAGCACAACAATTTTCCAGGGTGCCCATACAGCTTTCTAGGGTTAATTTTACTCCTAGCTTCTTTATATTGGCTAGATAAACATGGAAAGCTGTGTCAGAAGGGAGAGGGAAAGTATCTGGGTTGCCAGCAGAGACACAGTTCCTACTACTACTGGGAATGAGATTTTTCCCATAGATGGAAGCGTTCTTACATGCCAAAAAATAAAGGCATAATAAGCTCTTTATATGGACTGTTAGGCACATTTATCCCACAGCAGAGAGTTTTATCTTTCCCAAATTTAATATCAGATTAACATTTCTGACAGAAATTTGGTCTGCACAGCACTAACAGAAATGTGTCTGAAGACGCAGAGTCCAGATCTGACATGATCGTGAACAAAAAGCACTTCACAGGAATTCCAGCTGGGAGACCATGGCAAAATCCTCAGCCTTGACAGTCAGACAAGGCCCTGCTGAGTAACCTCTGTAGCCTGATGCTGCAGGTCCATCACAGGGCTTCATGCCACCTCTGCTCCCTTACTGATTAGTAGGGGACAGGACCACACTGGAGGGATTTCCCCTCAATTCTTCTCATTCTTGGTGGACCACCAAATAACTCCTATGTAAACCTCATGAACTCATGTCTTTACTCCTCCTGGACACTGGGATGTCTGCTCTTCCAGGGAAAACTAACTTTTGCCTAGGAAGCAGCCAACCTACTCAAGGAACTAAATTTCTCCTATTCCAGTTTTTCAGTTGCTCATGTGGCCAGTCTGCCACTGTTCAAACACTGTAGTTCTGACAGGCAGCCAAACCAAAACATGGGTGGCCAGTGCAGGCAGAGTAACAAATCCTCTTTTCAGTGAAGCCAATGGGAAAAGGATCTCAGTTCATGATGACTACTGCAAGTTGCAATAAGATTTAGCTCCTCTGGTGCCCAAAACAGTTTAGAAGGTAGGACTCTCAGCTGCAAATTAGGAAGAGCTGGGAGTGCTGAGGGCTCACTGTAGAAGAACTCTGGCCAACAGCACTCTTACCCTACTGACAATAACATTGTGACAAACTCCTTGAAAATTCTAAAATTAAAATATCAGTCCCAGGAAACACTATACACCTAAGTGCAAAAATATTCCTGAATAATTCATCTGAGATCTTACCATCAATTCAGGTCAAACAGAACACATTTACCTTTGTTTGACTCAACTCCAATCCTGTTCTTCCACGCAGACAACAGCATAAATAGCTACCTGACTCCAGGCACATCATTTGGAGGCAGAGCAGGGCACATGAGCTCTCTCTCATCTCACCAGTGCAACCACTCTATGCTGGGACACTCAGAGTTGTCAGGGAAACAAGCCAGCTTTCTCCAAGTCTTCTAATCTCTCATTCCCAACATTATGCCTTCCATGCTGTCCAAGAAAATATTCTTTTGTGTTTCCATCAAAGCCTTAATGAGTTCTCCTAGTGCTGCTTTCATCATCACGGAGTTCTCACTCCCAGGTTAATTAGTCCAGAAAGGAAACACGACTTACCGAGTGAATTTCAAAGTTGTCACAGAATCACAGAATATTCTGAGTTGTGGGAAGGCACCCCACAAGGATCATCAAGTCCAGCTCTCAAATGAACGGCCCACATGGGTATCGAGCCCTCAACCTTGGCTCTATCAGCACTATGCTCTATCCAACTGAGTCACCTTATCCCAGGCTGTGACATGATAAAGGAGGCCAGAGACTGCCAATATTCATCATCCCTACATAGGATCACTTCACTGAAATAACCAGCTGCTTAATAGAAATCAAACATAACGTGTGCAGCAGCGGTGAGAGAATGCTTTCCTTTTGCGCCATGGTGAGACATCAACCGTATTGCTCAGGCCCCAGCTGCTCATTTCCTTTTTCTGTACATTCTGATGGGACAATCGTGCAGCCCAGCAAGGGCAGCAAACATGTCAGTGGGCTCCACATGAGCTCCAGGCAGTGTGTGCCCAGGATCTGGGCTCAGTGGAGCTCCTGCAGACAGACAATCATCTCTGTTTTCCCTAGGTCTGTCTACTTGTGTCCAGGTTATTTGTCTTTCCTTGAGGAACTGCCTCCTGGTTTGGAAACAAGGACAAGTTTTCACAAGAGCTATTTTCCCTTTGTGGTTACTGTGACCCCGGATGAAAACACCTTCCAGTGAATGCTCAAGTAACAGAGAGGGAAGCGGAGAAGTGAGATGGAGAGTATGTCCACATAACCAAGAAAATAGCATGCTTCAGGCCCAGTTCAAGAGTGATCAGGAAGGAACTTGTCCAGGACCAAGAGGAACAATAAATCAGGGAAGTCTGAAGAGAGAAGGGCAAAATCAGGAGGAAAGAATTTGAAATCAGGAACGCTTTAGGAATGGATTAAATAAAATATAAATCATTACCTCACTGTATGTTTCCTTACCAAATTACATTAACAAACTCTTGCCAGAACAGGCAATCCTTCTGATCCATACTTCATCAGCAAGGACCAACCTACTTAACTTCTGTTTCAAGTGAGAAGTGGGAAACTTTCTTTTGTCAACCAATACACTCAGCTACATTGTTTCCAGAAGTAATTTATTGGACTGCAATTAGTAAGGGACTATGTCTCCTCCTTTTCCTCTATGGAAACCCAGATTAGTAAAGCTGAGACTGCAATCCTATTCATTATTTCCCAGCTGTGCTTGTCCAGGTGGCCACACTTCCTTCTTGCAAGCAGAGTGACTCAAAGCATCAAGTTCACATTATTACCATCTCCCAGGATGCTCACTGAATATGGTCTCCAAAAAACAATTTAAGTGCTTTCAACTTGAAGCTGAAAGACTTTTAAGCCTTTCTGGGTGAAAAAATACTGGTCATCAACATGCAGGTTCTTGTTCAGTGCTGATTATGCCACTAACTTCAATCCATCTTAAGAAAAAAAAAATCCAGACAAACCCCTACCATACATCCTCTTAGCTTCTAGCTTAGCTTCCTTCCTTGACATCTTGTTATGCAGCAGACTCTGAGAGCAGCTGCCACCATGCTTTCAAAGCAAGCAGCGTTTTAGTTAGCAGAGCAACAGCTGGGGGATACAGAAGTGAAGCAGGCAGGCACATGGCCTGACATGTCATGGAAGAAGTCACCCAGAAGCATCCCAAGTCTACTTCTCAGACTTGGAATCTGGAAACAATGTGCTGAGGCAAAATTCATAGGCTGATGAAGGATAAAGAAAGGATCAAGGAAAGAGCACAAGCATGCATTCACTCCTTCAGAGGCAGCTGGAGCAGCTGCCTGACCTCAGGCTGGATGATCTGTGTGGCAAGGCAATGGGAACACATTCAAAGGCAAAAAGGAAAAGTCATTCTTACAGTGCAATCAGAAGTGATATTTCTTCTTCTGTTTCTTTTTTTTTCAAACTCTTTCATAGGAACCCAGCCCTGCCTACATAGAAGTTGTTATCTCTCACAGACACTTTACCTTCCTGTCCCTTATGTCAGCACAATTCAAGACTCAGAGTAATGACATCCTTGAGCATGTCAGGGACAAAAGCACACAAAGAGAGGAGACAGCTGTAGGAATTAAACAATGCACTGTGACTTGAAAACTAAAGCAAACATTTTGACAGGTTCTGAGGACCAGGCTGACAGCCAAAAAAGCAACCCTTTATAGATTTTACAGGAACCTTGAGGTTTCTCTGAGGAAACACGCTGCTCTGCGCATGTTTACGTTTTGTGAACTTAGGGGTGGCCAATCTACTCTTTCTAAGGCTCCTTAACTCTGCTACCACACTTCAGCCCCAGCCTGAACTACCTCAGCCCACACTGAGGTTTGGTTCTTGCCCTGCTCTGTCAGCACAATCCACCTTACAACTGATGGCTTGAGCAGCACTTGACCCAGAGGTGCCAGGAGCTCCTGGGCCAGGCAAGCAGCCCTTCTGCCCTTGTCCATGGTTAATATTGCTCTTCTTCCTGGGAAAACCACAGCTTGCCCTACACTATGCTCAGGGCAGCAGCACTGCTGGCTCTGTGCTTTCCCTCTGCATGGAGAGGTAACCTGGCTGATCTGAGAGTGCCAGATTGTTAGAATCATAGAAGATTGGATTGGAAGGCAGCTTTGAAGGCCATCCAATCCTACCCCCCTGCAATGAGCAGGGACATTTTCCACTAGACCAGGTTGCTCAGACCCCATCCAGCCTGACCTTGAATGTCTCCAGGGATGGGGCATCCACCATCTCTCTTGGCAACCTGCTCCAGTGTTTTATCACAGAACCACAAAATCACTGGGTTGAAAGAGACCTTTCAAGATCATCAAGTCCAACCCATGCCCTAACACCTCTACTAAACCATGGCACCAAGTGCCACGTCCAAACTTTTTTTAAATACATCCATGGATGGTGACTCCACCACCTCCCTGGGCAGACAATTCCAATATTTAACCACTCTTTCCATAAAAAACTTCTTCCTAATATCCAACCTATATTTCCCCTGGCACAGCTTAAGACTGTGTCCTCTGGTTCTGTCAGTCGCTGCCTGGAGAAAGAGACCAGCCCCCACCTGACTACAGCCACCCTTCAGGAAGGTGTAGAGAGTGATAAGGTCACCTCTGAGACTGCTTTTCTCCAGGCTAAACAACCCCAGCTCCCTCAGTCGTTCCTCACAGGGCTTGTGTTCCAAGCCCCTCACCAACCTTGTTGCCTCCTCTGGATGCTCTCAAGTGTCTCAATGTGCTTCCTAAACTGACAGGCCCAGAACTGGACACAGCACTCAAGGTGTGGCCTCACCAGTGCTGAGTACAGGGGGAGAATGACCTCCCTGGTCCTGCTGGCCACACCATTCCTGATACAGGCCAGGATGCCATTGGCCTTCTTGGTCACCTGGGCACACGGCTGGCTCATGTTCAGCCTGCCATCAGTCAGTACCCCCAGGTCCCTTTCTGCCTGGGCACTGTCCAACCACTCTGTCCCCAGCCTCTAGTGCTGCAGGGGGTTATTGTGGCCAAAATGCAGGACACAGCACTTGGACTTATTAAACTTCATCTTGTTGGACTCTCATTGTAAAATACTTCTTCCTTATACATAATCTAAATTGACCCTCCTTTAGTTTAAAACTAAAATTTATTATTCCTTGTTTTATAGCAATGAATTCCCAGGAGAAGAAACTACAATCTCCCATCACTCAGGGTGAGTGAGGTACTGCAGCAACAAGACTTGCACTTTTGGCCAGCATCCAGGAGGAAGCTCTTCAGAAGCCATCAGAAGCAACCATTTGTTTCCTTGAGAAAATCAAAAGTTTATATTGCAATCTCTGGAAAACCTCTGGAAATTACTGCCTTTTGTATTTTACCAACAAATGTAGCTCAGGACAAAGTAGACTGTTGCCTTTCAGATCTAAGACACAATCCCATGACACTCAGCTCCTCTAGGGATACTGTAGCATTGACACATCCTTTTAACTATATTCAAGCTTTTCGTTTTCCCATCTTTTAAGAAGAAAAGTGCAAGTTGGTGTCATGAGAAACAAAAATTATTGTGGTTTCACAATTGATTTCAAAAGGCCACATGTATTAAAGAGTACACTGGCTCACTCCTGCTTTTCCCAAAGGAAACTTCTCTCACTGATTTATAAAAGATCACAAGCACTGTGCTACAAATAAAAGAAATGATGTGGCCATATGTTCAAATTTGCTTTATTTGGCTTGTTTTCATCCAGGAAAATACAGAAAACAAGAGAGATAATGTATCAGTAGAGCATGTAACTTTAGATAAAAACTAATTAAGCAACAAACATGACACAGGCAATAATTATAAAAATATAGAATACACAGTTTTGATTGACTGAAGTTATTTTCAAATCTGAACTGAACTGCAACTGCTGTGGTCAAAAATACTTCTGTAAGCTTATCTCAAAAGTTTTGTTCAAAACCTTCTTTTAAAAGGAAAAAAATATCCCAAAACATGTTAAAAACCCCATGAACTCCCACTTTCTGCTCAGAAAGGAAGCGAAGTACAAGTCAAAACTACTAAAAAGCCCAGCTTGCAATGATGCATATCTGGTATTCCAAACAAGTAGAAAAAAAAAAAGGACCAGGTGGTGTTTTGGTTGGATCAGATGTTTTTTTAATTAGAAAAAGTGAAATATACAAATAAATAATTCATATGGTGCCTACAATAGTAGAACAAATGTCACCCCTCACATCCTTAGTAACACAAGCAGACAAACACACAAAACTTTTTACCAGACTCTGGAGCAGCCACTGTTCTAGACCCAACAAAATACTTGTTCTGAACACTGAATCTTAAGTTTT
>VZTZ01033098.1:78738-105301 GCA_013400955.1 Drymodes brunneopygia
AGGAAGAGCTGGGAGTGCTGAGGGCTCACTGTAGAAGAACTCTGGCCAACAGCACTCTTACCCTACTGACAATAACATTGTGACAAACTCCTTGAAAATTCTAAAATTAAAATATCAGTCCCAGGAAACACTATACACCTAAGTGCAAAAATATTCCTGAATAATTCATCTGAGATCTTACCATCAATTCAGGTCAAACAGAACACATTTACCTTTGTTTGACTCAACTCCAATCCTGTTCTTCCACGCAGACAACAGCATAAATAGCTACCTGACTCCAGGCACATCATTTGGAGGCAGAGCAGGGCACATGAGCTCTCTCTCATCTCACCAGTGCAACCACTCTATGCTGGGACACTCAGAGTTGTCAGGGAAACAAGCCAGCTTTCTCCAAGTCTTCTAATCTCTCATTCCCAACATTATGCCTTCCATGCTGTCCAAGAAAATATTCTTTTGTGTTTCCATCAAAGCCTTAATGAGTTCTCCTAGTGCTGCTTTCATCATCACGGAGTTCTCACTCCCAGGTTAATTAGTCCAGAAAGGAAACACGACTTACCGAGTGAATTTCAAAGTTGTCACAGAATCACAGAATATTCTGAGTTGTGGGAAGGCACCCCACAAGGATCATCAAGTCCAGCTCTCAAATGAACGGCCCACATGGGTATCGAGCCCTCAGCCTTGGCTTTATCAGCACTATGCTCTATCCAACTGAGTCACCTTATCCCAGGCTGTGACATGATAAAGGAGGCCAGAGACTGCCAATATTCATCATCCCTACATAGGATCACTTCACTGAAATAACCAGCTGCTTAATAGAAATCAAACATAACGTGTGCAGCAGCGGTGAGAGAATGCTTTCCTTTTGCGCCATGGTGAGACATCAACCGTATTGCTCAGGCCCCAGCTGCTCATTTCCTTTTTCTGTACATTCTGATGGGACAATCGTGCAGCCCAGCAAGGGCAGCAAACATGTCAGTGGGCTCCACATGAGCTCCAGGCAGTGTGTGCCCAGGATCTGGGCTCAGTGGAGCTCCTGCAGACAGACAATCATCTCTGTTTTCCCTAGGTCTGTCTACTTGTGTCCAGGTTATTTGTCTTTCCTTGAGGAACTGCCTCCTGGTTTGGAAACAAGGACAAGTTTTCACAAGAGCTATTTTCCCTTTGTGGTTACTGTGACCCCGGATGAAAACACCTTCCAGTGAATGCTCAAGTAACAGAGAGGGAAGCGGAGAAGTGAGATGGAGAGTATGTCCACATAACCAAGAAAATAGCATGCTTCAGGCCCAGTTCAAGAGTGATCAGGAAGGAACTTGTCCAGGACCAAGAGGAACAATAAATCAGGGAAGTCTGAAGAGAGAAGGGCAAAATCAGGAGGAAAGAATTTGAAATCAGGAACGCTTTAGGAATGGATTAAATAAAATATAAATCATTACCTCACTGTATGTTTCCTTACCAAATTACATTAACAAACTCTTGCCAGAACAGGCAATCCTTCTGATCCATACTTCATCAGCAAGGACCAACCTACTTAACTTCTGTTTCAAGTGAGAAGTGGGAAACTTTCTTTTGTCAACCAATACACTCAGCTACATTGTTTCCAGAAGTAATTTATTGGACTGCAATTAGTAAGGGACTATGTCTCCTCCTTTTCCTCTATGGAAACCCAGATTAGTAAAGCTGAGACTGCAATCCTATTCATTATTTCCCAGCTGTGCTTGTCCAGGTGGCCACACTTCCTTCTTGCAAGCAGAGTGACTCAAAGCATCAAGTTCACATTATTACCATCTCCCAGGATGCTCACTGAATATGGTCTCCAAAAAACAATTTAAGTGCTTTCAACTTGAAGCTGAAAGACTTTTAAGCCTTTCTGGGTGAAAAAATACTGGTCATCAACATGCAGGTTCTTGTTCAGTGCTGATTATGCCACTAACTTCAATCCATCTTAAGAAAAAAAAAATCCAGACAAACCCCTACCATACATCCTCTTAGCTTCTAGCTTAGCTTCCTTCCTTGACATCTTGTTATGCAGCAGACTCTGAGAGCAGCTGCCACCATGCTTTCAAAGCAAGCAGCGTTTTAGTTAGCAGAGCAACAGCTGGGGGATACAGAAGTGAAGCAGGCAGGCACATGGCCTGACATGTCATGGAAGAAGTCACCCAGAAGCATCCCAAGTCTACTTCTCAGACTTGGAATCTGGAAACAATGTGCTGAGGCAAAATTCATAGGCTGATGAAGGATAAAGAAAGGATCAAGGAAAGAGCACAAGCATGCATTCACTCCTTCAGAGGCAGCTGGAGCAGCTGCCTGACCTCAGGCTGGATGATCTGTGTGGCAAGGCAATGGGAACACATTCAAAGGCAAAAAGGAAAAGTCATTCTTACAGTGCAATCAGAAGTGATATTTCTTCTTCTGTTTCTTTTTTTTTCAAACTCTTTCATAGGAACCCAGCCCTGCCTACATAGAAGTTGTTATCTCTCACAGACACTTTACCTTCCTGTCCCTTATGTCAGCACAATTCAAGACTCAGAGTAATGACATCCTTGAGCATGTCAGGGACAAAAGCACACAAAGAGAGGAGACAGCTGTAGGAATTAAACAATGCACTGTGACTTGAAAACTAAAGCAAACATTTTGACAGGTTCTGAGGACCAGGCTGACAGCCAAAAAAGCAACCCTTTATAGATTTTACAGGAACCTTGAGGTTTCTCTGAGGAAACACGCTGCTCTGCGCATGTTTACGTTTTGTGAACTTAGGGGTGGCCAATCTACTCTTTCTAAGGCTCCTTAACTCTGCTACCACACTTCAGCCCCAGCCTGAACTACCTCAGCCCACACTGAGGTTTGGTTCTTGCCCTGCTCTGTCAGCACAATCCACCTTACAACTGATGGCTTGAGCAGCACTTGACCCAGAGGTGCCAGGAGCTCCTGGGCCAGGCAAGCAGCCCTTCTGCCCTTGTCCATGGTTAATATTGCTCTTCTTCCTGGGAAAACCACAGCTTGCCCTACACTATGCTCAGGGCAGCAGCACTGCTGGCTCTGTGCTTTCCCTCTGCATGGAGAGGTAACCTGGCTGATCTGAGAGTGCCAGATTGTTAGAATCATAGAAGATTGGATTGGAAGGCAGCTTTGAAGGCCATCCAATCCTACCCCCCTGCAATGAGCAGGGACATTTTCCACTAGACCAGGTTGCTCAGACCCCATCCAGCCTGACCTTGAATGTCTCCAGGGATGGGGCATCCACCATCTCTCTTGGCAACCTGCTCCAGTGTTTTATCACAGAACCACAAAATCACTGGGTTGAAAGAGACCTTTCAAGATCATCAAGTCCAACCCATGCCCTAACACCTCTACTAAACCATGGCACCAAGTGCCACGTCCAAACTTTTTTTAAATACATCCATGGATGGTGACTCCACCACCTCCCTGGGCAGACAATTCCAATATTTAACCACTCTTTCCATAAAAAACTTCTTCCTAATATCCAACCTATATTTCCCCTGGCACAGCTTAAGACTGTGTCCTCTGGTTCTGTCAGTCGCTGCCTGGAGAAAGAGACCAGCCCCCACCTGACTACAGCCACCCTTCAGGAAGGTGTAGAGAGTGATAAGGTCACCTCTGAGACTGCTTTTCTCCAGGCTAAACAACCCCAGCTCCCTCAGTCGTTCCTCACAGGGCTTGTGTTCCAAGCCCCTCACCAACCTTGTTGCCTCCTCTGGATGCTCTCAAGTGTCTCAATGTGCTTCCTAAACTGACAGGCCCAGAACTGGACACAGCACTCAAGGTGTGGCCTCACCAGTGCTGAGTACAGGGGGAGAATGACCTCCCTGGTCCTGCTGGCCACACCATTCCTGATACAGGCCAGGATGCCATTGGCCTTCTTGGTCACCTGGGCACACGGCTGGCTCATGTTCAGCCTGCCATCAGTCAGTACCCCCAGGTCCCTTTCTGCCTGGGCACTGTCCAACCACTCTGTCCCCAGCCTCTAGTGCTGCAGGGGGTTATTGTGGCCAAAATGCAGGACACAGCACTTGGACTTATTAAACTTCATCTTGTTGGACTCTCATTGTAAAATACTTCTTCCTTATACATAATCTAAATTGACCCTCCTTTAGTTTAAAACTAAAATTTATTATTCCTTGTTTTATAGCAATGAATTCCCAGGAGAAGAAACTACAATCTCCCATCACTCAGGGTGAGTGAGGTACTGCAGCAACAAGACTTGCACTTTTGGCCAGCATCCAGGAGGAAGCTCTTCAGAAGCCATCAGAAGCAACCATTTGTTTCCTTGAGAAAATCAAAAGTTTATATTGCAATCTCTGGAAAACCTCTGGAAATTACTGCCTTTTGTATTTTACCAACAAATGTAGCTCAGGACAAAGTAGACTGTTGCCTTTCAGATCTAAGACACAATCCCATGACACTCAGCTCCTCTAGGGATACTGTAGCATTGACACATCCTTTTAACTATATTCAAGCTTTTCGTTTTCCCATCTTTTAAGAAGAAAAGTGCAAGTTGGTGTCATGAGAAACAAAAATTATTGTGGTTTCACAATTGATTTCAAAAGGCCACATGTATTAAAGAGTACACTGGCTCACTCCTGCTTTTCCCAAAGGAAACTTCTCTCACTGATTTATAAAAGATCACAAGCACTGTGCTACAAATAAAAGAAATGATGTGGCCATATGTTCAAATTTGCTTTATTTGGCTTGTTTTCATCCAGGAAAATACAGAAAACAAGAGAGATAATGTATCAGTAGAGCATGTAACTTTAGATAAAAACTAATTAAGCAACAAACATGACACAGGCAATAATTATAAAAATATAGAATACACAGTTTTGATTGACTGAAGTTATTTTCAAATCTGAACTGAACTGCAACTGCTGTGGTCAAAAATACTTCTGTAAGCTTATCTCAAAAGTTTTGTTCAAAACCTTCTTTTAAAAGGAAAAAAATATCCCAAAACATGTTAAAAACCCCATGAACTCCCACTTTCTGCTCAGAAAGGAAGCGAAGTACAAGTCAAAACTACTAAAAAGCCCAGCTTGCAATGATGCATATCTGGTATTCCAAACAAGTAGAAAAAAAAAAAGGACCAGGTGGTGTTTTGGTTGGATCAGATGTTTTTTTAATTAGAAAAAGTGAAATATACAAATAAATAATTCATATGGTGCCTACAATAGTAGAACAAATGTCACCCCTCACATCCTTAGTAACACAAGCAGACAAACACACAAAACTTTTTACCAGACTCTGGAGCAGCCACTGTTCTAGACCCAACAAAATACTTGTTCTGAACACTGAATCTTAAGTTTTAAATCTCCATTGTTGATTTTTCAGATTGGCAGTTTGTACTCTTAGTAAACATATGACATAAAAAGCACAATCCAAAATGCTACGCACTCTGGTAAGATGGAATATTTCACATGCACAAACAAATGCTTGTCGAAGCCAAAAGAAAAGAGAATACTGTTAAGTGATCCCAATACAATCACATTCAGGCAGAAAGAAGACTGAGAAACACCTTAAACACCGGCACTCATCAGCTGAACAAAAAACCACCAGAGGATCCCCTGCAGCCCTTCCATCTGTCTATCCTGTCAGCAGAATGGGCCATTAGGAAGGTACACCCAGAGGTAGGCTTGTTTTTAGCCATGTGGGGCAGGTGCAGAGCCCTGCACAGGTGCTCAGAGGCTGTCATGACTTAACCCCAGCCAGCAACTAAGCACCACACAGTGCTTGTACAGTCCCCCAGGAGGGAAGGGGAGAGTCGCAAAGATAGCCTCATACTAGCTTCTATCAAGAAAATTAACTCTGTCCCAACCAAAACAAGCACAGATGCAGAGAGCACCTGGAGCCTTGAGCCCCTCCCAAAGAGGAGAAGCTGCAGGGCAATGGCCAGGACTGCAGGGTCCCCCTGAGCAGCCTGCTGCTGCCAGCAATGGGGGGCAAGCACCTGGAACCTTAAGCCTGGAAATGGCCAGATCAGCAGGCAGTGATGAGCGACTTGGGGGGGCAGGATAGCAGCAGAATTAGGTCTCAGCTCCTAGGAACAGTGCAGTGCCTTTATCTGCTACCAAAAGCATGACAAATCAGTAAGCTCAGTGTCTGTAAGACTGACAACTGGTATCGTGACAGCCACAGCAGTGACACGGGACAGTGAGCTCAGAGTGTGACATCCCACCCAGTGAGGTCCAGCCATGGGATAATGGCTTTTGGCCAGCTAAGCATTTATCTGTGTTTTAAAAGACACAATAAAAATAGATGGAGACAGGGTAGAGGGTAGACTACTCTGAACAATGCATAAGATGAGCACAAAAACTGTTGACAAAGTCCATGCCTTTTGAGAGCTCAGCAAGGAGTAGGATAGGGTATTAACAGAAAGGAAAGAAAAGATGGAGAAGACAATGCTTCCATGACTGGCCTTTGTTACCATCTCCTCCTCACTTATGTATTTAACCCCACCCTAAAAAACCCCCAAAACCCAGAAGAAAACTCTCCAGGATTAGAAAGTACTCAAATAAAATAAACTACTTATACATTATATAACTTACTTACAATTCTTCTTTCTAAACTGTGGCTGCCACTGCCTTTGTTTGGTCACCTGCTTGGAGACCTATTATATTGGAGACCTTTGCATTCCACAATAATTTTAACATATTCAGTGTGGTTTGAGTCCTGTGATTTTGAGTCCACCAGGTCTTTCTAAACAGAGAAAAAGGAGTTGGGACAGCTGGATAAAAGAAGAAAAAACAGATGACAGGACAAGGATGAAGAACTCAGAGTTGCTGCAAGTGAAACTGCAGACAGGTGCTGGCAAAAATTAAATGCCTCTCTACTGCAAGAGCAATTAGGCACTGGAAGAGAATCCCCAGAGAATTTGCAGAGCTTCTATCCATGGACGTTTTTAAAACCCAGCTGGAAGAAGACAAATACATTTTGCCCAGCAGCAGTACAAAGAGTGGCATAGGCAAAGAAGGTTTTGCCTGGCAAAGTCTTCTCTGCAGAGCAGTAGACCAGGTGGTCCCTCCAATCCTGCATTTCAAGATTAAGGGCCTAGATCAGATAACAAATATTTTGTTAGTCGTTTCAGTGATCAACTCAGCTTCCAGATAAGGCAAGTGTGTATGACATCTTTTCCTTTTTTTGCTGCTTCTTTCCAGCCAGTCAAGTCGCTATGTGTAATGTCGACTTCAGGCTGCTGGCTTCCAATGATCTGGTAGATGGATGGAAGTCCTCAAGGATCCTAGGAAACACAAAAACAATCCCAGGAAAGGATGAGTTGTATCCATTGTGTTGCTGTCTCAGGTTTTGCTTAGCAGTGTGGCTGCTGTTGGGACAGGAGGAAGACAAATGCACAGTAAGGAAAGTGGGGAGCAATAGTAACAAACCCACCCTTTGGTGAACAACTTCCCTGCTTGTTTAATTCTGGAAATCACACACTCTGCAGAATTCAGAATATGACAGTGAGATAAGGAATATACAAAACCCTGAAACGACCTGTGAACTGTGAAAAGGAAACCAACTTTCCTCACTGGTAATAATACACTCAAAATTAATTAACACACATATATTGAGTATATAAATAGTTCAATATTTCAGAATGTCATTTGGATGTTTGAGATCCAGTACTCTACCTTTACATGGCTTTGAAGACAATAATAAAATACATGGCATCTTTCCTTTTCATATGGAGGAATATGAAAGAGGTTCCTTATCTAATAACCCTGCATACAGACAAAGTATTTTGTAAAGTATTTTGGAATCAAGCCTATAAATAATTCTTACCAAGGAAGTGAATGAGAAATTGAAACAGAGAGGCAACTATTCACATATCACAGGAATGCTATTTTTTCTCCCTTTCAGCTGTCAGTCATTTTATTTCCTGATTTTACACAAAGCCCTGCTGTTGGAAAGAAAAGGAGAAGGAAGGATCAGAAAATTACTTCATAATGAAATATGAGCACAAATATGAAGCACAGGATACAAACTGTACTAGTCACATATACTAAAAGCCTCCCTGTTTGCAAAGAAAGGGCTCTGGGTTTTAGTAGCACAGACTTCAATGCCTTCCCTTTAGATCTGCAGGACAAATTCCAAGATGTTTCCTACAGCACTACCTTCATCCTGCCGGTAGCAAAACAGGATTTATTTCCTCCTTCCAGACAAAAACCCCAGCTATGGCCCAGGAGACCAGAATTAACCCATGTGACCTTCCCCTCCTTCCTCCTCTGTCACTCCCTTTTCCTGGCTTTTCTAAATGGAAAGCAAGATAAGGAGCATGCTTTTCCCAGCAAAACATGGCAGGGAAAACAAGCAACACACGAGCCATCCCTGTCCTTCACAATGAAAACAGGTAGCACTAAAGTGCAGACAGCTTGGAGAGTGTGCCCATCCTCCCTCTATGTATGATACAGACCAGAGGGTACTGCCAGACACGTTTCTGTGAACAGAAAATTAGGTGGAATTACACAGGAGCAGGAAAGGGTGTATTATTAAACCCAGAAAACATCTTCACTTGAGTAGCAAAATATTTATGTCTGCGGGAAACCTGATGGGCAGCCTGACAGCAGAATTACCCTTTCACTGACATTTTCATCATGAGGGTTGTTTGGTTTTTAAATTCCTCCCCTCAGTAGCTCTGTTTAGGTCTGTTTGGCTATACTGTTTTTACACTGTGGCATTTTGGGGTTTTGGGATTTTTTTGTTTGTTTGGTTGGCTTAGGTTTGGGTTTTTCTTTGGTGTAGTATTAAGAAGGCTGAAGGAATGAGGCTGTTGTACACTCACTGCACATATTTTGCTTTTTTGCAGGAATTCAAAATGGGACAAATATAATCTCCTACTCCCACTAAAGCCACACTTGAGAGCAAATCAAGGCTACTCTAAAATGAGCCTCACCAGCTGGGACACGACTGCCAGAAACCCACTTGTTTGTGAGCAGAGGAAGTGTGTTATATCCATCTGCCTCATGAAAGAGGGGGTTATGTCCTGAGTTTATAATCTGAAAGTCTGGTATTTAGTAGTCTTCTCTGGAAAAATTATGCTGAAGATTCTCCTAAAACCAAGGTGCTACTATATTGTTCCCAACTACTGAGTGTCTCGCTGATAAGAAAACCAGATGTCAAAGGAAATCCACTGAAGAAACATGCCAAATTGTAAGATAAAATAAGAATGGTTGTAATTTTTAAGCTAGAGCTTAGAAACAGAGCCTTTCCCAAACTGATTACAGCCTAGAGAATACTGCTAAAATGACTCTTCCAGAATTAATTACTATCTTTACTATAAACAAAACAATGAAAAGTGTAACCAAGTACTTGTTCTTATAAAGTTTCCCAAACACTGAAAATCCTGCGTAATACTTATTTCCCGGCCTTCCAGGACATATTTGGCCACCAAAATTTGGGTTTCTCATATCCAGATATTGTAGCTGATCAGTTAAGTTGCTCTTTTACCTTACCAGACCTGATTCTATGCTGTCTGTAGCAACTCTCTGACTTCAAAAGGTAACAATCTTAGGAATTGTTAACTTAGGAATCTTAAATTCCTATTCAGGGTACTAAGTGATCTCCAGCTTGTAACAAAGAGGTATCTTGAACCTGTTTTGGAGTACTTGTGTATGAATCACACTAAGGTTCAGCATTTCTTTGGAATACAGGTAGCTGATTGTGTTCAGACACAAACAGAATCATAGAATCATCAAGGCTGGAAAAGACCTCCAAGATCATCAAGTCCAACATTTGACTGAACACCACTTGTCAAGTAAACCACAGCACTAAGAGGCAAAGGCAATGCTGCTTACATCTGAGTTCCATAAAATCTCCACCTGAAGGAAAACCTGAATGTTTTGATTTCCAAACAGGCAAAACACATTTCTATGCTGGTGAATCATATTTCTGCAGAATCGAATTTTTGGTCTGGCCTATTGCCTTCTTCTATGGCTCTTCAAGTTTTCTTTTTCCAGGTTAACCTATTCTATTCAGCTTTCTTATCTATTCAGTGTCATATCTATTCAATTAGAAGCCCAATTTTTTTCCCCTCTGTTTTTTTTAAACACAAACTTATTATTTGACTATTTCTGAAGCTTTCCACATGGCAAAACTTGCACAAGCTATCCATCATACCAATTCTTAAAAAACAACCCAAACCAAAAAACCTATTCTGGCCTTTATATGCATTTGTGAATTAGTCCTTCCTCACAGGTTAGCACAAGCCTGCAGAAAAAAACGTATGCGTGGAATTTTATACCCCTGCAGATTGCTTCATCCTGAGGATTAACTACAAAACTTCTTAACTGGCGAGGCTGAAATATGAGTGTCCTGAAAGACATGAAATAAGCAAGTGATGCTAAGGAAAGCATTCAAGTCAAGACACATAAATGACAGGAATTTATTCAGGCTAATAGCCTTTATTTTGCTTCCACCCAGGCACTTGGCTTCTGAACTGGACTGCTTTATCTTGGTGTGGTCCACACTTAAGCTCTATTAGTTGAGTAAGGAATGAAAGGATTTAACTTTTTATCAGATGAGCAGCACCAAGAACCTTCAGGCATGGGAGAATTTATGCCTGGTGATTCTTTACAGCCTGCTCACTGCACTTATATCAAGTGATGGGCACAGCCAGGTCGGCCTGCCTACTTGGTAGAGGATGAGATGTGACTTTTCCAAAGCTTGTGTGTCAGCACTTGCCACAAAGGCTGCTCAGTTTGATTCCAAACAAGTCACTTTTCCACACAAGTTGTGGAGACACTTCACTTTTCAGGGAGAACCAAAATAAATGCATGCTCTGTAACTGGTACACAAGGCAAATGCCTGAGGGATGGGACATCAACTTTCAGCTCCTGCTCTCAACCTAATTCCCAAGCATCTACCATGAAGAGGAAGGAAACAACAAAAATAAAAACGAAGCAAATACACTCAGAAGCAAAAGCACTTTGAAGAAACTTTGTCAAGAGAAGAGTCCCCAGCCATCCAGATGAAAAGCTACTGTTCTACTTTAAAAACTGAGCATCTTGCCAAGCCTGGAAAGGCTGTGCTTGTTATGTAGCGCAGAATGAAAAGAGGTATTGAAGTCCCAGACAGACCCTGGCATTCTCGAGCCACAGCTATTAACTCTCTATTGTGCTGTTACAAACAGCACATCCTAAAGTATGTATGTAGGCGCTGCTTCTCATTCCAACCAGTCTGAGGACAATAGAGCATAAAACCAGAAAAGGGCTTTTTGCATGACATTACTGCCTTTGGGGTGAATCAACCTCAACCAATGCTTTAAAAAGCATAAACATATTTGAGAGATGATCAAGGAAAAACAAGAAACCACAAAACCAGACTGGGATCCAAAGCTAAGAAGTTTAGGGGATTTCCTCATCACAATACTTGTGGAGTAGTAACACACTGTAGATACAGTGTTAAAAATTACTGTAGCTCCACGGATATTCTTAGTATTCAAAGGATGGCCAGGAAAGTGACATCGGAATCATATACAAAATAAACAGTAAGTAACCCTTAGCCACCAGCAGAAAAGAGCATTCTGGGAGGGAAAAAAAAAAAAATCAGATGGTGACAGAGTAATCAAACTGCTGAAGTTTTACAGCAAAAAAATTAATGATGTCTTCAGGGAAACAGACATAAATTAGGAAGACAGACCAGACTACACATTTCACTAAGATGGTCACTGTATGAAGGAATATGATCAGCTGGTCAAAATTACTCTGGATACAGTAATGCTGCCTTTATTCAAAACTGATCCAGGTCAGTGCTTTACATTTTTGAAATTCAAGACCGAAGAGCAACTGAAAAGATACAGACAATTACTAATAAAAACTAGACTACATTAAAAGAACAGAGACTCAACAACTTACAGCCTCACTGCAGAAGTCACATCCTGGCACCTAAGTTAATCAAAACCCATGAAAAACAGGAAGGAATGCAATGATATCATTCAAATCCTGCTTTTCTTGATAAACTTTAATCCTACAAACATCCCCTTCCAAACACTGTTCATCTAATTTACACCCTCTGCCCAAGTGAACAGGGATTTACATGAAGTCTTGACCTTGTGACATGTTGGCATAAGGAATCTTGACATCTTCCCAGGCAGCAGGACATGAGACCCCACTTCTCTTGGTGCCACAGAGGGACTTCAAGCTTTGAGCCTTTAGCTAAGGAAAAAGAGGCACAGTGCTATCAGTGGAAACTAATGCTTTCCTGTATCTTATGCTTATGCTGTTGTGCATAGCTGAGGTGTCTCTGCAGCAGCAAATCATGTCCTACATTCCCCCCTCATGGCACAAGGATACACGAGATGGCTTGGGGGTTCCAAGCCTGATGTCCAGCCTGTGGTGTAGGGTGTAAGGAACCTGCTGTCTCTGCCTGCTGGGGATGGCCCTGTTACAAACTATCGCTGAACCCGCATAAGGGCGTTGCCCAGGGAACCGAAACACCCATGGGCCAAAATCACGCTGGGACACATTTACATCCTCAGCCTACTCTAAACATGAAGAACCTGGCCTTGTCAAGCAGAGTTTCACTGAGTGACACTGCTCCAGCTCCGGGCCCCAGTGCAGACACAGCACCCAGTGTGGTTCCCATCTGCCAAGCAATGAAGGGGCTTCAAAACACTGTAAGGCAGCACCTGTGCTTTTCAGCACTCTCTTTTCCTGGTCAGTCTCAGATCTGCTCTAGGGGGTGACCCCAAAGCTCTATCAGAGCACCTCCATCACAAGGTCTCTCCTTCAAAGTATGCTTAGTACAAGCTCATTTGTGTTTTGAATGGTTGTCCTAGGAAAAAGACACATCTTTCTTGTGAGCATTTCACCTTTTCCTTCTGATCTTTTAAAAAACAGTATTTAAGGACAAACTCCTTGCACTTTAACTTCCAGGTTGGTCTGAAAATTCAACAAGAAATTTTGTCTTCTGATTTGTTTATCGGATCAATGAAAGTCTCACACACATTTTACAATTAAGACATTATATCTGGGGTGTAAGGACTGTTAATTTATCTTTCTTCTCAGCGAAGACTTGTGTCTCTGTCAGTAGCAGATTCATTAGGTCAAACCCTCTTAATAGTAGATGCAGTGGGTCTAACTTCACAATAGACAGGTGTGATACTCCTTGAAACATTTCTTTACTTAATATCACATTGCTGCCCTGAAGCAGGTTATCTAAAAGCCAGGAACTGAGTTAATAGGTGCTGGTGTTTCTAAATATATTAGTGGACTTTAAAGACAGGCATGGCATTTGGATTTAGTTAAAGAAGAGTGAAAGTAGCAATGACCATCCAATTTCTGTGATTTCTGAATCTTATGGTGTCCCCCCCACCCCAGTCTTTTTCTGTTCATTATGTTACCACTAATTAAGACTAGAGAGTTGAATTGATCCATGACCAGGTTATTACACACTCAGAGACATTACGCTGACTGCAACTTCTCTTTAATTCATCGTTAGGAAGCACACTTGTGCCAAATTTGAGCACACTTCTTCATTATATTACCCTGTTTGTCTTAAAAAATACAAAGATGGTGCTGTGACCAGTAGAAAATGCTTCCCCTGAGGGGACATCACTCTGCATGAATGGGTTTCTCTCCAGTGTTTACTTTGTCTGCCAAAATTTATCCGAGCATACTACACTTTGTGGGCTTCCAGGAAAATGTGAAATATAAGTATATTACTTCTGCTGAGACTGCCACCTAAAAGCAAACCAAGAGCAGCATGTCCTGCTCTGCTTGGATCCTTCCCTCACAATTTTCAGCCTGGGATTGTCCTTTGGCAGTGTGAAAACAGCTCTTAAACTTACACGCAACTGAGGCAACCTCTAAAAACCATAAACATATTACTATTATTATTTATTGTTGTTCAGTTGTCCAGTATGCCACTCTCATACCCCCAATGGTATCCCAACAAAGTCTCAGTCTTCTCTGCAGATGATCAGACCTTATTATGGGCTCCAGGAAAATCACACATCAGTGACTCACCACTTCAGCTCCTCCTGCATAGTATCTTCCTCCAGAACAGCATAATCAGGATCAGAACTGTGATGACAACTAAAAGCACTGCAATAATCACCAGCCAAAGCAAAGATGATCCCTCTTCTGTGAAATCAAAACAACAAAACACCCACTGCAAATTAATTGAGCTTATAGAGAAAAAAGCAAAACAAGCCAATGTCTGATTAATGACAGTGGTTCCTCTGATATGGTTAAAGGTATTGCTAAGACAAATGAAGGCAGCAATTGCTCAAAAGAGAGAATAAACCCATGTATCTTCAAACCCAAAGCTACTTACCCACAGAAAACGTGAAGAAAAGACGTGCTCATGGCAAAGAAGACTGCCATTCCCATACCTGGTACAGTGGTTGGCATACACACACAAGCAGAACCTCATACAAGTCTTGACACTTTCAGAAGAGTTTTTTGTTCACCCAGAATTTTATTATTTTTACTTTAAAACACTTAACTCTGTTGAAAAGGCGACATTATTTTAAGAAAAGAAGACAGGCTATGTTTTGCTGCCTGCAAAAAGCTCTACCCAACAGCTGAGCATAAATGTTGCTCCCTGCTTAGACATTGGCCACTTCATTTGACGGTCATCAATCAAAATGCTACTACAAAGGCCCATTTCAATGTTCCCTGACACTAGCTGGAAAACTGTATGATTTAAAATTTATTTGACTCAAGCCAAAATTACTATGTCTTTTAACAAAGATATGTTGAGCTTTGAACTTCTCATCCCCTAAAATATAAGATTGTTAAAACAACAAGCTTTTAGCTGATTTTTTATCCACTCAGGAAGAAATAACGACAGTCTTAGTTTTCTGCTTTCTGAGATATACATTTCCTTTTAAAAGGTTAAAACAAAAGAATACTGGAGACAGGACAAAAAGATTAATATGTTTTTTCAGAACTGTAATGTAATTCAGAATTCAGAACTAAAATGCTTTTGAATGTTTAGAGAGCAGATAATAAAAACCAGGTCCTGTTCTTTACTACTACTCCTATAACAATCACTTATTGAGCATGTAATTTTGGAATTAATCCACAGCTATTCTACCCTGACCATTACTTGCAATGCACATGTGCCTTAGCAAAAAAATCAGAGAAACTAAAACATAATATACAGGTTAAATACAAAAAAACCCATGCAGTAAGTTAAACTGAAACATTTGATTCAGAGACAGTTTGTTATGAATTTCAAAACTTCCAAGTTCATCAGGCAACCCATAGGGTTTCTACTCATCATTCATAGATACCAGCTGACATATTTGTATTAATTTTTAGGCTATTAAAGAAAATGATGAAGGCCTGTGTGGAAACCTAAGTTCAACTTGCTGCAAAATGCAAGATACCTCTAAACCCCGTATCTCCCCAGCTGATTAATTTGGCTTTTTTTCCCTCTTGGATAGGACTCCAATATGTTATTACTTCAAAGACAACAGTGAACAGAAACAGGATTTCCTGATATATACACATCTCGTTCCCTTCTCTTCCCAGAACATTCCTATCCAAATATACCACTGCAAAACATGGAGGCCAGGAGAATGCTAACAAGTTGCTTATACTGCTCACCTACCTCCTGTTATTTTCAGGGGCAATTCAAATGTTTCATTTGTGTTGCTTACTCTGCAGGTCAAATGCTGTGCACTGATGCTCTGAATGTTGTAGATTTCCAGTTTACTGGTGATGGACACAATCCCATTTTTGTGCTTGACTGTATTCTGTGTAGGAGTAGAATTGAACAGGCTGTTCCAGGTGATGGTGGGCTCTGGGAGGCCATCAGCATTACAGATGGCTATCAAGTGACCTTCAGAAATGTTGTGATGGACAGATGCATTGAGACCTTCCAACACAAATGAGACAAATCATCACCACAGTGAGCACCTGGTCATAAGCAGTAGTAGCAGTCTAACCATTATGAATCAGAGCAAAGCTCACTGGATTCACACTGAACCCAACAGCAAGGAATGCAAGAAGAGCTCTTTGGGTCAGGTCCCCTCCATGACTCAATACTTCTTCCCCCATACTGAAGTTATACACCCCAAAGATTTCACTCAATCTGAAATCCAAGTATTAAAAGAATCTGTTAAGTAAAATAATTTCTTGGTCCTATCTGCTAATCCCCTATCAATGGTAGGGTTTGGCAGAGCAGCTCACAGCACTGGGGTTGTACCTTGCACCAAAAGGAAACTGAAATGGGCAATATTGGTTTGCCCAAGTTCCAGCTGGGTCTGATCAAGGACCTACAAAGATCCTACTGCTTGCTTTTCAGCTGCTACTCAAGGAATAAAAAACAAGAGCCAAGGCGACCACAATAGTCTTGAATATGACCCACGGAGTTTTGCTCACAGCCGTAGTGCTCTGTTTCTACATCACATTTCACTCCTACACTGCAGTTCTTGAATCTACTCAAGGAAATAATGTGGGTGAGAAAACAGCTCTTATTTCACTAGAGACATATTCCTGAAGAAAACCTCACCAAAAACACTCAGGCAGGTGTTTCCTGAGAGGGAGCCAAAAGGATAAGCATTGAAGAGACACTTGTAACATCCCGAATCATCCATTCTTGTGTCCCAAAAAGTTATGCTTGTCTTGTTGAGTTCCAAACTTGTGAAATTCATTCTGTCTTCATAGGGCTTGTGAATCTTTAATCCACTTGTTTTACTGTATGTAGCTATATTATCATGTAATTCTTCTGAGTCCTTTTGCCACGTCACTTGCAGGACATCCATGGGTTTTGTCAGGGCACAGGTCAGAGTCACACTGTCACCCATCCTCACTTCTGTGTGTCCAGCCTGTGGAACCACTGCAATGGCAGCAAACAGTTAATGCAATGGGCAGATATCACACATACTCAGAAGTTTGATGTAGATTCTAAGGCCTGGATTACCCACAGACACAACTCCTTCCGTTACATATTGTTTCTATGGCTTTCCCCTAACAAAAAATCCATCTCCTTAATATTCCTAGAAATCAATGAAGTTATGTTGATTTACATTGACCAAGGCTTTAGATTTCTTCTAAGCTACTTACAAGACAAAAAGATTTACCTATTTCTGTACCCGTATCTGCAGACTTCCTTCTTAAGTTTTACTAAATCAGCTCGTAACATCCTATTCTCAGCAAGTACACAATTTTTGTTTCCTAAGATCTAGAGGAAGATTGACTGCATAGGAGAAGTACACACTAAGCCATTATCAGAGAAGTAAACAGCAAAATGCCTTAAAAAGACCTTCTGAACTTCTGACCTTCAGAGTTCACAGTGCATTTGAGACGGAGGGAAGGAAGTTCTTAAGGAATTCCCCACTCTTGGAAGCTGTCAACTCAGATCAACAATGGTGTCCAGTGTCACTGTAGATATGGGATGCTTCTTGTCCTTCCCATCTCTAAATGTTGCTCCGAGAGGTTTTGTGTCACAGCTACCAGCTCCATGTCTCTGTCTGAGCTGTGTCAAACAGCACCAGCAATCTATATTTCACTTATTTTTGTCTTTTTTCTGAGGCTTCTCTGTTGAAGCCTCAAAATCTGAAACCAGTTTCCCAAACAATTTCAAGCAGATTTCAGGAAATTCAACTTACCATTTGTCTTTCCAAGCCCTGAACATACCAAACACAAAACCAGAACTCGTAAAGTCATTTTGGAAGAGAAAATCTGCTTCACCTGAAGAAAGACAAGGAGAGATGACAGATCATCTTCTGGTGATATTTTACATTCAGGGCGCAAAAATTAACAGTAGATGTCTCATGTGAAAAAGAATGCAGTTCTGGGGTCAGATAGCAAGATTTGCCAAGTCTTATTGCCCTGTTTCCTACAACTGAATTGTAGACCTGCCTGGAACTGAAGTTTGTGTTATATTGAAGTGGAAACATTATTTTGCAAAAAATTCCTCTGTAATGCACTCTACCCACTGCTGAGTTTTTTTGCCAATGCCTGCAAAACAAGCTGACACATCTTGGGACCATCTTCTGTCAAGAATGTAAGCAAAGCCCAGCCTTTTAAAGATTTTTCTCAACATGCAAAAAATAAAAGAGAGAACCAACTGCAAAGCATTTTCTATATTATACAGGTTAAAAAGGGAGGGCCAGTAAATAAATAAATAAATAAGAGGAAGAAAAAAGTATTTAAAAACAAATTGCCAGCAAACTTGTGTACTCACAGCATACACACACAACCAGTACCCTGCCTTTAAATTTTAAATACACTGTGCTAAAACAACTCCTGATGTAACTCTCCAGTCACCATGTACAGAGACCAGGTTGTTATGTGCAGAATCAGAAAACAAGAACCCATCAGCAACGAGCCTAATGAAAAAAATTGTGAAGTCAAATATTGGCTGTAAGAAAGTCAGATAGATATTCCTACAAGCATGCAGAAATCAAGGGTCGGCATAACAAGCAGAAACTACCGAGCCACAGAATTGTTTATAAAGCAGTGAAAAATGTGTCACACCTGCAGGCAAGCAGAGTTTTCAGTAACAACCCTCTGCTTCAGAGGGTTGTTAGTACATGTTAAAGCCCTTAATGCACCACCGCACACACCCGGGGTAGCTGCAAGAACTCACCCAATGAGGAACGAGGCTTTACCGTGTAGATACATACAGCAGCTATATCGGGCACAGAAAGACAGAAGTCCTTTTAGGTCACAACCCCAATCACGGGTACTGCAGGGGTTGGGGAGACAACAACCAAAACGAACAGAAGAAAAAGAAGAAGAAAAGAAAAGAAAAAAAAAGGCATTCAAGACTGGAGCAAGTAAAGCTCAAATCCTTTACTGCACCTTCCCAAACCGCACCTCGGAGCGCTCCTGTGCCACAGGCTGTGCCCCTCCCTGGACAAATCGCTCCCCCGGCACTTTCTGGGAACCTCCTTTACCTTAAAGAAACTTTCACCCTACTGGCGTCACCCAGGGCTCCGAAGGCGGCTGCCAGGTGCTGAGACCGGCACCTGGAAAACCGTCCCGGCCGGGAAAACTCCAGCCTTGCGTCCCTCGGGCGGGGTCCCGCTCCTGGCGGCGCTGTCAGGCTGCCCCGCGCCGGCACCCCCTGCCGTCCTCGACCCGAAACCCTCCTCAGACCTGGGAATGCGATCCGGGAAGACGGAGAGAGGATTGGTTGCTCACGGCCACACGGAAGAAGGGAGAAAGATGGAATAACGGTCCGAGGAGGCAGAAGCGCCCACGCCGCGCCCACCGCGTCACGGCCCCTGGTCCCAGAGGAGCGGGTCTGGCGGTGTCCCGATGCAGCAGCGAGAGCCTTTCTCATCCAGCGCTAACCTTCCCCTCAAGGGTATTCATCACAGCCCACTAAGAAATTATTTTGGGCTATATCTCTTTATAATTGGGAGTGGTCTTTTGCTTTCGCTGCTGCCTTCCTGTTGGGTGGGGAGGAAAAGGGGCAGCGGAACTGATACTGGGAAATCTCTCTGATTTTGACCATTTTCCTGTTATTAGATTAGGATCTTCAGTGATAAAACTACAACAGAGATAACTTATCAGGCCTTGTCACAGAGAGAAACAACCCATTTCCCAGTCTGATTAACTAGAAACAGCATCTTTAGTGAGCTATATACAGAATAATCAGTGTCTGCTCTTTCTTCAGATGCTTTCATACACATGCACACGTTCATACATTGTTCATACCAGTTGAAATGTTTATCTTGCCAGGCTCCAGAAGGTCTCCTGTTTTAAGCCATCATCGCTCACAGGAAAAAGCAAGCAGCACAGTTTCATCTCCCTGCCAAAATTAATTGATAAAGATGCCCATATAAACCCAGAAACTCATTCTTATTTAAGACACAGATGTGTGGGAATATTTGGAGCAATGCTACTAAACTGTCTCAAGGAAGAAGGTGATGTTTGCAGCTTTCCC
Organism: Drymodes brunneopygia; assembly: GCA_013400955.1. Classification (NCBI taxonomy): domain Eukaryota; kingdom Metazoa; phylum Chordata; class Aves; order Passeriformes; family Petroicidae; genus Drymodes; species Drymodes brunneopygia. The sequence goes on from VZTZ01033098.1 coordinate 98,593, forward strand.
GGGTCATCCCAGGCTCCCAAGTGTTAACCTTGCCTGTCTTGCTGCTGTCAGTACCTCGGAGCACAAAGGAGAGCCTTTTGACCTGAGCCTTTTAACAGAAAGCTTCAGCTGTCCCCAACAGACCAGGCCTAGCTTGTAGCTGGGGTCTGGAGGTCAGGGCAGTGTCTCTACCAGATGAGTAGAGCTGTACTTGGAGACATCTTCCCCACCACTGTGCTTGATTTAGTGCAGCCTTTTCCCCCTGCCAACTAACTAACCAAAACCCCTTGGCTTTTCAACAAAATTTTGACTTTACCACTACTTTATTTCCACATTTCTTTCTATCTCCTAGGACCAATCACTATATCTTAAGTCACATAAATTTCCCTCTGCTAGCCTTCCCCTTTTTGTTCTCTCTGAAACAGGCCAGCAACTAACCCCCAGTTGTTTGAGACTGATGTACCTACACCCTTCACACTCTTTATGTTTTAATGGGAACAATAGGTTAGCAAGTTTCCTGTGCTCACCTGCCTTCACCATAGCTGAGGGGATTTTAGAGGGAAGCCCAGAGAACTGACCACTGCACAGCTTAAAATAAATTTATCCAGAAGTGCCCTGTGCCATCAAAGCAATGAAAAGAGGGAAATCCCAGTGAAATCTTCCTGCTCTTATTACATGAAAATAAAGGGGACTTTTGGGGGATTTGAGCAATATATTATAGTAACTCACATCTACTGAGGTGGAAAATGTCTGTGTTTAGGCAAATGTTATTACTTCTTCACTGGGCTGGAGAAACCTAGAGAAGAAAGAAGAAAATTATGAAAGGGTCTGGAAAACAAGAGGGCTGCTTCTTTGGAAGAGAGGGAATAAATTAGAGCTGAGCAGGGAAAGGATGATACTGAAGCAGTAGATAAAGACCAGAGGTAACCTCAGGGCAGGCAGAAGCAAATGAGAAATACTCCAGACAAACCAGCAATGGTGGTAGATTCAAAATATTTTTATATTTACAGGAGAACAGGGCACAAAAATCCCCTTCTGCCCTATTCTGTGTTCTAATGTGAGCTGTTTCTTTTTACATGAACCTGGCTCAGCTCAGCAATCTTTGCCAAGTTTTACAAGGTTACTGAGAAGGTTCGTCACCTTCTCTGGAGCTGGTGTTGGCCAAGGTGACATGGACATGGTATGATAAAACCTTTGAAGTTAATTCGAAAGAGAGTAAGTAGAGAGCTCTTGTCCTAAAATCCAGACTGGTCTTTGTTCCTCTTTTTTTTAGTTTATTCAGCTGTAATACACCCTGCATGCTGGTGGAAGAAGCAATCTAAAATTCCCTCTGTCATGAATGAGGTCTATCTTTATTCTTTCCTCTGCCTTCTGGGTGGACACATTCCACTACTAATATATTTCTTAATTCTTCCCTTGATTTCTGGGCTACTGACCTCTTATAAGCAGAGCCATTTGAGCCACTAGCCAGTGAAACCTGTACAGGCTTAAGGCAAATATATGATACAGCTGATCCAAGTTGCCATTATTTAACAGCAAAAAGGATAAAAAAAAGGGTGAATGGAGTCAGTGACACAGATTCCAGTAAAACCAAACACATGAGTTTTACAGGATGTACTGCCTGCTGGAGGTTTATATCAGAACATCTGCTCTGATGATTGAACTCTCTTCTGCCTTTGCTCACATCAGTTAGCATATCCCCCTTAATCATCAGCTCAGGCAGTGCATCTCCAAGTTGCAGATGCTCAGATGGGTCTACTAGAAGGCCTAGCCTGCTCCACAGGATCTGCCACCAGCTGTTATTTTGCTCATGATCGTGGTCAAACCACATCTCTCTCTCTCAAGCTTGCTTCCATAAAACAAGCAAAGGTTAAACTGTTTAAAGTTTGAGATCCTGCCAATTTCTCCAGTGCAAACTGCACAAGATTTCCCAGCAGAGAAAGTTAGCCATGCGGGTGGGGATAAAAGCACAAAAAAATTTCTGGAGTCCCTTTCAGTGTCAATTTATCAGTGTATAAGGAGAGATTGGATCGAGGAAGAGGGGCATGGGGGAACAAAGGCATGGAGGGGGTGTGGAATTGGAAGAAGAAGAAAGTGACCATGTTAGTGAAAGTTTTAGCCGAGAACAGAGCAGACCAGGGGGGCAGGGGGGCACAGAAGGTAGTACACACCCCACTGCAGCAGGTGGTAGGAGCTAAGGAATCCATAATTGTTAAGGTGTTTAATGTAGATTTGTTTTACACACACACACAAAGTGTAACTTGTTATTAAGGGGTCCTGAAGTGATTTTAGCTTTAGAGAAAGAGCAAGAAAAAAGCCTAAACAGTGTTGCTGGCCTTGCAGTATTGGGAAATGCTATATAAAGTATGGTCGTGGAAGAGAGGGGTTGAGAGGGGCTGTGAGGGTCCATGAGAGGCCACAAGGGGACAAGAGGGGCCGAGAGAGTAGATGAGATTGCAGCTGGAGACTTCTTCCAGCTACAGACAAAAGAGGCATAAATGTTCAAGCTGATGGAGCAGTTGAAGAAAGGATTTTAGGTTTGGAAACTGATGAAGAGTTTAATCCTGTAGCAAGAACTTTTAGGGAAGACCCAAAGAAAGTTGTGAAGGTATGTGATGATTGGATATGTTATTGCTAGGGATCTGAGTAAGTTGTTAGAAGCAGCATGGAACATGAACAATAATGAGGAGTGAAAGCTGTGTTAGCAGAACAGAGCCCAATAAAGGGTGGCGTTGTGGGAGAGAGACAGAGAAGGAATTATAGGCAGTTGTACAGAGGTCTGTGTGCTATTTGTTAAGAGAAGGGCCACTGGAAATGGAAATATCTATGGGGAAAGGGACAAACAGGAGCTGCTGGACACTGGACTTAACCCAGAGCTTCTGATCAGGCAGGAAGGCTCACAATGTTAGAAGATGCGTGATGGGGACTGGAGGTGTCATCTCCAGCTGAACCTCTTGTTACATTAATGCTGGGAATGACAAATGGAATTTCTTAGTAGATACTGGAGTGGTGTATTCGGTTTTAAATATGTCTAAAGAAAAATTTAATCAGGAAACAATTCATGTTGGTGTGACAGAGCAAAAGGAAAACTGGCCTTTTGTTCTGCATTAAAATTTGGAATTGGCAAATGGGTGTTAGCCCATCAGTTTTCTTATATACCTGAATGGCCCATACCAATACTAGCAAGAGATGTATTGAATAAATTAAAAGCACAGATTACATCTGAAAAAGAAAAAAATCCAGGTTTCTGGCCACAGGCTCCTCTGTTACAGTGAGCTGGTTGGGTTTGTCCTGAGGCTGAGGGATTGGAGCAGCACTGCAGAGGCCTGTGACTGCTCAGGTGAACTGTTCTGTGGAAAGGCTTCACCTCGTACCTGGAAGGGTTCTTACAGTTTAGGAGATTTGCTGCTTTACATGGGCAAAGGAGTCTGGGCCAGGAAAGAAAGGAGACTATCTGTCAGACTCCTGATCCCCTTTCTAAAAAAGAACTGAGCCTGAATGCAGGAAAGCCTTTCAGGAATTGAAGCATGCTCGCATGCTCTATTGACTGCTCTTGCCTTGGGACTACTGGACTTAGGAAAACCTTTTGAACTATTTGAGCATGAAAATTTCCATCTAGCATTGGGGATATTGACACAACAACTGGCATCCTAGAAGAGCAAAGGATGGTCAGCCTGCCTCAGGACAGTAGTGGCAGCAGTCCTCCAAATCCAGGAAGGCAAAAAAAAAAGATAACCCTCTGGCAGCAATTGACAGGTTTTGTGCCCTGTACGGTTGTGATGGTTTTGGAACAAAAAGGACACTGGTCATTACCAAGCAGAGTTTAACATATCAGACAGTACTGTTAGAATAAGATGATGTGGAGTTAAAAGTAACTAACCTGAATCCAGCACTCTTCTTAACAGCTGACACAAATGGATGTGGGAGTTAAAATCAGTCCTTGCCTCCTGCCCAGGCCTTGGCAGTAGGTAGTAACCTTATTGAGGTAACCAGCACCCCAAAACCCACTCTTGTGTTTAAGTTCTTTTAATGATGACTGATTCTGTCTATTATAGAATGAATCATTTATTAATAGATGGGGAAACTAACAGACATAAGACTTAAAGTAAACCAATACTACAGAGGAATAAAACAAAAAGAAAGACTACTAGTAAATAACATACAGTGCACTATAAGGTACCTTTTTCAGTTACAGCTAGCGAAGAAATAGTATAAGCTTAGGATTCAATGTATCTTACCATCTAATTGCTGAAGGTGGGGCACACATTGAGATCCTTGCCCTCAATCCCTAGAGAAGTAATCACGAAACCTGCATCCAGACTTTGGGGAGAAGGTTCAAACACTTTTGGGGTGTAAGAGACTTCTGCCTCAGTGATAGCTCATGTATCTTTTATAGTGTAAAACCATGACTCTCTAGTCAGTAATTTTTCCTCTATCTCTCCTCCCATCAGTTCTCCAGACTAAGATGTAAACTCTCAGCTGAGGCTTGAGCCCCCCTGGCACCAGAGATGACCCCTGCTGGGCCTTTGTGCCCTTGGGTTATCTCTTTATGCACCAGTTATCTGGGACACACAGGAGGAGAAAGTGATGGAGATAAGTGTCCTGCCACAACAGCTGACCTGAAATGAAAGGAATTGGCCTATGATTGTTTGCTGACCACTGAACAGGTGTACCATAGTTGAGATGACCTACAGACATAGGATTGGGAACTCTTCATGGATGGGAGCAGCTTTGTGAAAAATGGAACCTGAAAAGCCAAGTAGCTCAGAGGTAACTCAGCATGAGGTAACAGAAGCCAGAGCTGTAACCCCCAACACATAGGCTCAGAAAGCAGAACTGATTGCATTGACAAGATCATTGGAGCTCTCACAGAATAAGACTGTAAATATATGGACAGACTTAAAATTTGCTTTTGGAGTGGTCCATGCCCATGGAGCCATTTGGAAGGAGAGGGCTGCTAATCTCCTGGGGATCCCCTGTGAAACATGGACAAATAATACAGAGATTGTTAGAGGGGGTACAGCCACCTTGAAAGGCGGCATTAATGCATTGTAAAGCTCATCAGTCTGGACAGACCCCAGTAAATATTGGAAATTGCCTGGCTAACAAAGCAGCCAAGGAGGCTGCTGGTGGGGACATCCTGTTGGTCTTACCTGAGAAATAACAGTATTTGGACAAGCAAGGCTTGTCTGATCATCAGGCTAAAGATGAGAAACTGGCAGAATTGTTAGATGCTGAAAAGAGTCCTGAAGGATGGTGGATTACATCCAGCAAACAAGTACTGATTCCCCAACACCTTATGAGGAAAATTGCAGGGGAAGAACCCACGGTAACTCACTGAGGAACAGAGTCTATGGTAGAAGCAATGAAACCTCAGGTTTTGAACTTACAAATGACTGGCATCATAAAAAGCATTGTTAAAAAAGTGCCAAACAGTTAAAGATCAGTGCACATCAAATTAGATAGCCTACACCTGTGACTGTTAAGAAAGGAAATTGTCCAGGAGACAACTGGCAAATAGATTTTGCTGAGCGGCCATGACAAAAGTACCACAGGTATTTATTGGTACTGATAGATACTTCTTCAGCAAGGCCAGAAGCTTCTTCTTGTTGCATTAACAAAGCTGGTAAAATTTTGGTGAGGAAAATTTTCCCAAGGTTTGGAGTGAGTGGGAATGTCACCAGACAGAGGTTCACATCATTGCTGAAATAGCACCAAACCCAGCTAAAATAGTAGGCATGAAGTGGGACTTGCACACTCCATGGATACCTCAGTTGAGTGGAAAGTAGGAAGAATGAACCAGAGTCTAACACAACATACTAAATCCCATGGGAAGCTGTTGTCTTCTCTCCACAGATACATTGTGCTGGCAACACCCACAACACTGGATATCACAGCCCACCCGTACTAACCTGGAGACTACCTCAAAACCTGGACTGAAGCGCCTCTCCAAGAAAAGTGGAAGGGACCCTAACAAGTGCTGCTAACCATCAATACTGGTGTGAAGATACAAGAAGTATATTCGTGGCTCCCCAATTTGGGATGGTTAAAACAATTGTTGTACTTATTGTGGTGTTCTTACTCATGATCTTATCACTTGTTGCAATGCATACTGTTGCATACACTACAATACAATAAGTGAATATGAGACTTTGAAGAAATTGTATTAAAGTCTCAAAGGGGCAATTTGTTACCAAACAAGTTATATTGTTATGAATAAACTATTGTTTATTGTGATACTATGATTTATTATGTTATTATGAATAAATTATTGTTGGCTTTCTAACCTAGCATACTGCTTGTAGAATGTATTTCCCAGTTTTTTGTGACACAATGTCTTGGTTTAAAAGACAAATGTCTGCCCAGGAAGGCAGGAACCTTCCTGGAATAGAAAGACGATCCCTCCCTCCGAATTATTGCAACTTCGGAATTACGGGGTTTTCAGGCAAAACTATAGGAGAAGGAATAACAGTTATTTACTAGAAAATATGTGTAGATATGTAAGAGAAGAGAGCAATCACCACTGCAGTGACAGCAGTTTCGCATCTGCTGAGCGTGGTGCTCCCCCTCCGCTGCAGTTGTGTGCAGGGCCGGCAGGGGGCGCTGCAGTTGTGTGCAGGGCTGGCAGGGGCGCTGCAATTGTGGCCAGGGCCGGCAGGGGGCGCTGCAGTTGTGTGCAGGGCTGGCAGGGGCGCTGCAATTGTGGCCAGGGCCGGCAGGGGGCGCTGCA
>VZTZ01033099.1:0-46467 GCA_013400955.1 Drymodes brunneopygia
CCGACCCCGCCGGGCGACCCGGGAGAGCCGCTTAAACACCTTCCATGGGGGAGAGAGGAGCCCGGCCGGCCGCGCCTTCCCCTCCCTGCCGGAGGCTGCTGCGCTGCTGAGGTAAAACCCCTCCTGCCTTGCCCGGCTCGAGCGAGGGCGGGGGACGCGCGGGGCACCCACAGCCCGGCCCCGCTGGATGCCGAGTGCCTGAGGAGGGAGCGCGTTCCGGGGCCTCGCTGGGCTGCGGGAGCCGCGATTCCCGGGGAAGGAGGCGAGCCCCGCACCACAAAACACCCTCCCGGCAGCAGAGAGCGAGAGAAAAAAACCTCCTTCCCCTTCCTCCTGCACAACTCGCTGTCCCCTCCCTTCCCTTTTCCCGAACGGTGAACGCTGATTTCTGAGATGAAAACCTTCCTCCTCGGACAGCCAGGACTCATATGAAGGACACGCAAATATTGGATCATAAATAAGAAGCGAGTTTGGCGAGCTCAGAAACCCAGCCCAGAAGGAGCAGCATCAAGAATCCACCCTTCTCCTGCACAACTCACTCCCCACCCAACACACAGAGAATACTGATTTCCTGAGATAAGATCTTACCCCTTTAAACAACCACACACACGCGCGCACACACACACACGGTGTATATTATTGCTAAATATAATAGGTTAAACCCAGCAGCACGGGATAAAGCCTCTCCTGCAACTCACTCCCCCTTTTCACCCTTCTGAATGCTGAGATCCTGAGGTAAATTTTTCCCTTGTCCACAGCAAAGACTCTTTTTGAACAGGACACAAATATATATTAGATTATAGAGATGTATTAAATTATTCCAGATTTAAATCTATTTTTTTGCTGCCAAGGGGTTGAGGGACCAGACGTCATTGTATTTTTTTTTTCTTTCCCTCTTAACTCATTTATGGGTGAGTCAAGGCTGCTGAGGAGGAAAAAAACAGGATAGTTAGAATCTCTTTATCCTTATTTCCCAGAAGCTTATTCTCTCATTGCTGTGCATTTCCTTTAGAAAAAGGAAACCTCTTATTTTGTGAACCAAAGATTTATTTTTCCCTTCCTCCTGGCCAAAGGAAGGAAACGGACACAAATTGACACGTTGAAATAGTTGAAGAGATCTATCTTTTGCAAAAAAAAAAAAAAAGCAAACATCTTTTATCCAAATCTGAAATAAATAGCGTGGAGGGAGAAACTGGAATATCTAGCGAAAAACAGGATACTTGCTAATCTTGCCTCGCAAGAGGACAAGCTAAACACTAAACATCAACTTGTTCTTACAGGGAGGATTCAAACCCTAAATATAATAAATGGGGGATTACGGGTTTGGAGTGTTAGTGCAAAACAACACTGGAAATAAGTCAGCTTTTCCAGTCAGATTTCATCCACATCTGCAGCCTCCACACCATCATCAAAATGCAACCCCCAGCCCTGCTGCTTTTATAAATAATAACACAGCTGCCAATGGCAGTAGTGCTGGGTCAGCTTGGCTCTTTCCTGCTCCAGCTGCCCATAATATTCAGGATGAGATTCTGGGGTCAGAAAAATCTAAAACTCAGCAGCAGGAAAAGCAAGAGTCCCTAGAAAAACAGCAGCTTTCCCCTGGTCAAAGTCAGGAAGCAGGCATGCTCTCTGAACCCGAGAAAGCTAAAACTGAAGAAAACCAGGGCGATAATTCTTCAGAGAACGGCAATGGGAAGGAGAAAATAAGAATAGAATCGCCGGTTTTAACAGGATTTGATTACCAAGAGGCTTCGGGGCTCAGTACTTCGACACAGCCCTTGACATCCACTGCATCTTCTCTGACTGGTTTTAGTAACTGGTCTGCAGCTATCGCTCCCTCTTCTTCTACAATAATCAATGAAGATGCAAGTTTTTTCCACCAGGGAGGGGTCCCTACTGCCTCAGCTAACAATGGTGCTCTGCTGTTTCAGAATTTCCCACATCACGTCAGCCCCGGCTTCGGTGGTAGCTTTTCCCCCCAGATCGGACCCCTCTCTCAGCACCACCCTCATCACCCCCATTTCCAGCATCATCACAATCAGCATCAGCAACAGAGGAGGTCTCCTGCAAGCCCTCACCCACCTCCCTTCACACACAGAAACGCTGCTTTTAATCAGCTGCCTCACCTGGCCAATAATCTGAACAAGCCACCTTCTCCGTGGAGCAGCTACCAAAGCCCCTCGCCCACCCCGTCCTCCTGGAGCCCCGGCGGCGGCGGATACGGAGGGTGGGGAGGGTCCCAGGGCCGAGACCACCGCCGGGGACTGAACGGAGGGATAACCCCCTTGAACTCCATCTCGCCCTTAAAGAAGAATTTTGCAAGTAATCATATCCAGCTGCAGAAGTATGCACGCCCCAGCTCGGCCTTCGCTCCCAAATCCTGGATGGACGACAGCTTGAACAGAGCTGACAACATTTTTCCTTTTCAGGTGAGCACGCTCTTGTACCCATAAAAAAAAAACAAAAAAAAAACCTCCCCAAAGTGCATTAAAATGCCCTGGTTGTGGGGTTTCTGTGCTTGCAACTGAAAAAAACCATATGGCTAACTCGAAATGTCATAGTGGCAATGATCCTCCAAGCTGTGATTCATGGGGTTTTTTTTAACAGTGATGGTCATAAATATCTGTTGCCCACCAGACATCTGTACTAGTGGCCACTTTGCTTCAGCTTAATGCTACACACAGATAGAAATAGCCAATGAAGAAATTCACCTACAAGTATGTCTACAAAGAGGAAAAAGGGAAAAAAAGTGCCTGGTGGAGTATGAGAGATCTGAGGCCTTTTAAAGTATTCAGCAATGTACCACATCTGAGAGAAAAAGTATGGAGTGATTGTACTTGGTTTTGCAGTATCACATGGGCTTGCAGTGCAACATAATTTCTGTAGCATTTTTGGGGGAAACTTTGCTTTTTGCAAATAATGGTAATCAGTGCAGTTTGCTCTCCTCAGGAATGGCAGCAAATTTTGGTTACAGGCCATTAAATCAGCACTAAAAATAGATGTGGATGAGATCAGTTGGTGGTCTCCTATATTTTGCTGTGGCCTTCTCCTGGCAGGAGGCAGGTTGTCTGGCAGCTCAGCCTCCTTCTCTGGCCTGACTTGTTATGAATTTGAAAAGAACTGTATAATGTTGAACCTAATTTGCAGCAGAAATTAAACCAGAAGTCCCCTTCTTTTCATCTGACCACCAGTTAAACCCAGCTTTTATGTGTGTGTGTGCCTTTTGTAAACTCCTTTAGGGTGAATTAAAAGACCCGAGAGTTCTTTTACATTTCCAGGGTTGTTTTTCAAGCTCTTCAAATGAGGGCAAAAGTAAAATTCTCTGCGTGATTGCAGTATTTCTTGCCATGCTGCAAGAACTGGGGTGACCTACTTTAATTCAGTTTCAAAGGTACAAACTGTGCAGTGTGTCTCGTGATGTAAAGAAGCAGAAATACATTTAACAGCGACTTTGTGGGTTTGGGGATAGTTGGGTTCTTTGCAAACTGCAGGTTTTTGGTGGTGTGCAGGCCCTGCTGACAGCACAGCAGCTGCTGGCAATAACTTTCCTTTAGAGCCCTTTTTTTCCACTGCAGTGCTACTGACTGCTTCAGTATCAGGTAGAGCCCTTCTAAATTTAGAATGCAGAGTAATAATTGATTTTAATGTCAGGATTTGTAAGGAATATAATGAAGCCGTGTCCAGCATACCCAATTTATCCAGTGAAACCATTAGAAAAAGGGACCCAGCTGGAGCTGGTGTTTTTTTTCAGCCTCACTGCAGCGAGCCTTGGCTCACGGTTTGATTCACTCTGTACCCTGACACGTAGCTGATGTTCAGAGTGACAGAATGAGATCAAGTGTGTCCTTGCTGCTGTGTGCAAGCCCCAAATATACACACACAGGCATAGCAATGCGCTTGGATTGGCATCAAGGAAATTTCAGGAAACTGGCAAAGTCAACCTTGACTTCTGGATGGTGTTCCAGACACAGAATAGCAGGCACACGTAGTTTGATCGTGGTAAAGAAATCATTTTGGTGTAGCATGTTGGTGTCTGTTTACATAAACACTCTGATGAAGCTGTACGTGTCAAGACCGAGTCTGACACTCCTTCATGCCAAGAAAAGGAAAGTGTGGAGTGAAGTGCTTTCCAGTCTGTTACTATCACTTCTGTGAGGAAAAGGGCAGGGCAGCAGAGCAGGACTTCAGCACTGCAGCCCCAGAAAGATGCTGATTAATTTTGAAGCCATCTTGGACGAGCGCTTATTCCAACTTTTTTTCTTTTGTATAAAATCTTCTTCTCCTTCGGTCACTTCAGCTGAGTGTTGAAAGCACAGTGAATTTTTGAATCACTGGAAGCAAATGATGTAAAATTTGACCTTTGATGTCTTTTTATTTTTTTTCTTGGCTATGCTGATTCTGTGCCTGACTCAAAGCAGAATTTTGCTTATTATATATTTGTGTTCATGCATCTTTCTCTGCCCCCAAAGTATCCTTGCTGATGCTGTCATGTACTGGACAAGGCTATTTTGTTACTGGAATCTTCTTAGATTCCTATTTAGGAAATAATTGAAAGCTGTCTTTGCTGCAGCAACATAATGGAGTAATTTGATACAACAATCCCTTTCATTTAATATTTATGTTTTGCTGCTTAAATCATTAACAAGTGGTGCTGCAATCTAGTGAAAATGAGTTTCTTTAGAAGGCAAAATGTAAACCAGCAGTCGCAAATATTTGGGGATCACTTTCTTTTTTTGTTTGTTTCCTCAGAGGTTGTCTGTATTCCAGAGTGACACACAGGATTCTGTCTGTGTTTTGATGGAAATCTTGGGGTGAGCAGGACTAAGAGCTCTTTTCCTCTTTGGAGAGAACGGCATTGCATTATTTGATGTGAACTCCTGCTCCCTTCAAACCTCCCTGCCCAGGGGATAAAATGGGTGCTCCAAATGGTCCAGATGAAAGGAAAATACTGGGGTGATCAGTTTGATAACCTTGCAATTTGATGATAGCACTGAGAGCTGCATGCAAGCCCTGTGCTCTCTGCTCTAAGTGTTTTCCATTTGGAATCCTGTCTCCTGCAATTCCCAAACGAGACTGTCTGTAGGAACCTCTTGCAGGGATGGAACTGGCAGCAAGGTCAGAGAAGACTTAACCAGATCTGTTAATGAAATTAAGTTTTGATGTTGTGCTTTAGCCACTGGGCAGGCTCCCCCCTTCAAAGATCTTTTGAAAAGAGAAAAGCCATTGTTCTTTGTGTGTTCGTTTGAAAAGGAAATGGTCTCCAAATGAAGAAATGGTTCCTGAATTAAAATTAAAAAGCAAAAAACGGAGCCTTTTGGCTCTCACAGCCTTCCCTGAGAATTAATATATGAAAAAGCTTTGACTGGACTGTGGCACCTTACCAAGTCAGTGATTTTTAAGAATAATTCCTTGTCCTTCTCTCCCAGCAGCACTGACAAACTCAGTGCTCAGTAATTGCGTTTCATGGCAATGCTGCCTTCAGGATTGTTTTGGCTTTCCTTTGGCTGTGTACTTGCACTTCCTCCTGAGTGGAACATCCTGCCTGTTATGCAATGCATAAATCTTGCTTTGATAGGCATTTCCAGCTTTCCAGATCTCATCTTCGGTGCGTGGTGATGTTTTTTAAATGGCTCTCTGAAGGCACAGGCAAGTGAAGCAATAGTGCTCGGCTTTCTGCAGAAATGCTTAAAAAGAATTTGTGCTTCTTCCCGGAATCAGGCTCGAAAATGACTGCCCATTTCAAAGAATTTTGTACATGAGAGCTGTTCATTGTATCCACTTGTTCAAAATGTTTTTTCCTTTCTTCCCCAGTGGCTGGTTTCCAGGTATAAAACCCCTTCCAAATCCAGCCAGGGCCTGTGCCAGGGAGCCTTGCTCTTCCCCCAGGCAGATATGGAATGTTTGAGAAAACACATTCATGATTACAAAACGTGTTTGAATTCCGACCTCTACGTCAGCATTTGTTTGCCCATAGAAATGGCCTGATTTAATAAGTGCATTAAACAAATTCACAGGGAACTGGAATTAAAAAAAAAAATAGCCTCTTGAATGCGTTTGCCAAGCTTTCCTCTTGAAGGGATCTTGCAAATAAATTTCTTTACCATTCCTCTTTGTTTTAATATTTGGGTTTGAGGAACTTTTTCATAACTCACGATGGCTGGCTGCATAAAAGGAGGTTATTTGTTTCACAGAATTACATTTTTATTCTAGCAACAGCAATTATTCCCAATAATTTCAAGGTCTCATTTGAAAACAGAACAAATCCTTGAAGTTGGGTTTTTAAACCTGTAACTCCATCAGCTGTGCAGTAATTAGAGTTTTGTGTGCTGCTCCCCACAGCTGCTGATCTGTGGGATTAGCAGCACTCTAATGTGGGATGACATGCACAAGTTAAGTGCTGTGGAAGTTAACACTGTTCTTGTTTTATAAACTTACTACTGACGTTAATACTTGGGCTTTGGCCCTCCTGTGTGTTTTTGACCTCAGGGTTTCTGTTTAAAGAGAGCTTTTGTTAGAAGCTATTTGAATTATGTTTGTCTTTTTCCTAAGATTAAAAGGAGTACTCTTAATAAGCATTTTGCTTTGAAAGTTGCATGCTTAGCAGCTCAGGAAAAGAGAGAGAACACAAGATACTGTGGAAAATCATTTCTGGAAGATACATGATAAACTTAATACGCAGCTAAAATAGAATCACACGCGTTATAAACACTTCCAGTAAAGATTTGTCATTTCTAACACTTAAAAAGTTCAAGTTGGACTAAACTTTGTGTTTTGTGCCACTTAACTTTTCCAGCTCTTTCTTGTTGTTCCCTGGTGAAGCTATAAAAGATGATCTGGGCAGAATACAGCAACATCCTTTCAGGAAAAACCTGTTTATTCAAAGCCTTTAATTCACTGGATGCTGGATGGGGAGCTGGAATTCAGCATTTGCAGGGTGCTGGGAAGGAGGAGAAGCTTCCCCAGAAATATATTCCAGTCCAAATTTGTGTTGCAATTGAAAGAGAAATGTGGAACTTTTATTTGTGTTGATAAATATGGTACTATTGCCTCTCCTGCACCTGATACTCATGGCTTTGGAAATGTGGGAAATGGGAACAAGGTTTCAGAAAGTTTCAGCTTTTCAGGCTGTAATTAAGGTACAAATGTAGCTGTAAGGTTTTTGATTTGCACAGACTTTCTGGTTTGACAAAGATTTAATTGTATCAAACAAGCCCCACTTTTCCAACTACACCTACTCCATAAAGGCTGATCAATAAATTGCTTAATGCAGTGGCATCTTTTACATTATTATTGATGCCTTGGACTTCAGATCAATTATTTTAAGAGATCAGGCTCAATCTTAGTTACCAGCAAGTGTCCATACCTTGATTTTTTTTGTACAATTTGGGATTTACCACTGGGAGGCCCATCCTGGGAAGTGCTCTCAGGTTCTGGCATCTTAATTATTCTGGTGATGGTAATCCTGTGGGTGCAGATTAAATATAATAAATCTATAATGAATTAATAGTGAAATATACATTTTTCTGATGTGCAGGAGAATTAATGTATGTGATTTTTAAATCCAAAGTGTGATCTTCCCATGCAGGAAAAAAATCACGTGGAATTTCTTTTGCGTAGGAGGATGACCCAGTGAATATCATACACGTTATGCACCAAGTGACTTTCTTTTTGGGATGAAATGTCTTTGGACTTGGAAGAATAAAGTTGGCATAAGGATTAGAATTCAATTTTTCTGTGGGCAGAGATGGCCTGTGTAGAGTCCAGCCTCAATAACTCATTCTTAACCAGACCTACAGGCTGTCACCTCCTGTACATTGTGCAACCAGCACTGCTTATTCCAAATTATGTTTAATGAATGTCTTCTGAAATGTTGGCTGAAATTTTAAACATTAGTCATTATGCAGCTTGATTCCTTTCTTTTTGGTTGCTTTGTGGCTTTTGTTTGTTTAATTTGGTTTGTGTTTCGTTTGTTTGGGTTTTCTTTTTTTTGATTTTTTTATTGTGGCCTTGTGTTTACCTGATGTCTTTCTGCCCCAGTTCTGTTTCCCAAGGATAAAAGTGTGTAAGCCTTTGAGCCCTCTGATAAAGCAACATTTTAGATGCCTTAAACAAACTTGTGTAAAGCCAAGTTCTTTTTGGAACCCAGGTAAATAATATCAGGCTGTGGTTGCCACATTTTGTTACTGAATTGTTCATACTCTGCTTTAGTCCAGGGTAGTCATTACCCCTGTGTATTTTCTTTATAAATAAATAAGAGTACAGGAGCAATCCAGCTCCAAAACACTGTAACTTTGTGAATTGCTTCATTAAAACCATCACCATATTGTTATTAATTCTCTCTACTTGAAATCTTTTAAAGAAAACATTTTTTTCCTAAGTTCAGTGTGGTTTATGTGCTTTATAAGTAACATGGATCTGAGAAAAGCTCACATTTAGTTAGAAGTTCATGATCAATATCTTGATTATTAGAGCTATTTTTGCTGTTATGGAATGAAATGCAGAGTTAGGCATTTCCTCAGGGATCTGGCCACTCCTACTCACCTTCCCCAGCCTTTATTTTTTCTTTAGGTGCATAATAAATGGATAAATTTCAGATGTCTTGGAAGATAAGACTGACAAAATCTGTGCTGCCATTTTCAAAGGAGTTTCACTATAAAAAGGACTTTAATTTGTATAAAATTTCTCAAAACTACCAATGGTGACTTTCTGTACTAGTGTGCAACCTGTCAGGGCAAATAACCAACTAAACTAATGAATTTTTTTTTTAAAGAATAAGCCCTGTGCAAGCCCTGACCCAGGTGAGCTTGGCTTTTTGGCTGGTCTTTATTTAGGATTGACATCTTTTCACTGAGTAAATGTCCACAGGCTTCCTTACATCCCAAGTTTTAGCCATTCCTCCTTTTTCTGGGATTGCTGATAGCTGCAGGTGGGAATATAACCAGTTCATCTCTTGTATCACTGTGCAGGCTCGTGTTTTAAAGTGTTTGCAGTGTGATTTGCAGCTCATGGACCTCACCCTGAAAAAGGGGACAGCTTGTGGTTCACTTGAAAAAGAAAATAAATTGCTCAGCACCAAAAGCTTCCATTGGAGAATGTGCTTCCTATGAGGCAACCAGTCCAATTCCATTTTTCCCTTCAAATGTTTAAATTCTCTGTTCTCAGTATTTAAAATTATCATTGCAGCAAACCCTTTATTACTACAGCTCAAGCCAACATTACACAGATATTTTAGAGAGAAGGGAGCTGCTTCAGGCTCAGGTGCTCAGCACAATAAACTGGGAATTACTTGGCCTGGGTCACTTCCTTTGTGTCTCTCAGACCTCTGAAATGTGAAGTGCCACAATTCCACCAAGATTTGGAATTACTGAGGTTCTGCACTTTGTGAAATTTGAGTTTTGTAGCTGCTCATGGGGTGGGCTTGAGGTTAACACAAGAATTCAGGAAGGAGAAGCTGCTGAGGGACATCAGGTTTTCAGCAAATGCTCCCACCTGTGTTTTAGGCTATTTTTGTCATTTTGTGAGGACTGCTGGAAATGCAGAGATTGTCTTTTAATATTCATTCCTGAGTTACTCAGCTGTTGGATCCTAATGGATCCAGAACCTGAGGGCTTGTACTCACTGCTGCTAAGGGATTTTAATGTAACTATTTCAAACTAGGTAAGAACCAGCAATCCATAAACCAAACCAACAAATTAAATCTGCTAGGAGAAGCAGAAAACTGTAGGAAATACATAAAAGAAAAGCAGAAAATTTAAGAGTTTGAATGCTCCTGATAGTTTCTCTAAGGTGCCTCAATTATCTTGTAATAGAAATGACCACGGAAATCAATCCTGTGGGGAGACAGGGCAGTGCTGGGCTTTTTATAGCAAATTTGATATTTGCTAGACTTAATAAAGGAACTGGTTCCAAACTCTGGCCTTTTAATGCTATTTGAGACACAGCACATCCGGGTTGGAATACGTGGCCTGTTCTGTCTCAGTAATAAACTGTTCTGAAGAGAGGAAAAATACCAGGAAATTCGATTGAAAAATGGTGTTTTTTAGCGATCAGAATGTAATTTACAACTTGGAAATGGAGCAGGAGCTGGTGAGTTCCTGCTCTTGGAATAGTCAGAGGTATTTAAAGTCCAGAATGAGGGATCAGTGAAATCAGGAGCACGCAATCACTGCTGCTTCAGTACTGAAATAAAGCACTTTCTAACTCACCACTGCCTTTAAAAATATTCCAGGCTGGATCTGTGTGCTTTGGAGAAATTTCAGCTTCACAGCCAGTGTTAGGGACAAAAAACATACTCAGTGCTGGAATAACAAGAGTTGTGGAGAAGGAGTTGAGAGCAAAAATGTCCTGAATTGCTCACGTTTCATTTTCTTGTTTGAACAAAGACTTCTCAATGCTTGAGCTCGGTTCAGAGGGGATTCCTTAGGACAGAAATGAAATAAAACTGATATTAGAGAGCTTCTGGAACAGAAAAAAATTAAAATCAGGGTTTATTAATGTAATCGTATAAAAATCTATCCAAGTCCAGATGTATAAATATACAGAAAACATGGATGTGTGTTAATAATATTGGGAATTAAAGTGATTTTTGCCTCCATTTGGGACCTTTTGTGATACTGTAAAGATGTCAGAAACTACAAGATATACTAGTTATTCTGAATTTCCCAATTCAAATAAAGCAGTGCCAGGGTATTTTATGCTGTCTTTTGCTTCTCTAACATCAGATTTGTGTGATGTGGAATTTATTGTTTAGTTGAGAAAGTCTGACCTGTGCATGAGTTAAATGATGGCTTTGGTTTAACAGGAAGGAGAAATATTTGGTATTAGTTATGATCAGATTATTTTAGATCAGATTAATAGTTAAGAATATTATAAATTTTAATATTCCTCTACCAGACTGCCTTTGGTACATGGTTTTTGCTTGATTCTGCAGTGGTTTTGTGGAAGAAAAATGAAATTTTTGTGTTCCAGGTGCTCCTGTTTGACACTGGCTCTGTTTGTGTTTGCTTGCAGGATCGCACGAGGACTTTTGACATGCACTCACTGGAGAACTCCCTAATTGACATAATGAGGGCTGAAAATGATTCACTGA
Organism: Drymodes brunneopygia; assembly: GCA_013400955.1. Classification (NCBI taxonomy): domain Eukaryota; kingdom Metazoa; phylum Chordata; class Aves; order Passeriformes; family Petroicidae; genus Drymodes; species Drymodes brunneopygia. The sequence goes on from VZTZ01033099.1 coordinate 11,090, forward strand.
AAGGTAAATTTAGACAGAGACTATTTCCTGCAGTAAATAACTGGGGAGAGGGGCTCATTTGAGAGTAAGAGACTCGAGTTTTGGATAGGAAAAGTGAATTTCCCTTGTGCACCTGATGGCTTTTTTCACTTGCCTGGATGAAGCTGTTGCAGCACAGGAGCACCTGAGGGTGTCTGTCCTTGTCCAGAACAGTGCAGAGCACAAACACAGGCTGACCTGGTGTGTTATTTGCCAGGGGTTTTGATCATCTTCAGGAATCTTGTGCAGCTCAGCAAGAAGTAACTTTTTGCTTCATAGGGTTTTCTTGATGAAGTCATAGTTTTTTCTGTTTTGGGAAAGAATAAGGTTTATCCTTTCGAGGAAAACACTGAGTATTTAAATTTTTTTTTTCTTCTTGGAACCATTGGGAAAGGAAAAGAGAGGTTGAAGTGTCTTGCATTTGGAATCCATCTCCTTTTCTTCTTTTGTTTTTTTGGCAAAGGTAATCTTGCTTTGGAAAATACCTCAGCTTACAAAGTATTCAAATTATTGTCTGCACATAATTTTGTCTGAATAGAAACTGCTTGTGGTCTACAATTCAGAGCTGTAGTTTCATGTCCTGTAGGATGAGTAATCCATTTCAGTTCAGTGGTTACTTGTATGAGTGGAGAAGTCAAATTCTCACACACACTCCTTATCTAACCACTCACTTTTGTTACCAGTCATGAGACCACTAAAAAAAAAACAAACCTGCCCTTGTGGTTTCTGCAAGTAAATTCCTTTTGATATCAAGGCTTGTGGTGGTAATGAAATCTGACTTGTTTTAATAGTGATTCTTGCTCAGAAGACCAACCTTGGATAAACTGGCAAGAGCTTGTGTTTGTTGCCTTCTCTGTGGTCTGGAAATGCAGCTCGAGTTTCCCATCCCCAGTGCTGGGCAGAAATTCAGTGTGTGTGGTGAGAAACACCATGAAATACTTCCCTGTTGAAATGGCAGGGAGAGCCTGATGTGGATAAAAGTGATGCCAAATGAATTAAAACCCCCAAATACTTTCCCTCCTTATGCAGTGGGGACCAGGCTTTCATTAATGGCAAGTATTAACAGCTTTTATTTGGTTTATGTGCTCTCTGGCAGCATCCTATGCCCCCAACATTGTACACAGAACCAAGAATCAGGTGCCCTTCCTTGCCTGAGCACCTGGGATTTGCCCCAAAACCTTCCTTCCAACTGCCAGGCACTCCCAAACCAGGTTACAGCTCTGAAATCTAGCCCATGGAACAAATAAAATCTCCCTTTAAATCTGAATTTAACCAGGCCAGCTTCATATGTATTTATGGTCAGCTGCTAAGCAGGGGTACTGCTTGAAAGCAGCTTGATGTTTAGTTTAAATGCTTTGAAAAGGTTCCTTGCAGTTGAAATATTTCTTTTTGAGTGCTTAGCATGTTTTAGGAGTGATGGAGTAAGTATGTCAGCAAAGAATACAAATAGTTCTGACACACATTAATTCCTGCTTTAGCCTGAGTGTTAATCCCCTCTGCAGAGTCATCTGTGGCTTCTCCAAAGTTCTGTGTGCCTTGTCTCACACTGATTGAAACACAGGGATATCAGTCAGGTCCTGCTCTGGCAATTATTGCTTAGACTCCTTGAGAATTATTCTGTTTCACAGTTAACAGTTATATAACTGTACAGAAAAAAGCCTCCAAGCCAAGAGGAGACATTTAAGTGACTCTACATGAAACACTTTGTTGTGAAGGCTCATTTTCCAAGGATCTCCTCAGCAAGAACATGAACTTTGCTTCCAGTGGAGTGTGCAGTGCCTGGATTTGGCCGGGCTGCTCTGGCCCAGCCCTCAGTGACTGAGTTCCTGTCGTGTATTTAAGGAATGGGTCTTTATTCAGCCCAGTATCCGCCGTGCCAGATCATCCCTGAGCAGGGTGGGGTCTGCAAGGAGAGGAAATACCTTTAGTTAAACCAACTGATAGAGCTGGAAAAAAACTGTAAACTGCTGGGACAAAACATTCCCCATCAGGCCTGGAGTGGGGCTCGTGATCACGAGCCCTTTGTGTTTATTTTCCATCTGCTAACACAGATCCTGTCTCATGTTTTCTCTTTTTCTTGCCCCATCTTTATTTAAACCTCGGATATAGAAATCTTTAAATAGGACAAATTATGGCTGTCAGCTCAAATCTTGTTTGCTGTTTCAAACACCTGCATTTAAATCAGCAGCTCCAGAAGAAGTTTTTTTCAGTTTGCATTTTAAATGGGTTAATCAGTGCACACAGTGCTTTGAACTAAAGTTGGATACTCTCAGAAAGGAAAAGCGTCTGGGTTTGAGACTTTAAAAATAGCCTGGGCAAGACAGTAATAAAACATACTGTGGAGAGCAAGCTCAGAATGGCATGGAAATAATTCAGATGATCTAATAGGTCTCACTGCTATCTTGTGAGAGGTTTAATCCTGCTCAGAGTGAGTTTAGTGTGTGTCACTAAGAGCACCCCCTTCGTGTTGCCATGGACTGCCAGAGAAAGGGGTACCATGTAAAATATAAAATATCCCTTCAAAACAACAGAGGGTATGGGCATGATAACAGACATCAGTCCCAGTTTGGAGCCTGCTGGCTCTGGGACAGCATTACCATCTTTAAATGATATGTTCAGAGCAGCAGGCTGGGAATTCTGTAATAAAACCATGAGTAGGAATTCTTCCAAATGTAACAAAATCCATCTAGCGTGTTCTTCGTGTCCGAGGTGATTAAGCTGTGCTAGCCTTGGATTTGTTTAGGTCAGTAATAATTATGTCCTTAGGTTGTCTTGCTGTAGGAAATAAATAATATTTTCTGCATGAGGTTAAAAGGCGAATCTTACAGTGATTCAGTACATTGAGTATTACCTTTTAATGCTTTGAATAGGCATTTTCCCATTTTCTCCCCTTCTTTTAAGGTATATTTTTATCCGTGCTCAAATCCTCTTCCTTTGCTGAGCAGCTGCCATTTCAATATGTTATTTTTATCCAGCCCAGTGAGTGTGCTGCGTGCTGCACAGCCAATGTCAGCCTGCACAAGCCTTTCCCTGGAGACTTAATTGCATCTTCTTTACAATGTACTCGGCCTCCCTGAGCTGAGCCTGGGATCCAGAGCCTGATTTTTGAATCTGGGTCTTCCAGATGGCAATTTGAGCATTACTGTAATAGTGGTGGATTGACAAAATATTTCCTTGTTAAGTGACACTGAAGCGTCTTTAAATGCTTTATGACTGGTTTGCTGCTGAAATATCCAATATTTCAGTTCAGAAGATGAGGTTATTGCCTGGAAATGATGCAAGGTGGGAGGGATGGAAGCAGCAGGCCAGGATATCTGCTTGCAGCACTGCAAAGCACTCCTGGAAAATCTGGGTGTGAGCAGCTCAGTGTCTGCAGGAATCCTGTGACACAGTCTGAAAAACGAAACCATTTCTGCACAAAAAGGAAGGGTTTAGAAGTGGAGTAAGGTCAGAGTTATACAGACACTGAGAGGGTTGAACAGCAGCTCTAAATTTTAATTTTGTAAAGCCAGAGTGTTGAGAAAGTTGCACCATTCAGGTTTTCTCTGAGAGACCAAGCTGTATTTTTAAAGCAATCACCAATCCCTTAATATTGACCTGAAAAACCATGGCAAAATGAAAGAAAATATGTAAACCTTATAAAATGGTCTTTGATGAAAGGGATCCAAATAGTTTTGAGAGTTTTTTTTAAGAATCTGAACTGGTGGTTTCTTTTCCAGCCATATGGATTAAGCAGCATGTTCATGGAGTAGAATGGGACATTTGGGTTCCTGTGTGATGCAGAAAATTAATGAGAATCTGCTGAGAATCAGTCCCAATTCTCTTTAGGGAAGTTTAGGGTCCTTTATATATGCTCAGGACAAAATCTGACCTACTTTAAAATACAAAATAATAGATTTTGAGGTTTTTCACAGCTGCTGTGGTGGTTGCACCTCAGTTGATCTCCTTGCCCAGAACCTAAGGGTTGCTCATTTGCAATTTTTTACTGTATCCAGCTTCAAATAAAATGAGCAAACCCTTCCTTTCAGGCTGCAGACAGTTCAGGTTTGCCTTCATTTTGTTGGAAAACTGTTGATGAGTTACTGTGTGAATGTTTCATCCACAGGATCTTCCTGAATTTTACCTCCTATGCCAGGAAAGGTTAATGGGATTTGCAGACCTGAGTGCATATTAATTAAGAGGAAAATCAATTGTTTTACTATGCCAAAATATTGCAGAAGTGGGTCTAACAGCACTGAACTACTGCCCATGCTGAGGGAGCTGGAATGGGGGAAATTCTGTGGGAATTTTGTTTGATATCAGCAGTTCCCATTCCTGTTGCAATCCACTGTTTTCAGGTGGGTTAAAGTAGAATTATTACAACTTATTACTATTCTATATTCTAAAATATTAACAAGCAAGGCCCCACTTTCTTTCCCAATGCAGCTAATATTCAAAATTTGGGGGCAATACTCAATATTTTAATTTTTCAATTGAAATGTTTGTCAAGTTATCCCTGCCTTTCCAATATTTGGGATTTATCCCAGCTTTTGTTTAGAAACAGCCAGCAATCCTGTAAGAGAATGAAATCACCTGGGCAACAGGAAGGGACTAAAATCTTCTATTAATAACCACTGAGATCAGATTCACAGACTGGATTCTAACCTGCCACAGAAGTAATGGGCACAAACCATAAATAATGTGTGATTTTACACTCATTAGCAATAACCTCATAAACTTCCAGTCATTTAAATGGACATTTGGGGTTGTGGCTTCAACGAAATTGTTTGGAAGAGATGCTGGATTTGGTGAGGATTAGAAAGGTGAAAGTAGATTGGGAAGAAAAAAATCATGGTTTGGTTTTTTTTTTTCAAAAAAAAAAAAAAGGTGAAAAAACAGGATAAAAGGGGAATTTGCTTTAGGTAGTAAAAAGGGAGGAAAGATCCCCAGTGAGGAGAGACTCCAGGGGCTGAGCCTGGTCAGTGTGGAGAAGGGAAGGCTGAGAGGGGATTCCATCAATCCAATTAAATATCTCTGGGGGGTGTCAGAGGATGGGGCCAGACAAGAATTACTGAGCAGTTAAAACTTTCTGATAATACCTGATTATTATAGAAATGCTGGATTTGACAATGCACATATCAAACAATAATCAAACAGCTCTGGTTTTACCTCACCCCTGCAGAATTTTGAGGTGGGGAACTTTGATTTATGCTCTGTCCAAAACACAGCTACGGGGTATTGATGTAACCACCCTTTGAGACCAGGAAATTCCTTCTCCTGCCACCTCAGAGCAGTACAAAAATCCCAGGGTTTTCTGATCTTAATCCAATTTGGGAATCAGTGACAGGATTCCTATGAAACTCACTGGAGCAGACCTGTGTTTTTGTGTCCACTCATTTCTCCCAGGCCCCTTGCCATGCTGTCCCATCTCCATTATTAAATGCCTCTCATACCTCTCAGACAAGATATTTCCTCAGAATGTATGTGCTGTAAATGATGTGGCACTCAGAGCTCTGCAAAACAACATTGAAAAAGTGCTGAATCATTTCATGTCTAACTCAGTGATTTGATCTTCAGATGTGGTACAGGCAACAAAATCATTCTGAATGCCGTGACAGCAGCCTTGCTAATCTGATTAAAACCTTTCTAAGGTTTTCTTGCTTTCTTTTTTATATCTGTGGCTTCGTGAAATTAATCCTATCCCTTTTTTTTTTTTCAGAGGTGCGTTTAATCTTCTGCTTTGTTTAATATCACTGTCCACCAAGTGGGTTTTGTTTTGGGTTTGTTTTTTTTTTTTTCTTTTCTGAATTCTTGCTTTGATAATCTCTGACCATTCTGGATCATCTTCAAAGCTGCCTTTAATTTGGAGCTGTGTTTCATGAGTGGTGTCTGTTCCTTGTTTTAGAAGACACTGAACTCTCCTGCCTCCCTTCCCAAACTACTCAAACTACCTGGCTTTTTTGCTTTTTTGCTCACTTTGTTCACTTTTTGCCTTGATGTTGCACCGTTTGAGTCTTTTCTTAGCCACGTTTTGCATGATCTCAGCTGTCATGTTTGTGAGCCCTGAAATGGCATGAAAGAAGCAGAAAGAAAAGCCTGAAGTGCTTTTCTTAAAACTGGAGTTAAAGAAGAAATGGGTGTAGGGAGAAAGGGGATGAGTTTTGAGAAAAAAAAGGAGGTGAGTGCTGAGGTTTGAGTGTAAAAGGGAAAAAGTTGGTCCTAAGAAAATCATAACTTCTTTAGTTGTGGGCAGTCATTGCTTATACCCGAGAGTGACTAAAATCTGAATTTTGCATCAATTATTTAAGATATTTCAAGAAAGCATCACAATGCATATAGAACTTGTGTGTTGAGTATCCACTTCCTTTAATCCAGCATCAGCTGGAACGATAACAACCATTGCTGAGGCAAATCTGAGAATACATTTTAGGGCAGATCTCCCCATCCTTGGCTTGATGCTCTGTGTGTTGGAGTGCCCACTGGGCAGCTGGGAGGGCAGGTTTTTTCCACTGCAGTGCTGATGGTTGGGCTGTCAGGTGAGTGGGGCAGTGACGTGCTGCTTCCACATGTCAAACGAGGTGCAGGGAGTGGTGTTTCAGCTTTACTCAGAAATCCCATTAGCAGGAATCCCAGCTCAGCACTCAGATCGGGTGTGAGAAAAGGATAAATGTTGTGCATGGAATGTGGGGATACTTATATAAATATGTACTTAAAAAATACTGCTGGTGCCTGGTTCTGTGCAGCACTTCTCAAATCCAGGCAGAGGAAATGAAGTGGTGACTCTTTTTTAAAATAATGTTTTCATTTTCTCTTCCCATTTGGGTTGGGTGTGGGGAAGTGTGCAGTACAGTTCTGTCACATTACTGGGAAAATGAGTGTCCTACCTGGGCTCTTTATTGGAAAAACAAAAAATGGGGAAATGTTCCACTGCAGAGACTTGAGTGTGCTTCATCACAGAACCATGGAATGGGTTGGGTTGGGAGGGACCTTAAAGCTCATCCAGTGCCACCCCTGCCATGGCAGGGACACCTCCCACTGTCCCAGGCTGCTCCAAGCCCCAATGTCCAACCTGGCCTTGGGCACTGTCAGGGATCCAGGGGCACCCACAGCTTCTCTGGGCACCCTGTGCCAGGGCCTGCCCTCCCTCACGGGGGTGATTTCTTCCCAAAATCCCATCTGACCCTGTTCTCTCTCGGTGTGAAGCCATTCCCTGTGTCCTGTCACCCCATGCCTTGTAAATATTCCCTCTCCATGTTCCTGGTTGGCTCCTCCATTGGAGACCACAATGAGGTCACCCCAAATCCTTCTCTTTTCCAGGCTGAACAATCCCACTTTTTTCAGCCTTTCCTCGTGGGTTGCTGTTGACTTGCCTGTGTTCCTGTTCCCTTCTTGTTTGGGAGTGAGTTAAGAGGGTGGTTAAAAAAGGAACCAAGGCCTCGTGTTGCATTCCAGGCTGTCTTGTGATCATTCCTTCCACAGACAAAAATAAGTTGCTTTGAACCTATTATTGTACTTAAGGAACTGCAGGTTTAGATCTTGTGGGGTAAATCCAGCTCTTGCAAGTCACAGGGCAGGTGATCCAGGAAAAAACCTGGACAGAATTCCTGGTGCAGGAATTGGTGCTGAGGTGGACAAATATCAGAGCTCTTGGGGTGAAATGCTGCATATGAAGAGTCCAGGAGCACAGTGATACAAACCATGACAGCAAAGGGGAGATTTGGGAAGGTTTTACACCTTTTCCATATGTTGTTCAATAAATTCTGTACTAGGTTCAACAAATTGTTCTTGCCACTTACAAAATAAATTCTATGTAGCAATTTTTAGCATATGCCATCCCATTTCTCCCCTTCCTCCTGTCACAAAGTCTGTCATTAATGAAGTTACCACGTTTGAAGCAGTTTTGTGGCAGGGAAGCTGATTCCTGTAATGCTTTTCCTTCTCCCAGCTGCAAACTCTTTCATTTCTTATTTTTTCAAGTGAATGCAGTAATACTTGAAGTGTTCAAAAGATAAATGCTGCCAATTATTCCATATCATAAACTGGAAGATGTATTGAGGCAAAAGATGGGATGTTTTTATAACTTGGTGTCTATTCTGCAGCAGTCACACATGAATATAAAATACAGCTCAGTGCCATGAGCAGTAGGGTGCCTGCTTTCCTGAAATACAGAATAATTCCAACTAAAACCCAGTCTCCAGCTGAGGGTTGTGCTCCATGATTTGCTCCTCTGCTTTTGGTCTCTTATCTCACACCCTGTGGGGGATCCTGGAGAAGAGTTAGAATCAAATACATACAATATTTAAAGTTCCCACTTCAATTGATTTGCAGTGTCCCACTGGAATATGATTGGAATTAAGGAACAAATATTGATCCCTGGCAGGCAAATCTGTAGCTCTGTCTAGGATTTGTAGCAGGTTGGTTGAGGAGAAGATTTCTCTGTGTTCTGCTGTTTGATAGCAAAGAAAACTTCAAAGTTACCTTTGAAGCTTCTGTGTTTTTGAGATGAAGGAGTCTGAATTGGGTTTGTCACCTTTCAGGAGTAGTAAAGTGTGGTTGTTGAAATGTAGGAAAATCCTGTCTGGAGGTTCCTTCAGCCCAGAGTTGGTCTGAGGAGCAGCAGCAGCAAAGCAGTGACACTGCTGCTGGGTTTTACAGCCCTCACACAGACTGAACTTGGGGTTTCCAGAGTTATCCTTTTTTTATCCCATTTCCCCTTCAGCCTTAGGCTTGAGCTGTGGAGTCCCCATCCCTGGAGGTGTCCAAGGAAGGACTGGGGGCTCTGGGCTGGGTGATAAAACTGAGATCAGTCACAGGCTGGACTCAATGGCCTTGGAGGGCTTTTCCAGCCTCAGTGGTTCTGGGATTCAGTAATTGCTGGAAGCACATCCAGAGCTTTTTGGCTCAGGTGCCCAATCCAGGAGTTACCTGGAGCTCCTGACAGAGGATTTGAAGCTGGGCTGGGCTGCAGTGGCAGAGTTGGGAGCAGGATGTTCCTTCCTGTCCCTGCCTGGGAATCAGGGATTCCCAGAATAGCTGGGGTTGGAAGGGACCTCTGGAGATCATCCAGCCCAAGCCCTGCCAGGGCAGGATCACCTGGAGCAGGTGGGTTTGGAAAATCTCCAGAGAGGGAGAAGAACCATCAGCACTGGGGACTTCTCCCCAAGGATAATTCTTTATTTTTTTTGGTAACTGCCCCATTCCTTCAGTGAGGCAGCTTTGCTTTGGGCAGATTAAAACTCTAAAAGCTTGCAGCTCACTCCACCATCCTTGGAAGCAGTGGCTTTCCCTGCCAGTGTTCTCAACCTCTCCTCCAGCCCTGCTTTTTGATGTATAAAGTTGTCAACACTCCCTGTTAGCAGTTATTGTGCTGAGAATCTGCTTTGTGCCACTCACTCACACCAGGTTCTACCTTTCTACCATGTGAACCCAATTAATTTAACATACTCACAGGTAAAACTGTGTTTCTTACCAAAGGATTTTGCAGGGAGATTCTCCACAGGGTTTTTTGAAGGAAAGAAACCTGTTTGCTTTTTGTCTGTCAGTTGTTTTGTGACGGTAACCTGGAATTGAAAATTAAAGATTCTAGTCAGACCTGTACTTGAGTGCTATGGAATAACAGAAACTTCATTTTGTTCCTGTTCTTGACAGAAGGAATGGTAAATACTTGTCTTGAGGCATCTGGCTTTACTTGAAATAAAGCATAATATTTGCATCTACAATAGTACTCCTGTTTTTCAGCATTTGTTTGGACATTTTGGACATAAGGTAGAGCTGTATTTCTTACCAATATATTTTTGAAAATCTCTTTTTACATTGTGTTTCTTTAAAAGTAAATTAGGAGGAAAAAGAGAAGTTTTGGCAACTCTGCTGGTTAATTTTGCAAAATCAGTAATTCCAAAGGTGCTAATCCTTGGTTTTACTGTGCAGCCAAATTGAGACTCCTTTGCTGGTTTCATGCTGACTTTGACATTGCTGAAAGTGTGTCAAATATACATTCTTCAGATGTATATATAGAGCTGCTTAATTTTTGCAAGGCTGTTTCAAGATTAATAAAATATTATTGGAATATTTTTCATTCTTTGAAGTTCAGTAACGTTTGAAATCCACAAAAAAAAAAAAAAAAGAGGATCTCTCATATTTCCTTTCAGTAGCTTGGTTTGGAAAACAATTTTTAGGACAGGGGTCTCATTTGATGAGATGTGTCAGAGATGGCTGGGGCTGTAAAATGCAAAGTTCTGACATGGAATACATTGACTGTCAGTGCAGATTTTGTTCAGTTTATTGTGTATTGACAGAATTTCTCCTGGATCAGGTGTCCTGGGTGGCTCTTGTTCCACAGTCAGCACGGAATAATTCCACATCATGTGCTTGGAATAATTTGCCTGGAATGAGATTTAGAGCCTGAACTGGGCAGTGTTTCTGCACACATGCAAATGTCTCATGTCAGCTCTCATGGAAATGGTGACTGATCCTTTTGGGTTTTAGAACTGAAATCAAGGAATCCAGAAAAAAGAGCACCTTTTTTTGCCTGCCTTAGACTCGCAGAATGGTTTGGGTTGGAAGGGACTTCAAAGATGATTTAGTTTCATCCCCCTGCCATGGGCAGGGACACCTTCCACTGTCCCAGGCTGTTCCAAACCCCATCCAACCTGGCCTTGGACACTTCCAGGGATCCAGGGGCAGCCACAGCTTCTCTGTGCCAGGATCTCCCCACCCTCACAGGGAAGAATTTCTTCCCCAAATCTAATCTAAACCTTCTTTGTGTCAGTTTGAGGCCATTCCCCCTTGTCCCATCACTCCAGTTGAGGACAAACACAACTTTGCATGACATTATCTGCTTTCATGCTGAAAATGTCATCTCAGACTTAAGTTGTAAGGCTCTAATAAATAGAAAATACTTTGGTGTATAAAACATGCAGGTAGATAAGATTTTTATGTTCTAAGTTAACGAAGTACATATGGCTCTCTGCAAAATCCCTGCTTGGGTCTCTAAATTTAATAGAGATAATTCAACCAAATATGCATGAAATAGAGATGTTCTTTAGGATTTTCACTTTTCTTCCCTTGGTTTGGATAAGGAGATGTTTCATTTGTTCCCTGGTGGAACAGGGCTGGCTGGAGGTGACCTTACAGAACCTCTTGTGAAATGTCCTCTTTACCTGTGGCAGGAACATGTGATCCATGCCTGACATGTGAAAGGTTGTGAAACACCAGGTGATGATAAAATCTCCCTCTGGAGTTCGAACCAGCCCTGCCTGCCCTCAGGGAGTGGTGGGGGGAAAAGGCAGTAAAATATTCCAGTTCATGTTTTTAATGGCCTCGTGCACAGCAGTGTCAATCTTGATATAATTGCAAAGTACAGTTGAGTGTAAAAAAAAAAAAATGTAGGAATGAGGCTCTGCTGGTGTAATGGCTAAAGCAGATTGTGCTTCAGTTATTTTTCTATAATTTAAAAGTGAAATTTGGGCAAGTCTAAATGTTTTTTCTGGTAGATTCAAGGATATCCAGCTCACTTTTAGAAATAATCCTGTGGAACTTGGATATTTCTGGTTTTGTACAAGTTAAGTCCTAAGGGAAACAAAAGACAGCCCAGCCCCAAATCACCTTCCCAGCTTCAGTGAAAGCCTGAAACTCTCTGATATTGGTAATTTTTAATTTCCAACATAAACAACTGCTCACCAATGTTAATAACAACAGAGAAAACCTTATTATACCCCTTTAAAAAAAAAAAAGAAATCTGGCTTCTGACACTTCTCTCCATTTATATAATATTTAACAAACAGCTGCTGATGGTATAGATATAAAATACACCTGGATTCAGCAGGAACCAGGTGCTCAACCTGGGCACATTTTGTGCAGCACAAGCTTGGAGCAGGTTTGGGGTCTGAGTGATTTAGGATCCCTGCAGCATTTTTCAAGGTTTTTCAGCAGAATGTGTTTGTGCTTCCTATAGAAGGAAGAGAGGTCAGCACCTTTAACTGGATATAGAGACACAAAATATCTGAATTTTGAAATAAAAAGGAGAAAAGGAAGGGGCCAGGAGCCCATTAAGTGTCTCAAATGAGGAGAAGACACAAAAAGTTGAGTGGGTTGCTTATTCCTGGTGTTCCTTAAAATGAAAGACAGTAAAAGCAGCAGGTTTTTGCAAAAGATCCTTGACTTTCTCTGTGGCTTTATTTCAGTCACATAAATAAAGGGAGGGCTGAGGGAACAAAATAATTGAAGCAGCTGCTAATAGCATTTTAAATTTCAGGCTGGTTTTATTGGAAAAACATCCCTGCATTGGTGATTAATGATCAGCTGAACCAGTTGCGTGAACACTTTGTATCTTTTAGGTTTTGTAGCAAAATTCTTGCTCAGATATCTCACGAGATAAATAAATCTTAGGCCCTTTATGCAATTATCTGAAGCCGTGAAGAAATGGGGAAGGGAGAAAAAAGCTTTGAGGAATCCAAACCGAGGTTGCAGTTGTGTCATTTCTCAGCAAAGGAGGGGCAAATGTTGTGATCTACAAATTAAACTTTTTCCTCTGGTTGGTGGCAGTTTAAGGCTTCATTTGTGCAGCGTTTTAGCTGGGTACTCCTGTAGAAAAACCTTCTTTTAATCTGAATTTCTGAGAGCCAGAAGGGGGGACTCAGCTGCCTTCCTGGCCTGCCAAGAGAGCATTCCTTGCCTCAATGCTGTTTGTATTTCACAAAGTTTCACATTGTGTGAAATTAATGGCGTGTGATGAACTCTGCATTCAGGGAGCAGAGAAAGTTTGTATCTGTGCTGTGCTGGGCGAGTTTATAAACTGTGGCTCCTGAGAAATGTTTGGAAATGTCAGATGTTGGTATTTTGTGGCTTAGATGCAAAGCAAACGCAGAAAACAAGGGGCAAATTAAGAAGAGGAAGAGGAAAAAAATCATAGTGTTTGCTTCTCCAAACCTGGTATTTGGCACTGGGAATAATTCTTAGCTGGTGACTGAGGTTTTTGGGGGTTTTTTTTGTCCTGGTAAAGGAGAAAAGTCCTCTTGTTTTGGGTGCCTCAGGTGGGGGAGCTGTGAGGAGTCCCTGGCCTGAGCTGTGGTCACACATCCCCGGTGGAATGGTGGCTGTGTGTTCCTGCCAGCAGTGAGTGCACAGAGAGGAGGAGGCTGTGTGGTTTTGTCAGTAATTCAGAAACCACAAGCAGGATTTTTATGGCTTTATAGGCAGAGCTGGCCTGGAGAGTGCTTGATGTGCTCCAAAACGTGCAGAGCCCGCTGGGCTCAGTCAGGGACACAGCAAGATGCTTTGGGATTCCCTGAAATTCCTCCTTTGAGGACTCTCTCAGCATCCTGCATTTCTAAATTCAAAAATTACCGTGGAAAAACTAGAATTGGAAAAGCCCTTAAGGTTCTCCCATAAAACCTTTGCCTCAAGAACGTGCTCCAGTCCAAAGACCAAGGGCTTTGTTATTTTGTGTTCTTGGTGTTAATTGTGAGTCTCCACCAGAGGAGTGAAATGATCTTATGGATGTTAAATAATCGTGAAGGAAATTGGATTGATACAGTTTTTATTTGGAAAGAGGAAACGACTCCTGTATTGTTGTGGTTTACAAATATTTAAATGCTTCAACTAATTGCCGGCCTCAATTTTGAATGGGGAAGCAAAATCAAACACATGATGTGCTCAGAGTTTCTCACAGCACTTGCCAGGAAGAATCCAAGTTTTGAAAACAGTTGGCCTGCTTTCAGAAAGAGATTTTAATGAGATTAAAAGAGAAAGAATGTGCAAGTTTGATTAGAAAGTTTGGCCGTGCTCTGACAATGGGTTCCTGCAAGCCAGCACAGAAAATGTGCTGTTGTTTTTAGGGGTAGAATTGATTTGTTCTGAAAACATGAAAAGCAGGAATGAGTGGGTAACTTGAATTATTCCAGCACAGTGTCCTGGGTTAGTGTGAGAGAATCCATCCTGTTGGACACTCTGCAGGAGTCTGGAAGGCATCATTGCACTGACCCCATTTTCTCCTCGATTTTTGCAGTTTTTCAGCTGCTTATTTGCCAGTCAGAATTGAACTGAGGATTTCATGGGTTGTGCAAAGCAACCTGATTTCAAACCAGCAAGTATCACCCCAATCTTTCACTTCCCTTGTGCCAGGGCTTCTCCTCCTGCTCGGGTGGAGAGCAGTGTTGGAATATTCTGGAGCTTGGCAAGGCAGACAGAGCAAAGATCCATTTGCTCGTAGGCACACCCCCAGGAATAGCTGAAATACATAAATAAACCTGAAAATTCGGGGCTAAAGTTGCTTCCAAAAGTCTCTCTGGTTATCCACATGCACTTGGTCAGCCTCCTGTCACCGTGGTTTATCAGTAAGTAACAGAGCTGGGCTGAGGAGGCCATGGGAGGTGGGGAGGGGCAGCTTGTGAACTCTTGATTTTTAAAATGACCTGGATCTGCAAAGGCTTGAGAAGCACTGAGTCAGTATAAAGGCAATAAAACGAGGTCTTTTGGTCCTTATAACAATGATTGAAAGGCTGTTTTCTTTCTCATTTAACATGCAGCAAGGACATATGGGAGAAGGCGAGGTAACAATATTCCTCTTTAATTTTCTAATGTTGACAATGTCTCACGGGAGAAATAACATTCAGTTTTTACTGGAGGGCAAAGTCCAAACTTCAGGCTTATGAAGGAGCAGTTTCACATGCGTTTGCATAGCCTGCATGCCATAAATCAGCATTTTAACTGGATCAGGGAGTAGCTGAGGCTGAAATGATCACAGTGGACATCACCTGGATGGTTTGTGACCCCGGGGGGCTGTGTTGCTGTGTTTGTGTGTGTGTGTGTTATCCCAAAGCTGGAGGAGTTGATTTTGGGAATTTTGGGTGCTGATGGAGCATAAATACAGCGAGTGTCTGACCTGCTGGGTTCAATGTGTGTGTGGAGCTCTCCAGCAGCAGCTGGAAAGGGGATTGGAGTTTGGGAATTGCTCCCTCCCAACAATACCTGCAGGAGATGAAACAAATCCCATGTGCACCAGTTCCTTAGGGAAAAACTGGGTTGAAGTCAATATTACAATATTTTTATTGTAGGAGGAATGAGGTTTGCCCAGCTACAGAAAGAGACCTGATTATACTTGACTGTTATTTTAATTAAAGGTGTAGAAAAGATTCTTGAAATTCCAAATAAAGCAACCTGACCGAGCCTTCCATTTTTTATTCATATAAATTCTATGGACTGTGGATTTTACCACTTTTTTTTTTTCCTTTCAGCTTCTTAGCTGTTTGATTTTTTTTTTTTTTCATGGAAAATGCCTGTATCTTGGTCAGATTTTCTGTTTTCAAGATGTTTTCTTTTTTAAAATCACTTTCTTTCAAGGCAAGGAAGCAAAACCAGGATAAATTAACCTCACCAGTGCTTTCCTATGGTAGATTGGGATGAATCCTGAAAAAGCAGACACAGTGTATCACATCATAGGAAAAAGGAAATGTATCCTAAAACTTGTAGCACGCCTCATTACTTACTCTCCCTATATATATTTATTCCTAAAATGCTCCTTAAATGAGTAGAAGTCTCAGTGTGTTGTGTAGCTGTTGAATATTGGAACTGAAGAGGGAGGGAATTCATGGCAGAGAACAGCTCCTGTGCTCTATTTATGATCTTTTACAGTGGCATTTAGAATAAAAAAATCTTACTTAAAAGAAATATTCTTAAGGAACTCTATGATAAAGGATTATCAGGGGAGAATGCTGGACTGTGAGGGGAACATTTCTAATTTTACAACATTTTCTTAGAGTGAGGCCATTAACAAAGCTCTGTTGTAAAGTTGTAGGGGGGACAAAGTTTTCAGTCTTTGCAGTCAATGGGTTTTGCTGTTTTCATCAGGTTATTTTTGTTATTTGCTAGTGGGTGGTTTATATGTTTTGATATCAGGTAATTTAAATGTATAATATATTTAACTGGTAGAATTCTTGTTTTCCCATTTTCACCTTGAAATTGTGTCTGTTCCCTGTAAGAAGCTGTTCACTGGGAAATGGGATATATGGCTTGATACTGTGAAAGCCCCAGAAACCAAATTGGCTGTTCTCTTATTATACTTTTTGAAAGAAATTTGAGTGGAAATGCAGAATATTATGGGAAGCAGTCAGCTCGAGCACCCGTTAGAAATCCTGGCTTGTTATGAGGAGGAACCTTTCCTCTGAAATAAAGAGAGGAGCCTTTCCTCTGCAATCCAGCATTTGAGCTGCTGGATGATGCTGCAAACTAAAATGAAATGGAGAACATAACTGCTCATTCAGAGGGCAAATCCCTCCCAGTTCTGCTGATGCAGCAACTGGTGCATTTTCCCCAATTATTCCAACAGTGTGCGCTTTGTTCTGTTAGTATGGTTTTTTTTCCCCTGTTTTTCTCTTTCTCCACCCCCCTCTGCAGGTCAGTCCTCGCTGTTCCCCATGGAGGATGGGTTCCTGGACGATGGGCGTGGGGATCAGAGCCTGCACAGCGGTTTGGGGTCCCCCCACTGCTTCTCCCACCAGAACGGGGAGCGCGTGGAACGCTACTCCCGCAAGGTCTTTGTGGGGGGGCTGCCCCCAGACATCGATGAAGGTAAAACACCTCACCCAGGGCAGCTGCTGGGCTGGGGAACCTTTGGTGTGTCAGCTCAGGGATGGGTGTGCTCCAGGCTTTGATATGGAAATGGGTCTTCGAAGGGTCTGGAAAATCAACCCACAAACACCAGAGGTTTGTGGCCAAAAAGGAGCCAGAGGACTCCTGTAACTTCATTCGAATAAAGGGAGAGGCCATGGGGCATTTCCCAGGGGGTCTCTCAAATTTTTGGAGCCTCCTTTTTTGTCACCCTGATTTTTCTAGAGTGCAGTGTTTATAGTTGGTAGCAAAGGTTCTCATAGATTTTGTGTNCAATTCCTATAGAATTTATGGATCTTCCCATTGTTTCTTTCATCTCTCAGTATCCAGTTTCATTTATGAGCAGACCTGCAGTTTGTTTGTAAAGACAAGTCCCTCATTCCTTTCCACACGTGCATGAATTTAGGCTGTGGTGTCGTCGTTCTGCCACCGAAGAGCAAAATCCCATTAAACTGACTTCAGCAGGATAACAAATCCAAAAGTGCAAAGTTAAACAAGCCAATATCACCTGTGGAAACTTGTAAATCCATTGCAATCATTTTACAGGCCCCAGAAGTCAGCAGCAGGAAAAGCTGCTCATGATTTTATAAGGTCTGTGTGGGGCAGTAAGTCCTAACTCTGTGTTTGGTTGCTCCTGTGTAGCTGAGGTTCTCTGTCTGAGAGCCCAGACAGAGAATGGAATGAATCTGTGCAGGGCAACATGAGGAACCAGGGCTTTGTGCTGGTCCATCACACAGATAGAGGTGGCAGAACACTGCAGTTGTTACTAAAATAAAATTAAAAAGTCAGTTACAGGTGTTGTGAAGCTTTGTTTCACCAGAGCTTTCTGTTCTGTGTGTATGAGTCTGCTGGGATAGTGGTTAGAAGAAATGCAACAATAAAGCTGAAAAGTTCCATTTTCTTAATCACAGAATTGTTTTAATCCTCACTTTTTTTGTGTCAGAGCTTGTAATACAGGGCTGTGACATGGTAACCTGAATTTCATGTCACCCATGAGAGTAGTTGAAGCTGGATTATTATAACTGTAGAGATGCAGTGGCTCAGTCTATCTGAATTAGTGGGTTGTGAGCTTTTATTTATAATTATAATCAGTAGAAAGAAAAGCTTGAACTTTGGCCTGTCTTGTTTTATAAGGAATGTTCTGCCTTGTCATAAAGATTCCCCATCAGCTACTGAGCACTGCTGGGAGCTGCTGGACCTGGAGGGTCACAGAATGTTTGTTTGTTTGTAGGATGAAGCCAGCTGAAATCAGTGTCTTTCAAATGCCTTTAATTCAATTTATTTGAAGTTCATGCCTTTTCCCTTCTCTCCTGTTCCAGATGAGATCACTGCAAGTTTCCGGCGCTTTGGACCTTTGATTGTAGACTGGCCACACAAGGCAGAGAGCAAATCTTATTTTCCTCCTAAAGGTAAACATCTAAAAACCAATAAGATGACCATTTTAGAATAATTTTTCTTGGTAAGACTCCATTTTAGACAAGGATGTTTAGGGGGAAAGTAGTTGAACCTTTGGGATTGTTCTAAACAGGTGAAGTTTCGAATGTGACTTTGCAGTTCTTATTCACTAAAAGAATTCTTCCTTAACTTCCTGTTTTTACTTCATTCCATTTCCCCTCTTTCCCCCTGTTGTTGTACATGTAATACCAGCTCTTTAAAGGCACTAAATGCCTTCCACAGCAGCTGGGAAGGATTTGTCCCCTATATGAACAGCCAGAGCACTTCTGGGTTGGAAATGTGTCCTTGAGAGCACCTGAAATCTTTCCCCTTCCTGTGGGGCAGCATGATGTCAAGCCTAATTCTGAATTAAATTCTGATCCTACAGACAAACAGACAGCAGCAGTGATGTTTGTGTTTTCCCTTGGCCAGGATATGCATTTTTGCTGTTCCAAGATGAAAGCTCTGTGCAGGCACTGATTGATGCATGCATTGAAGAAGATGGGAAGCTCTATCTCTGTGTTTCCAGCCCCACTATCAAAGACAAACCGGTAGGTGGAATTGTCAGGGCCTGCACAATTCCTGGGTGATAATCACAATTCCTGGGTGATAATCACAAATTGGGCTCTTCACGTGCAGTTTTTTCTGTCTTCAGAATGTTCATGTTAAAATTTCCTTAAGGTGTCAAATTAAGAAGAGAAAAGACCAACTTACTACTTTTGAACTAGACATAAGAAAGTTTTTTGGTGTAGTTGCAATGCCTAATTTTGTTAGAAAAAGATGTATTTCCAGACAGGTTTATGCTTGCTAATGATGAACATGTAGAGTTCTTATTGTCTGAGTGTTGTGTGTAACAGAGATAAATCCTAAAAAATATACAGTGGCATTGAACTGTAAATTATCAATATACAAACAGTTTGGGGGCTGATGCAAGTGTGTCAATAGCTGGGGACAATTCTGCTCTAGTCCTGTGCTTCAAATTTTGGCCAGCTGTAACCAAACACAAAGCAGCACAGTAAATAAACAGGCAACTCTGGAGCCTGCTGCACTGAGATAAGGCTGGGACAACAGGAGCAGTGCACATCTGTGTGACCAGGGGGGTTGGAGAGCACAGCTCAGTCATGATTAAGTAAATGTGTCAGTAGAGGGTGAGGGTTTTTCCCCCCAGAAATTTGGGTAACAAGGAAGTGATGAAATTTAGCCACCCTCAAATGGTGTGTCTTAAGAGAGCTTGTTACCATTTCATTTTGGGAAATGATTGCTGAACAAGTAGGGTTTAGGAAGTACAGCTGTTTAAGAAAGTTTTCTTCCGTGTAGGACACTGTTGTAATTTCTATTACTGAGACACTTTGAATTGTGAATGGTTAAAAAAACCAGGCTTTTTGTCCGTAGGTTCAGATCCGGCCTTGGAACCTTAGTGATAGTGATTTTGTTATGGATGGTTCCCAGCCTCTTGACCCAAGAAAAACCATTTTTGTTGGTGGTGTTCCTCGGCCTTTACGAGCAGGTACACACTGCAGCACTGCTTTGGGGAGCACTGGGGGAAGCCAGCCTGGCAGCGAGGGCATTCTGAGTGTGGTGACAGTGGGGGACACGAGGCAGCTGGCCTGGAGTGGCGCTTGCAGAGCCACGAGGCAGCCTTAGAGCTGTGTTTGGTTGTGCTTTGTGCTGCAGTGGAGCTGGCGATGATCATGGACCGGCTCTACGGAGGGGTTTGCTACGCCGGCATCGACACCGACCCCGAGCTCAAGTACCCCAAGGGAGCTGGGCGGGTGGCATTTTCCAACCAGCAGAGCTACATTGCTGCTATCAGCGCTCGCTTCGTCCAGCTGCAGCACGGGGAGATTGATAAACGGGTAAGGCCTGACCCCTCTGCCCCCCAGGCCCCTCTGCTGACGCCCTCCCCGCCTCACTGGGTCCCCCCAGGGGGTGTTACCCGTTTTTAGTGCCTCTTAGATGCAGCAGGGAATGAAATTGGAGTGTGGGGAGCTGGTGCTGGCACGTGGGAGGTGACTGTGGGAAAGGCTTTCTGGAGTTGCTGAGCTTGGTGGGAAGTGTGGCAGCTGCCTTGGCCTTCTCCAAGAATATTGTGCTCCTCAGATGCTCCCACTAAAAGGGTTTGTGGTGTTTGTGAGATGCGAGGATGGGGCAGCTCTTATTCCTGCTCCACATCTTTGGGGAGAACAGGCAGAGCCACCCCAATGTGTGCTGGGTGTCCAAGAGCATCCTTGCAGACTGTGCCCTGCAGCCTCACAGCCACCCTCCACAGCTGTGCTTGGTTATTTCATTCCCTAATTATTGTATTCCTCCTTACTTTAAATCAGAGGAATATGCCAAATGGATCAGCACGTTGCTTTCTGCCCTCTTCATCCCTCTATGGTCTGTCTTCAGACCACAGTTTTGGGAAACTGAGATGCTCACATCTCCTCTTCTAATTCATCCTTTGTCTCTGGATTTTTCCTCCATGACTGTCACTGCTGATGTTAATTTTATAGTTAATACAGCGGAAAACCTCCAAACTTGCCTGATTAGCCCATTAGCATTTCACTTCTGCTTTGGCTATAAAGCTCGGGCAGAAGAATTGTGACAACAATTGGACTGTGGGCCTGTGAATTGGAATGTCTTTGTTCTGATCTTGGCTCTGAAATAAGTTCTGTACAGCTTTGAACAAATAATTTGGGCTGCCCTTGTGCAACTTGTGCTTGCATAAGCAGACACTTGGGTGAATAGGTCCATTGAAGCTGGTGGGGCTACAAATTTAAGTACTTGTAAACTCTGAAAAAAATTTTGCAATCTATTTCCCCTTCCTTCTCTCCTCCCTCTCCTTATTTCCTCATTTTTACTGTAGTTTTTGGGTGGGGAGATAAATGCTCAGGGAGGATTCATTAGAGGAGAGAGATTTGGGTGCATGAGGGAGGTAAAAATACAGCAATGCCACTTTTTATTAAGGTTCTATTTATTAATAGCTTCCCAAGAATGTTCTTCTGTAAAAAGAAAAATAAAATTAGTAAAAAAAAAATGTAACAAGAAGGGATTTCCTGTAAAATTGGGCAAGGAGGTGCTGCTAAAGGGTGTGCCCTGAGATAATGCACAGGAAGGGTTCAGTGGCTGGGGCTCCCACGCTGGGGGGGCCTGATGGAGCTGCTGTAAAAAAGGCTTTCTCTGGAGCTGGGAAATTCACTGTGCCCAGCCCAGGGAGGAGGTACAGGCTGTCACACTCAGAATAAATGTGACAAGGACACCTGAGCTGCAGTTTGGCCTCTGAAGGTGGCGGAGCAGAGGGAACGGAGCAGAATCTCCACATGAAGGAGGCCTTTGTGACACCTTTGTGCTTTCAGCACTTGGAGAAGGCAGCACTCCCCAAAAAATCCCCAGCCTCCCACTGCACAGCAGATCAGGGGATGGGGAAATCAAAAAATCCCCAACCTCCCACTATACAGCAGATTAGGGGATGGAGGAATTGTTAGGAATATTTGCCTGCTTCTGCTCTTCTACAAATGGACTGAGTTGGCAGGGAGAGGAGGAAAACAGCTCATTAAAAAGGCTGCTGTGCTGTCTCTGAGCAGTTTATGTGTCCTGTAAGCAAAAATGACATCAAACTACTGCAGTGCCCGTCTGGACTGTGATAAAATTGGGTGGGTTTAGAAACCCAGGAACTTGTGAATTTCCTTATTTGCCTGAGGGGTGTCCGAGGCCTGTGAGGTGCAGAGAGGAGCAGCCCCGGGCCAGATGCAGAGATAACAGCAGAGATACCAGTCCCAGCCTGGGTGTTTGAAAATGGTGCTGAAAACATCACATTAAATGAGCTCCAGAGGAGGTTCACAAACCCTTTTAGAACTGGAACTTGTGCCTATATTTATTTCTGCTGTTCTGAATTCCTGCCCATCACCTGGCCCTTAATGCCAGCGGCGTAGGAGGGCATCAGTCCCGTGTTAAGCCTCTCATTTGATCCCAACAAGATCAGATGGATTTCCTTTTGCTGAGAGGGACTAAGCCATGGAAAAAGAATACAGAAATGGAGCATTTATTTAGAGAACAAATGAATTATTTTTAATGTTGGGAGTTCTGGCATTGAAAGTTGCATATTTAATGTGCAGTTACGGTGTTGTATAAAGATTCCGTTCCTGCATGAAAGGGACAGAGCTTAATTTGGGCATCAAAAATAACTCCCATAATCATCCAGAGTTTTGGTGTCAGTCACTAGGTTGTTTGGGGTTTTCTGTAAATCAGTGATGGTCAGCACTGATTTCTGGGAGGTTTTTAAGGTTTCATGAGGAAGTAGAAATGTTGAAGTTCCTGGAATTTTGGGTGTCACGAGGGGGCAAATCTTGAAATGTGCAACATTCCCTGCTGCACAACTGCTGGAACTCAGAATTTAGAGCGAAGAATTTGCAGTGAGGAATGATGACCTGTGTGTTTTGTGGCTGCAGGTGGAAGTTAAGCCATATGTCCTGGACGATCAGCTGTGTGACGAGTGTCAGGGCGCCCGCTGCGGCGGCAAGTTCGCCCCGTTCTTCTGTGCTAACGTGACGTGTCTGCAGTATTACTGTGAATATTGCTGGGCTGCCATCCACTCCCGGGCCGGCAGGGAATTCCACAAGCCCCTGGTGAAGGAGGGAGGGGACCGCCCGAGACATATTTCATTCCGCTGGAACTAAAGGATCGCTCATTTGCAGGCCTCCAATTAAGTGCACTCTTCTGTTCTCTCCCCCGCCCCGCCCCGCCCCTCACTCACAGCATGTCCTTTTGTAGTCGTCTGTGATTTAACAATAGTCTAACGAAAAAGAATGACCTATAATGGGTATTTTATAGAATCTTGTCATTGAAAACTGTATTGGGAACTCCTTTTCGTATTGATAACATTGTTGCGAGCGAGTTGCATTCTCTTGTCTTTACTACTCGAGAGAACACTTTACTTTCCTGCAACGTTTTCTTAGAGGAGAGAGAAAAAAAATATTAAGAGAAGAGAATTGAAACAATAGAGTATTTTGGTTTTTTAATTAAATTATTGTTAATAAAGAACATAATAATACTTTTATTAAATAACCGTGTAACAATAACACTATCAGTCTGTTCTGACACTTTTCCCCCAGGGAAGCCTGTTTTTGCCTCTCTCTTTTTTTTGTTTTTTTTGTGTTTTGGTTTTTTTTTCTTTTTGTTTGGACTTTTGGATTTTTCCAGCAACAGATGAAGTTAGCGTTTACCTACCAACAGGAAAGAGCATGTTTAAAGCAACAAAAATGCATGAGCAAAGTTGAAGCAGCACTATAACAATGATCTTTTTTGTTTGGTTGGTTTTTTTTGTTTTAAACTCTTCTAAGAGTTTTGAGGCTGAAATTTTAGCTCGGTGTGTATCTGACCGTGCCTCTGGCTACCACCCACATCCAAATTACTAACGAGATAGGCAGAGCTTACTATATTTTCATCAAAATGATTACATTTTAAGAATTCCTGAATGTAAAAGTTGAGTAAAGTTACTACTGAGGGGGGAGTGCACTTTTTTTTCTTTAAGAGAACTCAATTGTCTGGTTACAGCCCTAGATATCCTACCAAAGCTAGAGTAATGACAACTAGTGAACTGGCATTTCCTCTCCTGAAGGATAAATATATAGATTTTATTTTTGATGGCTATATATAACTCTATATCCTAATATACTAACATTCATCAGGGGCCAGCCTTTGCTCTCCATTTTGACGTGAAAAAGTAGAAGACCTAAAGATACCTCAAGGATATCACTGATTTTTCCTGGAGTTTTGCTCTCCCATTGTGGCACACAAACTCGAATTGGCTGCTTATTGGTTTCCCATCTTGGCTGTAAAGTCAGTTTTCAGTCCCCTCAAATTTAGCTGTAACACAAGGCATGAACCCGAGGGGTTTCCAAACCTTGGCGCTGCCGGCCGCATTTGGGACGGTGCGAGTGTGCAGATGCCTTTCTTACTCTTCCTGTAGAGAGAATCCCAGCTCAGATCCCAGCTCTTCAGCACTAATGGTGGGGAGATAAAGACACGCAGGTGTTGGAAGTGCCAACGTCGCTAATTAACGCCGGCTTGATTGGAGCTCAGTCCTGCCTTGAGAAGCATCAGCCCAGGACGCGCCAACCCAACGCTGACGAGTGGGTGCAGAGGGTTTAGTTTGAAACAGATCAATGAAGGAGTAGTTCTGAAAATTTACTTGTAGTACTTTTGAACTAAATGCCCTGGCCAGCTTTTCCTCCACCAAGGATGTAGCAGTGTGCAAACAAAGTGATTCTGTGGCAATCTCTGCCCGGCCCCAGGGGCCTGGGACCACCCGAGAGTCTCCCAAACCAAAGATTTGCCCTGGCACTGCTTGGAAAAACATCTGCTCCCTTCACAGCCCCCCTCATCCCCTTCCCCAGCCCCCATTATCTTTATGAGAAGCAGTTTTTCTGTTCAATACAGGCTTTAATGAACTGATACCTTACCAAGTTCCAAAGGTCAAAATGGAGACATTTGCTGTCTATTAGTCAAGTATAGCAAGGGAGCTGCTTTTACTGAAATCCCTGAAAATATTGACAACAGTGATGCAAATGCAGAGTGCTCTTGTGTAGATTGTCAGGGACTTTTTTTTCTCTGAAGTACATAATTCTAGTTGGAATGTTCCTTTTCCTTTTTTTTTTAATGCTTGTAGGTGGCTTTGGGGTGTGCTATTGTGCCGATCCTACCCAGCAAACAGGTGAGGTGGGTTTCCATTACAAGAAAATAACACTGTTTGAGAACTAGCTTTGAATAATAATTTTTTCCCTTTGTACATGACCTGCTGAATTTCGGTACAGTGTTTTTGTAGCTAACTTATTTTGTCATGCACATAATGTATATTTGTTATGCACTACTTTTGTATATCTTGTTTTTCCAACAGTGAGCATTTTTAGGCACACTTTTCACTGACGGGATATCTCTTTATGCAATACCTCAATTTTTCATATTGCAAAGAGTAGCTTTTTGTACTTTTATTACTGAGAGATCTTCATATACTTCATTTTTTAATATAAATAATTTTAATAAATTTTATTTTCTTATATTCTGCTTTTTATACATTTCAGTGCTCTGCATACATTTTGAATTATGGATGTTGTGCACTGGCAATGCTATTTTAGAATCTGCAGAGAAAAGAAAGCATGTTGCTTAAACATCTTAGCCCAGCACCAGGTATTTGGTGTACATATAATTTAAGAAATAGTATATGTAAAGTTGAGAATTAAAGAAGAAAAAGCATGAAAGTGACAAATGACACTTGTCTTTAGACCCATGAAATTTAAATGCATAAATATAGTGTAGAAATTTAAAAAGTCAAGGAACCATCAGAATTGTCTACTGCTTCTTACTGAGTTTTTAAAAATTATACACAAATGCAGACGTTTTTGGTGAATGTTTAGCCATTTTTATTATTAATAAAGAATCGATGTTAGGTGTTTGATGCAGAACCGTGTCTGCTCTTTTAAATTATATTTCAAGAATAAAAGAGAGCCTGCTAGGTGGCAGGCATGTAATGTTAGTATGCATGACTAATGTAAGAAATCGTTATTCTACTAATATTCACTTGTGATTGTGTGACAAGCGTGTTTACAGATCCTTTGGTTACACTTCGATTTACAGGGCATCAACAATTCTCTCCATTACTCTGTGCTTCAGACAGTGCTGGCAAAGGCTCCTGATTGCACTTTGGGGCTCTCCGGGGTTACCGTGTAGCCCCAGGCTCATTAACGTGTAATTAGGGACCGGTGGGGGGGTGTCATTAATGAGCAGCGGCGTTCCCAGGGAAGGGGGAGGGAGTTACAGAGTAATTCCATGGTTATTTTTGCAATGTAAAATAAAGTGTTTCTGATTATTTTATATGTAAAGGAACCCCACTGCCCCGTGCTTTTTTGGTATAGTCTCTACTTCTCCATACACAGACCTCTGCAGAATGCAAATTTTCAACCTTGCAGTGACTGAATTTAGCGTTTTTTAAGGATGCTGTTGGAAAGACTTGATAATTCACCCCTTGTGTTTTTGAAGAGTTCAAACCTTCTGTTCAAAGGTGATTTAAAACTTGAATGTGATGAATTGTGGCAAGTTAACTTCAAGTTATGTGCAATACCTATTTCAGACTTCTGGAAGATCTTTGCAGTGTAATTCTTTGTTTTTAATTGCAGACATTTAAAAATGTCATTTTCTACTGTTCTAGTAAATCCTCTTTCTTGCTGGTGTTTCTAAAGAAAAGAATCAGAAATCAATCTTTCTACTAATGTAAATTTGAGATTATTTTTAAAAAAAAATGGAATAAAAGGTTTTGGTCATTTGCTTTATTTTATTATCTTATTTTAAAGCTACTGTGATAGCATTGTAAGAATTGGGACAATATTGTATTCAACTGTTTTATTTTTTATATTTTTAAATTTTAAAGTATAATTAGTTTTTATAATTTTCATCAGATTTTTTGTTATATTTTTTGGAAGTGAAACTTTTAGCAAGTGGGTGTCTAGTTTTTACTAATCCCTAATATGTTTTTCCCCCAATGTATTGCTCATATTATCAGAAGGAAAAGTTATTTAAGTATGTCAGTTAATTGTACTACTTGGCTGAATTTCCATATAGTTTTTACTGTGTATGGGGAGGTTGTAGTATTTATTATAGCATTTTAAATAAGGGTAATTCATTTTTTATTAAAGTCATTTTCACGTTTAAGTTCATATTTTTGTATGTTCTACTCTAAGTTATATAACACAAGTTACTTTTTTTAAAGAGTTCATTTGTTGAAGTGCTAGTGAAAATTAATGTTATTAAATAGTTTGCAAATGACTATTTATACCAGTATGCATATAATTTTTAAATATTTGTAATGTGAGATGTTGAATGAATAAAACTTTTAACTCAATGTTTCTCCTTAACCTTTTTACTTTGAGCTTCCTGCAGGAACTCGTTCCTTTGTGGCCAAAGCTCGTGGGGCTTGGGGAGGGGATTTTTGTTAGGCTGTGTGGGGTGAGAAGGGTTTTAGGGGAAGTTCTGATCCCAAATGCAGCAAAGGTTCCTTGGGGAGATGAAGATGCAGCAGGTGAGAAGCACTGAGGCACAGGTAACCCCACAGTGGCTTGGGTTTGAAGGGACCTTAAAGCTCATCCCATTCCATCCCTGCCATGGGCAGGGGCACCTCCCACTGTCCCAGGTGGCTCCCAGCCCTGCCCAGCCTGGCCTTGGGCACTGCCAGGGGATCCAGGGGCACCCTGTGCCAGGGCCTGCCCACCCTCACAGGTAGGAATTCCTTCCTAATGTCCCATCTAAACCTTCCCTCTGTCAGTGTGAACCCATTCCCTGTGTCCTGGCACTCCCTCCCTTGTAAAGAGTCTCTCTCCATCTTTCTCTCTGGTACTGGAAGGGCACAGTTGGGTGAACCAAATCCTTCTCTTTTCCAGGCTGAACAGTCCCAGCTCCTTCAGTCCTGCTCTGTCAGAGACCACCGTGCAGTGGGACACAGAGAGAACCAGAGCAGGGCCAGGGCAGAGCCCAGCAAGGCAGGGACAGACGAGGATTCATTTTTAATTGTCTTTAATTCATCTGACAGTAACAGAAGGAAGGCATCTGGCATTTTAGAGAACTCGCTCGTTTCAGCCTTTAATTTAAAATAGCTAAACTTGAAATGTCTGGGAAGCCGTGTGAAGTGTTGCTACCTTACAGATCCGTTCCTCAAGGGCTGTTCAACGGGTGCTTGAGGAATCCCAGGGCTGTGCCGCTAATCTCGAGTGCCATCACTGCGGGAATTGTGGTGCAAATGCTCGGTGGATGGTGAGTCTCATTCCTTTGTGGATGCTCCGGGAAATGCAGATCCGGGAGCTCTGATGGGATTAGTTCTGCCAGTGCTGATCACTTCACTGGCTTTTGCCTTCCCCTGGTGCCCGTGGAGCAGCTCCTGCCTTTGGAAATTGGTTTTTAACAGGAAAAGTGGGAAGTTTTGCTGGTGGTTCCATGCAGATATTCCCAATTCCCTTACCATGCCTGTTTGAACAGAAAACTGGGATGTTTGGGATCAGGAGTGGCTGGAGGTGCATTGCCTGCCCAGGGAGGCAGGAATTCCTCAGTGCTCAGTGCCAGCCAGGCAGCACCAGACACTCCTGACCCGTTCCAGCGTGTGACTTGGCTGGGAAACTTTATCCCTCTGTTCCCTACATCGGAATTGTTAGGAAACAGTCATAATTCAGCCTCTTTGAGGGATTAACATGTTCTTGACATTGTTTTCAAGTGCAAATGGTATTTTAGACAACATGTGCTTAATCACGTATTCATGTTTTTTCACAAGTGTGACAGATTTGCAGTTTGGTCCTGGAATATGGAGAGTTCAAGGCTTTGGATGCCGTGGTGGTGGAATCAGCAATGTCCTTCACAAACAGGGCAACATCTGACTGACTCCAGTTCAAAGTGCTGCAAACTTAGAGTTTATCAGGATCCAACATCTGATTTACAGTTTGGCCATGTGTATATTCATTCTAAAATTCTGCTGTTCTGAAGATTGCAGAACACTTGGTGACTGTTTAAGTTTTCTTACCTAGGTAGAGTCTAAAACATTGAAATAAATGAGGGGAAAGGTGTGGAGCACTCAAAACTCCACATAATCACTGTTGGGAGCAATGGGTTGATTCTGAATTGCTGGCAAATTTCTAGAGCAGATGACCCAACAAATCCCTTTTGGGTTTTTCACTTTGCACTGAAGCTGTAAGTGAATGCTCCAGGCAGACTCCAGGAGATGGAGCTAAGCCCTGCTGGGTGGAATTCCAGAATTCCCACCGCGTGTGAATCCCAGTTTTATCCTTCCAGCAGGAGCTGTCCCCGGGATCTCTCTCGGGTGCCGCTTGCACTGAATGAGCTGCCACATTCCAGGGCGGTGCAGGAGGTGCATGGAGCCAATCTGCCCTCATTTAAAGGTCCCCGGGACAGGCTCTGAGCTGTCAGGCTGTTGTGGGACGCTTTCTGCTCAGTCCTGACTCTCCCAAATTCTCCGTGCAGCTCCAGGGAATCTGGGGCGAGTCGCAGCCTCGGAAAGGGGAGCTGAGGAGAGGCACTGCCATCCCTTCCTCTGTGTGAAATGAGCTGATTCAGTTTGTCAGAGTGAAAAACAGCCCGTGGGATAAGAATATCCTCGCAGCTGCCTGTGCACTCAGAGGAGCTGAAGGGGGTGAATCAGTGCTCTGAATGCATCATGGAAAGTCTTCCTGCATCCCCGTGCTTTGATTGATGCCATCAGATCTCACCTGCTTTCATGGCACAGGAACTATAATTTCCTGACTTCTTGTAGGGCTTGTCAGAGAGACAATTTGATGCTAAA
Organism: Drymodes brunneopygia; assembly: GCA_013400955.1. Classification (NCBI taxonomy): domain Eukaryota; kingdom Metazoa; phylum Chordata; class Aves; order Passeriformes; family Petroicidae; genus Drymodes; species Drymodes brunneopygia. The sequence goes on from VZTZ01033099.1 coordinate 40,440, forward strand.
TGCTGATTTATTTGAATGCTTCTCTCCCTAAGGGAAGCTGCTTCAGTCACTTTGTTTATGGAGCGTGGGAGACCCTGTTCTGTTAAGGTTCCTCCACGAAATTTGCTAGTCCCAAGTTCTCAGTCCTCCTGGTATTTATAAAATATAGAGATGTATTAAGTCAGTGTTGGATTGCACTTTTCTTCCTGCAATTTAATTTTGGTGAGTCACAAAAGCTGAGATTAAATCCTATGAGCACAGCACACAGGTCAAGGATGACTGCGAGGACACATTTTTGGGTTTGTACTATTCTAAATGTTTAAAATGGATGTTGTTTTATCACTCTCAGCAATGGGGTATTTTTTTATCCCAAAACTACAACAGGTTGAGTTCCTTTTCTTTTCATGGAAGTGAAAAACATTGGTTTTAAATGCAGAGTGATGGTGTAGATGCAGTGGACACACACTGTGTGCCTCAGTAGCTCAGTGAGAGTCCAAAATCCGTGGAAGGAGAGCAATGCATTAAAAAAAAAATAAATCTCTGCCAGCCTTCTCCAACCCAAGGGTTGAAAAAAATGTTTGCTGGGTGTAAATCACCATCTGACATCGCTGCTGACTCATGGACCAGGATCAGTTTGCTCAGGGATTGCTGAGGCCTTGCTGTGCATTAAGTTGTCACTTTGGCCAAGTGTCACTTTGCAAGGCAGTGCTTGTGGCTTTAAGCTGATGCCCAGTGCTGGGCTGGGCTGGGGGCACATTCATGCCAAGCTTTCTGAGTTTAAATGGGATTCCTTGGGTTTCTGAGGCTTTCTCCTGCAAGCAGCAGCAGTAGCCCCCAGCTCTGCTGCAGTGGCCAGCTGTGCATGGCAGATGTTGCTCTGCACACACTGGCAAAATCAGCCCAGCTCTCCAGTCACTGGAAAGGGAAATTGCTCAAGCGTTGCTTTTACAGTGAAGGGCAGAACAAAGCAGTGACTGCTTCCATTTTCTCTGCACAGAGAGCAATCCATGGAGACAGAGCCCTGCTCTGCTCCTCTCCTGGCAGCACCCTGATGTCTCTGGGGAAAGGGAGGGAGGGAGGAGGGAATGCTCAGTGCCATTAGAGGGTGGCCTTGCTGCTGAGAATCCCAAAATCTTTTGGGTTGGAAAAGACCTGAGAGTCCATCGAGTCCAAGCTGTGCCTGATCCCCACCTTGTCCCCAGAGCACTGAGTGCCACCTCCAGGTGTTCCTTGGACACCTCCAGGGATGGGCACTCCTGCAGCCAGCTGTGTTGGTGGTCACACTTTGGCCTGGGATCCTGTTGGGTCTGAGGAAAGGTAAGAAATAGTGAGCTTTCTGTGCCTGGACTTGGGTTTTCTACACTAGTGCTGCATCTGGGGATGATTTAGTGATTTTTGCTTTTTATGTCCTGCATGAGCCAGGATTCTTTCAGCATCTGGAGGGTTATGGCAGGTAGGGCTGAACTGCCTAAGTTTTGTGTTCACTCAGGATCTAACTTCACATTCCCCAGAACAAGAGACTTTTCATCTTTAATATCATAGTCTCTGCAGCCTAAACTTGGTAAAGTTTTCCTGTTTCTGACTTTGACACAAATACCAATAACTTGCACATTTATTTCATTTTTCATTTGGAAAAATGAAATCAGAGCAAATGAAGTCCTGAGCTGCCTTCTGCTTTATCCACCTGACTAGCAGCCTTTCCTAGAAATCAGGCTGTGTCATTCTGGTGTAAATCCAGGGCTCATTTTGTCTCCTTGAGTTTTCCCCACAGTTTTATTTCCAGCTGGCAATCTGTTGAGATGCTGTAACACAAAGTTCTGCTAAGCCAGGGGGTTTGATCTCCTTGACGTGGGTTTTGTTGTAAAGCCCATGGATCTTCTCGGTGATTTGGAAATCTCTCCAGGGGAGGCTCAGGCTTTTATGTAACACAGTTTGTAGTCTGCTCAATATTTTTATGCACAGCATGAAGAGATGGGAGAATGGGGTTCTTCTTATGAGTGGTGTGGAGGAAGCGATTCCCATGTCTGTGGTTTGTGAAGCAGTGGGAGCTGGGCAGGTTCACTGCTGTGAAATGCAGGTGCTGCTCCATTTCCTCTCTCTGCTGCCCCATTGCTGCTCACACAATTAACTGGGAGCTAGGCTCAATTATGAGATTTTACAAGTAAGAAGAAGCTGAAGGCAAATTCATTGCTTTGACTTAGCAGAAGTCGTGACTTTTGTTTTTATAATGATTCCTGGTTACACTAATAAATGGTCCCCGGTGTCTTTTGTACAGTAACCACATTCTAATGAAATCCCTCATTCCAGTGACTCTTATTAAATATTCTGTGAAAATGAAGGTGATAGAATAATTGTTTGTGCTACTGCTGAGGATATAATTAACAAGGTTTGAGTGTAGCTGTTGTCAGAACGAGCACATTTTCCCTGTTCAGTGTCAGAGTCCTACTTCAGATGTGCTCACCCTTTGCAGTTCATCGAGATAATGTTACAGTTAATGAGCAATGGCCCTGCCTGAGTTATGTTGAATTTTAGGGTAAGTTTAGGTGAGATGTATGGAAGAAATTCCTCCCTATGAGGGTGGGGAGGCCCTGGCACAGGGTGCCCAGAGAAGCTGTGGCAGCCCCTGGATCTCTGAAGTGCCCAAGGCCAGGTTGGACGGGGCTTGGAGCAGCCTGGGATAGGGGAAGATGTCCCTGCTCCCAGCAAGGCCAGAATGAGATGATCTTTAATGTCCCACCCAACCCATTCTATGATTCCATGAATTCTGGGGAATCATGTGAGTACTTCCCACTCCAAAGAATGCTCAGAGAACCCCAAACTCCACCAGCAGCAGATGGGTGGGTTTTTTCAGGAAATCACTGACAGTGCGTGAAGAAATATCCCAATGGCTCCTTCCTTCCCTCTCCTTGGCATCAGCTGCAGGCACCAAAAACTGCCTCAATTTTGAAAGGACTCTCAGGGCTCACAGATGATGCCACATCCTTGGCCAAAGCAAAACTGAAACAACGGAATTCAGGAACTGACACAAGTTGTGAGCTGGAGGAGCTGCCAGTGGAGCACAAAGCAAAGGCACGGCGAGGTGCAGGCTGAGAGCTGGAATCTGGGCTATTTTTAACCAGACAGTTGCAGCTGCGGTGAAAAGCTGAGATGTTTGCTCAGAGTGATTAATACTGAGATAGTGGCCAGCTGGTAGTCAGCTCACACATGTGGAAAGGTGGGTGAAGAGCAGCGTGCAGCTAAAATAGCTGAACCTGACAGATCTGCAGAGAGATTTTCAGTGGCACTGATTTTTCTGAGTAACTGCAGATCCTAAAAAGGATCTGAGCTGAATTTGCATTTGAGATCAAAGTGCTGGCAAGGTGCTATAGGGAAAAGTGGACAAAATGTGCCCCACGAGGTCTGTGTGTTTGCATTAGCAGGGTGGAAGCATTTCTGTGAGCACAGGTGCTGAGAAACCACTGCCTTGGCAGCCACGGTGCCCCGAGGAGGCCGGAGGAAGGAAGCAGCTGCCAGCTGGCACGGGCAGCTCCTGCCCTGGCAGATACAGCAGCGAGTGTTCCTGCACAAAGCCCAGACAGTCATGGAATGAACGCGGGGCTCTTTGGGTTTGTGGGGGAGGATTCACTGCGGGGCTGTGCTATGGGGCTGCACTGCAGCCAAAGGAGGCATTTCATTGCCAGGGCTTTGTGATGGATGGATCTGGGGAAGTCTGTAAGCCAGGACCAGTTTTTAATGAAGCTTTTGGGTTTAATATCCCAAATTGAACTCACTGTCTGCTGCCTCGCTGGGTACAGTTGGTTAGAGCAGGTTTTGGCAAAGGAGGAGGGAGTTTGGGCTTGTGGAGGAGTGGAGCTGAGAATTGTAGAATCCCAGAGTATCCTGAGTGGAAGAGACTCACAGGATGATCCAGTCCAACTCCTGTCCCTGCACAGACCCCAACAATCCCACCCTGGGCATCCCTGGCAGTGCTGTCCAAACGCTCTTGGAGCTGTGGCAGCCTCAGGGCCGTGCCCATTCCCTGGGGAGCCTGGGCAGTGCCCAGCACCCTCTGGGGGAAGAACCTTCCCTGATATAGGAGGTCACAGTTGATATTTGAGATCACAGTTGATATTTGAGGTCAGCTGATCTCAAGGCTCCGGACTCGGTGGTTGTGTCATATCCACACCCTCCTTTTTAGTCCGTACCCTTTGGAGCCTGCAGGAGATGCCCTTTTATAACCGGGAAAGAACAAATTACCCCGGCTAAGTGTCAGGCTGTGCCTGTGCGAGTTGTTTTCCCTCGTTCGCAGCCGCATAGGCGGCATGCCTTTAGCCGGCAGTGTGTACAATAGCGGGAATCCAGGGATGCCGGGCAGGCCGGGCTCGTCCCCGGCCCGGAGCGGCGGCACCGCGGCAGCGCCGGTTCCGCGGGAGCGGCCGCCACCTGCCGGGGCCCGCCCGCACTGCGCCTCCGGACCGGGAACGGCTCAGGGGGGAAAGCTCCGGGACCATCGAGGCCAAGCTGGGAAAGAGCTCCGGGGTCACCGAGCCCCGCCTGTGCCCCATCCTCGCCTTGTCACCAGCCCGGAGCACTGAGCGCCACCTCCAGCCCTTCCTTGGTCACCTCCAGGGATGGGCACTCCAACACTTCCCAAGTCCTGAGCACCCTTTCCATGGGGAAATTCCTGCTGCTGTCCAAGCTGAGCCTCCCCTGGCCCAGCCTGAGGCCGTTCCCTCTCCTCCTGTCCCTGTTCGCTGGGAGCAGAGCCCGACCCCCCCTGAGCCCCCTCCTGTCAGGGACTTGTGCAGAGCCACAAGGTCCCCCCTGAGCCTCCTTTGCTCCAGGCTGAGCCCCTTCCCAGCTCCCTCAGCCTCTCCCGGGGCTCCAGACCCTTCCCCAGCTCCCTCAGCCTCTCCTGAGGCTCCAGCCCCTTTTCCCTCTCCTTCAGCTGCTCCAGCCCCTTCCCCAGCTCCATTCCCATCCCTGGACATACACAGGGATCCTCAGCCTCTTCAAAGCTTGGGCAATGACCGCGGTTCACTCTGGGTCTCTTCGGATCCATTCCCGAAGGCAACACCATTCATGCTGCCACTGCTGCTGAAATAAGTAGGGGGGGGAAAAAAAGGTATTTTCGTGGAATTCATTCTAATTTGCAATCCTGTGTGACGTGTGCTGAACTCTGGGAAGTAATCCGGAGCAGTATTTTAGTGACAAAGAAAACATCAGTGGGACTTGATGTAAATTCCTCCCTGTGAGGGTGGGCAGGCCCTGGCACAGGGTGCCCAGAGAAGCTGTGGCTGCCCCTGGATCCCCTGGAAGTGCCCAAGGCCAGGCTGGATGGGGCTTGGAGCAACCTGGGACAGTGGAAGGTGTCCCTGCCCATGGCAGGGGATGGAACTGGACGGTGTTTAAGGTCTCTTCCAACCCAAACAATTTTATAGTGCTATGACTTGAGTTCTTCAGTGGTTTGAGAACTCCAGTTGTCAGCATCCATACTCAACGAACCCATGGCTGCAGTGGGACACATCTCTGCCGAGCACCTGCATGGGCTGGACTGACCACACTGGACATCCTGACAGTGTCACACATCTGTTACTGCCTGAAGGACAAAACAGGTGTTTGATGTTTCATTACTGTTCAGCATGTGGCTGGAGCAGATGCACTGTTTGGAGAAGAATTCCTTGTATTAGTGCCGGCACTGTGGCAGCACCTGCACCAAAGGGATGCCAGCGGTTCCCCTGCTGCAGAGACAAACAAGACAACAAACAACCTTCAGCCCGGAGTCCCCTTATCGCTGGTACAAATAGATCAATAACTTGCATGAAATGTATCAATACGTGGCTTCGGGCAGCAGCATTGTGTGCTAAACCTTTGCGCTAGCACAGAGGCAGGGGAACATCCAGCACCTCAGTCCCCGGCTCCTCTCACCAACCCCTCGCTGCCCCCTCAGTCCCGGCTGGTCTCGTAACCCTGGGCTCCTTTCACTGAGCTATCCCCCGGTTCCCCCCACATACCGCAGCCCGACTCCCTTCAGTCCCCCGTTCCCCTCACCGACCCCTGATTCCCCTCA
>VZTZ01033099.1:46872-61689 GCA_013400955.1 Drymodes brunneopygia
CGGGCACAGTCCCCCGAGCCGGGCTGGGGCCCCGAGGGCGGCCCCGGAGCCGCGAGCCGGGCCCAGCCCCAGCTCCGAGCCGGGCGGCAGCGGGAAGCGGGCGGGGAGCGGCCGTGAGGTGAGACCCGGCAGCCGCACCGCCGGTACGTGAGACCCCGGGAGAACCTCCTTGGGTCGGGTTCTCTGAAGACTGGATGTGGTTTAAGTGTTGTCTTGTCTGTACCAGGAATAGCGGGGCCAGCAGGACCCGGGGGTGTGATTCTGGGCACTGGTGAGATCACACCTCTAGTGTTGTGTCCAGTTCTGGGAAAGAGAGCGACTTAAAAGCTCCCGGAAGCCTGTTGTCTTCATGTGTGGGTGCTGTGCAGTTTTGAAATATGTTTTGTGGCATTTAAGAGACACTCACTTGCCCCACAGTTATTATGGAGTAAAGAAGAAGGGGATAAGCTACAGGGTGTAAGGGTTGGTACCCAGTAAGGTGCTGGGACCAGAAATAAGGATCCCTCTGGAATCATAGAGCGGCTTGGGTTGGGAGGGACCTTAAAGGACATCCAGTTCCACCCCCTATCTAGGACATCTTCCACTAGAACAGGCTGCTCAGAACTCCATCCAACCTGTCTGGGACAATTCCAGGGATGGGGCAGCCACAGCTTCCCTGGGCAACCTGTGCCAGTGATTGACAGCTTCCTTAGAAATGTATTGTAAAGACTCAAAAAATTATTCCTAAACTCTTCCTAGGTGACCTTCGAGAGGCTAAGACTGACACCTTTGACTTTCCCATCCCTCCAAGAAGCATTGATAAAGTCATTAAACGAAAGAAGAAAAAGGTATAAAGTGTGGGAGCTCAATTAGCTGCCTTGGCATTTGAGAAAGCTGCTTGTTCTCTGTGTGTGAGAACATGAGGGAGATTAAAAGATGGAATTGGTAGCCTGTTACTGAAAACCTTACTTACAGAAAAGAAAAAAATGGTATTATCTTCCCTCTCTGGAGGCTTTAAAATTCTGGCTCTTATTCAACAAAGCACTTAAGTGTGTGCTTACCTTGAAAAATGAGAGTCTGCTGTTGACTTAAAGCCTGTACTGAAATGCTTTGCTGGATCAGGGCCAGGGTGCAGCACACCTTGGGGGTGAAACCCAGCAGGAGAAAGCTCTGCAGCTCCTCTTCTCCTCATGTTTTAAACAAAGGAATCCCACGGGTTACAAATAAGCCAAGGCAGGAATCCGAGCTGTTAACGCCATCCTCGGAGCAATGCTGAATTACTTTCTGCCTCACAAATGTGTTTCTGTTCCTGTTCAGTAGTTCAACAAATGTTTGAAATTTTAAGAGGAGACATTTATTAAGCAGTAACTCGTTATGAGAGTCTGTAATGTGTGAAGTGCAAGTAATCAGCTAGAGTAGAACAGAGTCATGTCATAGATGCTTGATTTAAAAACAGCAAAATGGTACCAACTGCAGAGGAGCAGCCAATAACAACCTGGAATATGGCTCTCCTGGTGCATTGAAAAGTCTTCAGAAACAATGAGGAATATATAGAATGTTTCAGCAATAAATGTCCTTGAGAAAGGAATTATCTTTAGATTTAAACAAGTTTCTCAGACGAGGTCCAGCAAAAGTCCAAACATCAGTGTGTCAACAGCCATTTCTGTTTGTTAGGCTACCTCTGCCTCAATGCTTTTGTCCACAATTCTGATTTAATCTTTTCAATGCACAAGTTTGAAACGTGCCCACTACAGACAGAGCTTCATGCCTCTAAAATACTGGTTTTCAACATCTATAGAACAGATTAATATGGATTTGATCTGAAATAGGCAAGAGCATTGCTATTCTGAAACCTGAGTTTGGGGCCTGAGTTATGCTGATGCTGAGGGACCACATGTGAAAGGTTTTGCTCCTGGAAAAAGAAACAATCTTATTTTTTCCCCCCATTTTGGATGACTTTGAAGAGAGCTTAATGGCTCTACACACGTTTTCATAAGCTTTTCTTATCTAGAAGGGCACTTCTCAAGTCCTGGATAAACACAAGAATTCTAGGAAAGAAAGGAGGTGGAGATCTCATGTGAAAAATCATGGAGGAATTAATGTTTCTGACTTTTAAATAGAGGTGATTCTTTCATATATTCCACATTTATTCCCTTCTTCTCTTTCCTTCCTTCCCAGTCCTCAACAAAAAAACCCAGCTGGGCTTCATAGTCATTGTGGGGAATTCAAAGTTCTGCCCTGTAGATGTTTCAATGCAAACTGTTTATATGCTTCACATTTTATCTTTCAGTCCAAAGTATGGCACAAGGTCTGGAAAGTGATTTCAAAAATGCTTGAGGAAAATGAAAAGTTCAGAAGTCGACTGCTGACCTGCAGCCAGTTGGATGGAGAAGGTAGGAAATGAAAATATTTTATTTTACTAGAGAAAACAAATTATTAATACAAGTGAAGATCCCAAGGTTTAAGGTCCATTCAGCTGTTTGGTTTGGGTAGTTGGTTTTACAGTTCACAAATGGAATTCATTCCATGCTTTAGGCACTCCCAGCTTTTTTGGAAAAACCCCTTTTGTTTCATGGAGGGTCTTGTATGTATTAATTTGGAGGAAGGATGATGGAAGTGTTTGCTGCAGCCTGACATTAAAGATGTGCACATAAAGCATCTGCAAGTTTTTCTGAACATGTGAAATACATAATTAAACTTATTCACAGAGGCAGTATTTGTGTGAATAATAACTTACTTTTTCACGTAGGGAAATAGTGGTTGATTTCATACAGACAATAAATAAATTAGATGCTCCCCAAAGGTTGCTGTAACACAATTTAACAAAACCATCGAACATGTTCTCACTCTGTGCTCTGAATGCAGCTCTTTCATTACTGGAAAATGACTTGGGAATTAAAGCTGGTGCTCTGCATTCAGCCAGTTTCAATTAGAGGCATTGTAGCTGCTGCACAATTTCAGATAATACAGTGTATGCTTACAAATGGAATTGGAATTTCTGGCCTCACAGTTGGATGAATTATTAGGAAAAAGAATATACTAATCCATGAAGAGCTACCAGGCAAGCTAAAAATGCCAGATTCTCCCACAGCACTTTTTGTTTGCTTGCATTGGTGCTGGTGGAAGTTTTCCACATGGGGGCAGGTTGGGGTGGATCCCACACTGAAGGACCATTCCTGCCAGTGCCTTACTTTGTAAAATGTTGGATTAGATTTCCACTTACGTGACAAGAAAATGCTCCCTCAAAATTTTTCTTCATGAGAATAAAAGAAGTGCAGTTCTGGTTCAGAACAGAAATTCTTACCCCAGTGGATGTTATTGAACGGGAGAAGTTCCACAAAGTGCTCCAACAACTTATTCTGCAATTATTGTGCAAATATTCTGCATTGTGTGCAAAAACACTTCTTCTGTTGGCTTTAAACCCAATTCCTGATTAATTCTGGAATTATGACATTACATTAATTATTCATTACATGCTATTCATATTCTTTATATCAGTCAAGGTTCTATTGGCCTCTGTTGTATTTCTGTGCTAAGAAGTTCCAATCTAATTAATCTCTCCTCCCATGGAAACTGTTCCATGTGCTTTCTCCCACAGCTGAGATCATTGCAGGAGTGTTTGTGCACAGCTGTTAATGTATATTTTGGATGTATATCTGTGTGGGGGACACACACATCCATGGATGTATAGAACAGTGAAATTTAAAGAAAAATCTTCCTTGATTTATGTTTGCTTGAATAAAAAAAAAAAAATGGAGAACAAGTGTCAGGAAAAAAGGAGGAGAAATCTTAAGAGATTATTAGATTTCAAGTTACAGTAAGACAAAAACCCCAAAATTCTGCTTCTATCTGATTTCCTGGGTGGATTTGCCATCTTGCCATAATGGCTGCTTTTCTGTTTGTTATGGATCAACATGTGCTGCTTAACCTTGGATTTATGGTCAGGGCCTGTCCCCTTCTCAGTCATTCATTTCTTTTTAGAGAAAGACCATTTTCTTTATATACAATTCCAGTGACTCATAAAACCTCACCAATCAACCAATCCCTCTTCCTCCCCTTACTTTGTCCTTAATTGTAATTTTACCCCCTTTCTCAGGAGCTTTAATTGAGAATCTCCTATTAAGCCCCATTTCTGTGAAAACCATCAATTCTAATACCTTCTTTCTAATTAGCAGATTTTGCACAACATCAAATCGAGGAGATAAGTCTCCTATTGATCTGAATTTTTCATTAATCAAGAAGCAAATGGAATAATTCCAGTAGATATTTAGATAGGGATCAACAAGTCTGAATAAACTGGGTTCATTTTTATCTTCTGGTGTTTTTTTCCGAGATTAGTAAAGCTAGAAAATTAATGCTGTATTTTATTGCCTCTATAAATAGGTTTTTTTGAGAGAACAAAAGTCTACTTGAATTTTAATGCTGCCTATTTACTCCTTGGAATGTTGCAATTAAGATTAGATTCCATATGACTGCAAATGATGATTTTCCTCCACCTGATGTTCTCCTGCAGGCTCTGACAGAATCCAGAGGTCACAGAATGGGGAATACCTGGACAGGGTAAGCAGACAGCCCATTAAAGGCCAAAAAAAAGATAAAATAAGTAAATTAATAATATTAAAAACATGCACTGATCTTGTTTAATGTTCTTATAATAAGTGCCAGTTAGATTCTAAAGTATTACTGACTTTGAGCTCAAATTTTGTCCAGATTTCAGTGTTTGGGGACCAGAACAGCTCCATCCTCACAGGGAGGGCTCTGAGCTCTGCCAGGGCAAAGGGAGGTGGATTTTACCTTCTTCTTGAGCTAAATCCTTCCATGATGGTCTAAAGTACAATCTGAAGAATCTGAACAGTCTTTCTTTGCCCCACTTGATATAGAGATTTTTTTTAATATATATTAATGGGAATGTACCAACTCACTTCTATCACTTTTTTTTCTCTAGAATGAGTCCATCTTTGGCTGGGTGTAGCAAGAAAATAAAGGAAGATTCAGCCCCAAAGGAAATAGAAACAAAGTGAAAGCTTTTAATTTGATCTAGTTCTTCCTGGAGTCAGTGCAAGGCTGCACAGTGACTTCAGGGAACGCAGGTTCTCTGTTGTTTGCTTGGTGTTTGGGCTTCTGCTGTTTAAGAGGTTTGTTTTTACAGTGGCTTAAACAGCTCTGTTGCAAGATATTTATCTCAAGCCATTAAGTCTGGTGTTTCACTGAGCTATTAGTTTCAGAAAGCTTTTTAACGAGCATAATATTGTGACAGTTTGCTTGCAAAAGAAGAGATACACATTTACTGTTGTCTCTGTATTTATATCTTTTATTTTTGTAGCTTGTCAGAATAATAAACACAAATTCAGTAAGGCAGAGCTCCACACAAGACATAAACCCCACTTTCCTTTCTTCCTGATTTGAATAAACTTGACTTTATGATATTAAAATATTACACAATAACCCTCTCTGTTTTTCATCCATTTATACATGAATCTCAGCAAGCATTTGGAATATGAAACCAGGTGAATGTTTTCTCTCTCTGAGTCACATAATGGTACCATCACAATCAGGAGGTGATGTTTATCTACCTGACTCCAACAACACAATATAATTTCCCTCTGTTCTGCAGCTTAATACTTGAACTCCTGATTGACTGTTAAAGCCTTTTAAGCCAGCAAATTGTGTAAATGGAACATGAAAACTGCATAAAAACAGTTATGTATATGGGGTTCATCTCGGGAGTAAAACATTCACCTGTCACAACGAGATGTCCTGGCTCTCAATAAAAGGGTTGTTTTCTCCTGCCATAATGTCTGGGTGTTTGCAGATGGAACCACTGCAGTGTCAGAGTGTTGAGCTTTAATAACAAGCTGGTGATTGTGTCATTAGGCAGCAAAGCATTTGGAAGGGTTTCACCTCTGTTTTCTTTGTGGTAAAGCTGCAAGTGTGGAACTGGAATGTGCCTTTGCAGGGACAGCTGCAGTGTCAAGGTTCTCCTCTGGTTTGGAGTTGGGTAATATTCGGATTTTATTTAAAATAGTTGACATTTCAGCTTGGAAAAGGAAATGAGAAAGCAAAGTATTCAATCAAGATGTGATCATTTTTCTGGCAGAGCAAAAATGTCATAGTTCTTTGGTATTTTCAAAACACATGTTTTGTCACACAAGGGATTTTGGGGGGTTTGGGGTTGTTTTTTTTTTACTAAATGAGACGATCGCCCTATCCCCACAGTTCTATCAATGAAATGTTTGCGTGGGGAGTATTTAGTTTATAATCCTGGTTTGTAAATTGTAGAGTTGTTGCTCTAATGTTTCTTTTCTTGTAAACTGCAGCTGCAGTTGGTACTTTACTGGCACAGACTTCAGGGGCCCTGGAAACACTTTTCTTCCAGATGCATAATTGCTGCTTTAACAGGATAGATGAGGTGCATTAACCTAAATCTCTGCATGAAGTTTAGCCAACACACTAAGATTCTTTGGATAAATACAGACCTCTGGCTGTGGGACTGTTTTAAAAGAAATTATAAAGGATAAGTATGGCCCTAAATCATCCCTATGCACCTCCTTCAGTCTAAAGGGTCCATGTGCTGATGATGAGGTAATTAATTGGTTGGGATTTACTAATCAAGAACTTTCATTTGGCAGTACTTTGAAAAGGCTCTTACATTTTTCAAATCACTTTGGGCCAGAACAGCTGTTGCAGTGGGGAAAAATTCAGATTCAGGTTCAATTTTTGAATTTTTGGGTGATAAAGTTCCACTTTCTGCTGTAGTGAGCAGATTTCAAAGGTACAGTTCGGAACAGGGGTCACCAGAGCAGTGAAACTGCTGAAAAAAGGGCTTGGAGAAGAACCCAGCTCAAGCTCTGCAAACCAGACCACCATCCCCATCCACCTAGACCTCTGTTCATTCTGTTTTTAGTTCATGTGACCATTTAAGTGTCAGCTGCAAAATAAAAGCAATCCTAGTGTTCCATTAAAATATCTTACATGTTCCAGGTAAGTTACGTGCTCAACAAGGAGAAAAACGGTGGGCTAGACATGAAAAACTTTACTGAAATCTTTGTTAAAAGGAGTGAGGAGTAAATAAGTGACCTTCAGGGCATTGGATCACAGAGCAGAGATGTAGAAAAGAACAGATTCTGCTCTGAAGTCCTTGATCTTCACTGCAGAACCAAAAGCAAATGTCACACTGTCCTGCTGTGGCTCCTGGGCAGCACTGCTGTTCCTTCACATTCTTCAAAATGCAGATCAGTTACCCGAAGTTTTTAATAACAAATCTCCCTTGGAGTGTGAACTGAAGCAGATGTGCAAATACAGAGGTCACACTTCGTCTTTGCTTTGCCTTGCTCTCCGTGCATAATTTACCTTTCTCTACAGAACACAAACTCCAGCTTATTCTAAAGTTTGACATTGCTTCATCTCAACTCTGTGAGCAGTTGCCAAGAGATCTGAGGAGGTTCCTTGCAGTACAGAGGTGGGAGGGAGCAGCCAGGGCACACAGAGCAGCTGAAGGCATTGCTCTGAATTTCTGTTATCTGTAAATGATGGTGGCAGCCACTTGTCTCATGATCCAAAAGCTGGGCTGGATAAACTCTTTTCCCTGTGTGTCTTAAATACAAATGACTTTGGATGAAGGTAAACAGTGGAGAGTAAAGCCTTTGGGGTTTGTAGCACTATTCCATGACTGGTCAAAGTTTAGCTGGAAATAGCACATCCTGACATATTTTGGTTGAAGTTATCCCATTTGGGGAGTTCTTGCCTGGTTCCTGCAGCAGCTCAGCCCAGGCAACTCTGCCTTGGAGTTCTCTGTCCAGGGCTTGGGGGCTCGAAACTGCAGCTGGTGGCCTTGGGCTACCACTCCCAAAGGCTGTAAAGCTGCAAGCAGGGAAGCCCTAAACTCCACAGTGATTTCTGCTTCTGGAAGCACCGAGAGCTTGGCTGAGGCTGGACTGCTGGAGCTGCTGCATCCCTGCCGTGGGGCTGTGGCTCTGGGCAGCCTTCCCAGGGTGTCCTCAGCATCCTCTGCACAGGAGCCAGGGAGTTCCCACAGCTTCTGTGTGGAGCTACTGAGTGCTGCTGCTGCTGGTGCTGCCAGAGACGATGTCACCGATCAGCTGCAGCCTTGGGAACCCGGGAGTGGTGATCTGGAAGTGTTTCGATGTTTCTGAAGTGACCTTTCTGGGAATTTCCAGTTTGTGGGCATTTTCAACAGGGTTTGTTTCCTGCTTGATTTGGCCCAAAGCCACCAGTTGGGATAAAACCTCATTTCCTGCAGGCTGGAGGCTTGGCTTGCCCAGCAGCTCTTCTGCTCGTGCCCCATCTGCTCTGGAGCTGGGTTGAATCAGATTCTTGTGTCCCCCAGCTGAGGTTCTGCATTCCCATGGCCTCTGTGGTTATAACTTGGCCACTACAACATAATCAATCACCAAGGTTAATAATATTTCACTGCTGATTCTTTCCATGAAAAGATCTCAGCTCTGAAGCAAAAACTTGAAAAGCAGGATGTGGAGTTTTCAACATGGTTTGATTTTGGGAAAGTAGAAGGTGACCTTTGTCTTCACTGAACATTTACATCCAGTAAATGTCTTTGTCTTTAGGGCCCTTCCTGGTAGTCAATGTTCATGTTTTAACTTCAAAGCTTCTAATACAATTTTGCATGGACTCTGACTAAGGAATAGCCTTCAGCAGGCAGCTGAACTGTAATTTTCTTTTTCTTTGGGAGGAGAAAGTGACTGAAAGCAAATTTTGGGCATATATGACATTTTGTCTGTGCAGTAGGCCCTTAAATATGAAGCAGAACAGAACTTTGATTTATAACTCTCAGCGACATGGGCAGGTTTGTGTATTATGTTTATTTTCATTGCATAAGCACTTATATAACTCTGATGGTTGGAATTTGCATAAAAACCAAAGCAACCATGGATGGGTTTAAATTCGTGGGCTTTCCAGCAAACTGAAGTAGCAGGAGAACCCCTGGTTTAAGAGGAATTTTACTTTAGGAGGAAAAGAGCAAGTTTTATTAAATATATTACAGTCACAGTGGATTTTTAATAAATATTCACAGGAAGTTTTTCAATCGTTAGTGACGGCATCAGGACCCTCTGATCTGAGGCAGAAAAATTCACATTTGAAAGCTTCAGCCTAGAGAATATTAATGTGGGTAGCTGCAGTTTCATTTTGTTGGGAGAAAAGTTTGGAGGCCCCTAAGGAAAAAGGAACATGCCTTGATCCAGGGAGGGTGAAGACCTCCTGGGAGATGCTGAGTTCTTTGACCTCTCAGTGACTGTGGCACCTCTTAGGCTGGGTTTTATCATATCTTTTGTGCTGAATATGTGGAGCAGATTAAGAGAGGATTGCTTCTTTCTCTAAATTTGGACTCTATGTTTGTGTCTCACCCAAGGGGCTCAGCTGAGCTGTGGATGTTGCTGGGCTGAGCTGTGAACAAATCTGATTTGTGTCATCTCCCAGAGGTCATGAAAAGATCCCTCCATGCTGGGAATGTGTGAGATTTATTGCACTGCTGGCGGTGCTGTTTGAGGAGGAACAGAGGCAGATTGAAAGAGCTGTGCAGGAAGGCTCGGGATGGCACTGACAAATGTTTCCTCTCTTCCAGAATCTTTGTAATCTCCTGTATTTTGAAATGAATGATAAACTAACGTGGCTTTTAGTTTTTTCCCCTGTTCTGCTGTATGATTGTTTCCTGGTTCTGTGTGTGTGTGACAGGAAGTCAGTGGTGCTGATGGAACTCTGGAGTGGATGAGCTCCTCACAGCAGTGACTACGAGTAGTTAAACCCATCTTAAAATGGATGTGGTCACTTTTTACCCCTCCTGGTATTTAAATTCCTTCAGCTACAGAAAGGGTAAAAAATTTTGAGAATGGTGCTAAGTTGTTTGTGATGGCCCAAGGAAAAGAACACTGTACTGGTTTTCACTGCTATATTGGACTAAACATGAAATGAACTCAGGTGAATGAGACACAAACACGATATTTTGGTAGAACAGTCTGAGGTGGATGAAGTTACCCCAAGGATTGCCCAACCATGGCTATTGTGACTTCCTGAAGCTTTGTCCTCACTCAGTGCCTTTAAGTTTTGTAGTTTCTCTTCTCAGTAACCCCTACTTCCTGTTCACACATTTTCCGGTGCTCTCATTGAAAGCCTGGTCCCAGATTTTCAATATATGAAAACAGATAAAATATCATTCCTCATACTAATGAGCAGGAACGTTATAGGGAAAAATGCTTGGTGTGCAGGAAACGTATTTTATGAAGTGAGACAATAAGTGTTTCACAGATCAAGGAGCAAGTGAGTAGAATAATATTCATTAACATTGAAGAGAAGTTGATTTATGTGTTCAGGCTTGAAGTGGGGAGAGGCTGAACTGTGCCATGACTGATGTTTTGTTTACAAGCTGCAGAATTTGCAATACATTGAAACGTTTATACCCAAGCCCTGCTGCCCTCCCTTCTTCCTGGGCTCAGCTTCACCTGGGCTTCACCTCGGGCTTCAGGGGAATCTCAGCTCTGGCACCCAGAGCATCTCCTTCCCCTCCTTCTCCCCATGCTGGGTGTCTGCAGAGCTGTTCCTCTCACATATTCTCTCCCTTGGTTGCAGTTGTGCAGTTCTTCCCCCCATTCTTAAATCTGTTTTCCAGAGGTGTCACCCCCTTGGAGCCACTCTGTGGGGAGGCTTCCAGCAGCTTCCCACAGAAGCCACCCCTGCAGCCTCCCTGCCACACAAACCCAGTGCATTAATAATCGTGGGAGACTCATGAAAGGAATAAAGAGAGGCATATATTTTTGTTGACAGAAGAAATATATTGTTTATTCCTCTGGAGTCTCATGTTGCTCATATTGCTGCTGTGTCTTATTGCCTGTCACCGAGCTGTGCTGTGTGGGCGGAAATGTCAGGCTCTGAATTGGCTCTGTAAGAAAATCTGTGTGTTACTCTGATTTCTCATACTCACTTGGGCTTGCTTTAATGTTGTCCCTACAGAATGTTCACTTTTGGGATCTTGCTGGCAACTTCAGACATCTATTTTTTGCCATGAAGCATCCTGCTACATATATTTACTCCTGGTAGTCTC
This sequence comes from Drymodes brunneopygia, assembly GCA_013400955.1. NCBI lineage: Eukaryota > Metazoa > Chordata > Aves > Passeriformes > Petroicidae > Drymodes > Drymodes brunneopygia. The sequence continues at coordinate 57,923 of VZTZ01033099.1, forward strand.
TTTTTGTTTGTTTGCTTGTGAGAGATGGATTTTGCAAAGAGGTGTTTTCCAACTGAAGTGGGCCACACTGACCCTAAGTAATCACAGGGCTGGTCCAGTAGTGGAAATTACTGGATTCAGTGTAATTCCAAGGGAGGCTCTGGATATCTCTCTGCTCATCTCCTTCCACCACACTGCCAAAATTCTCAGATGGTGCCACTGAAAAACGCTGCTTAAAATGTGCTTCCACCCTGAAAAGTCAAAAGGTAAAAGCAGCATCTGCTCATTTTTCACAGGTTCTGGCTGCTGGCACTCAGAACTAGAAGGCTTTTGGGGGAAAAGTGGCTCCAAATGCTGGAGTGCTGGCCATGCTGAGCTGGGTTCTCTGGCTCACATGGAATGTCTCCAGAGGAGTTTAGCTCTGGTGAGTTACCAGGAGATTCACAGCCACAGGAAAGGTGTTTTACAGTGGGAGCAATGCACGAGAAGGAAGGGGATTCCCCTCATTGCCCCCTAGGTTTGTTACCATGGAGAGTATTCAGGCATAACCAAAAAAAGGTAATATATTAAACTCTGTGAGCTCAGCTGGAACAAGCAGGTAACCTTATTTGCAACCTTATTTTTTCATGATGCAACCCCAGTTTCCATGGGTTTGCACAGGTGGCTCTGGAGATTTCACATCTCTGTGTTTGTGAAGTGCTGCTTAAGATCTCTCTGAAGTCAGAGCATCTGCTTAGGTGTCATTAATGTAATATTTCGGCTAAGCAGGATATTCAGGCCACTGTTGTGGATGAAAATGATTAAGCTTTTAGATGACAGAATGCCTTTGCAAGCTATGAAAGACATCACTTTGCTTTTCAACAGAGCCCTGAAGTTGGTAATTACCAGATAAAGGTGGAAAACCCCAATGCCATTTTCATGGAGTTGCAATGCAATGTTTCCTTTGCTTTATTCAATATTTCCTAGTCCCTCCTTTGAAAAGAGCCACTTTGCAGACAGAGGAGCTTGAGTATTTCAAATCCATATGTTCAGTGGGAGGTAAGTATAGATCTGTTAATCTCTGTGGATGGTCAAATCACTTCAGAGCATATAATGCAATATATTGGAATTTGAGGGAAGAATTGCTGTAATTGCAATATCTTGGTGGGACCATCTGCCCCTCTGGGAGAGGCTGCTGGAGCTGGGATTGCTCAGGCTGGAGAAGCCTCTTCTCAGCTGTGCCCAGTGACAGGAAAAGGGACAAAGGGCCCAAACTGAAACACAGGAAATTTCATTTAAACAAGAGAAAATCTGTTTTACTGTAAGGGTGACGAACATGTTTCCCAGAGCATTTGAGTCTCCACCCACATGAATTATCCAAAACCCAACTGGAGACATCCCTGAGCATCCTGCTCTTGCTGTCCCTGCCTCAGGCACTGCCTGGGCTCCAGGGGCTCCTTCCAGCCTGGACAGGAGTGGCACCAAATGCTCTGGCAGGAGACCCTGGGGGCTTTGACTCAGGGTCTGGGCTTGGCATCACTTGAAAACTGTGTGCTCTTGGATTTTGCTCCAGGTTTTACAGGTCCTAATGATCATCCTGAGCCAAACCAGCACAGGGACATGAGAAAAGGACCTTGCAGGGTGTATAACTTATTACATCTCTGCACACATCCTATCCCAGATGGGCATGGATGGCTGATTTCTGGTATTACTGCAATATTTAACCATATTGTAGTAATTTAATCAATAATCTTTAGTCAATGGTTTTTTCGTGTGCTTCCTCAGACCTACAGAGCTTAATTCCTACACTTTCCCTTATCTGTGGGATGCAGCCTGACAGCTTTCCTTGCAGGCATCTCTCCCTGCTCTGGTCTGCAGTGACCTGGAGTTGTATTTTCAGTGGAAATCTTGTTCACACTTGAGCTGAATATGCCTCTGATGGATCAGATCTAAGGGGATCCCTGCTTAAGAAATCTTTCCTAAATTTCCTGAATGTGAACTCCCAAAACCATCTGATGTGACTGATTTTTTTTCCCCCAGATATTCTGAGAACATCAAAAAACTACCTGTCAAAAATTTGTAACACTTCAAGCAGAAGTCGTTCAAGGTTAAGTTGTATCTGTGGCACAACTTTATTTTTAAACCCAGGAAAAAAACCTCTTGGGTGAAATTTACTGTAGAAGTTTGGCCTTATCCAGAAATGTGACAGAGAAAATTCCAACCCAAGCATGAAAAACTGGTGAAACTGTTGGAAACAGGATCTTTAATGGGCCGTGTAAGGTGATGTTAGTAGTAGGTAGTTTTAGCTGCCCTTCTCTACTCCCTTCCTCTCAGCTCTTCTCTCTGTACTGTGAACAAGCTCCACCACTGCAGTCAGCACTTCCCCTCACTCTGCCAAAACACAGCCTTAAATGAGTTTTCACAAGTCAATTCTAAAGGGCTTTATTATGGAAACAGTTCACGCCTTCAAGGAGTATATTTAGGCCTCGTGAAAAACGCCGAGTTGCCAGCTCCGGAGGCAAATTCTAAATTTGTAAACAAATCAGGCTGAAGTCATCCCAAAGTATCCTGCATCTCCAAGAGAAGTGCTCAGCCTCCTGCTGCAGGGGACGGTGGCTGTGGTCCTGTGTCGCCCTGATTTTTCTAGAGTGCTGTGTTTAGAGTTGGTAACAAAGGTTCTCATAGATTTTGTGGAAACAATCCATGTTTCTATAACCGGCCAAGGATTGTTTTGTACTTTGGATGTTGTTTTTCATTCTTCTTTCTGGGCTGGAGAATGTGATGGGCTGTGTTTCTCACCTATGGAATTTCAGAGGTGGGAACCTCTTTGTCCAATCCATAACTGTCTGTAAAAAGGTATCAATATAAGAATAAAGAGAGGTTGGGTCTCTTTTTGCTCTCTGCCCAGCCTTGGGGGCTGAGCTCCTGAGTTACCTGATTGTTCCGTGTCCGACTGTGTGACAGTCCTGTCCTGCCATCCCAGCACTGGAGAATCACAGAATCCCTAGGGCTGGAAAAGCCTTCCAAGGTCTTTGAGTCCAACCATTAACTCAGCACTGCCAGCTCTGCTGTTAAACTATAAATGCCACATCTACATGGTTTTTTAACACTTCCAGGGATGGTGATTCTGCCCTGAGCAGCCTCTGCCTGACCCCCCTTTCATGAAGAAATTCTTCCTAATATCCAATCTAAACCTGCCTTGGTGTAACTTGAGGATGTTTCCTCTTGTCCTGTTCTTGTTAGTTAGGGAGAAGTGACCTCTTGCCAGGTGTTTGAGTGGGTACCAGGGAGAGTGACTGAGGGCCAGGAAGCTGATAAAGGGGTTGGGGAACCTTCCCTGTGGGGACAGGGTGAGAAAATGAGGGACGTTCAGCTGGAGAAGAGAAGGTTGTGTGGAGAACTCACAGCACCTTCCAGTGTCTGAAGGGGCTGCAAGGAAGCAGGAGAGGGACAATTCTTCAGGAAGCAGAGTGACAGGACAAGAAGGAATGGGTGAAGATTGAAAGGAGGGAAAATTAGGTTGGATATATAGAAGTTGTTCCCTGTGAGGGTGGGGAGGCCCTGGCACAGGGTGCCCAGAGAAGCTGTGGCTGCCCCTGGATCCCTGGAAGTGTCTCAGGCCAAGCTGGACAGGGCTTGGAACACCCTGGGCTAGTGAAAAGTGTCCCTTCNGCTGAACCCTCAAGGCGGGGGGGCTGCAAAAATGGGAGAAGGGTATCAAAAACCCTCCTGGGGTCAGTGGGACACGCACCGTGTCCCCTTGTCTCAATGTGTGTCCGCGGTGGTGGCGGTGCTGGTGACATTCCCGG
>VZTZ01033099.1:62693-88902 GCA_013400955.1 Drymodes brunneopygia
GGCTGAACCCTCAAGGCGGGGGGGCTGCAAAAATGGGAGAAGGGTATCAAAAACCCTCCTGGGGTCAGTGGGACACGCACCGTGTCCCCTTGTCTCAATGTGTGTCCGTGGTGGTGGCGGTGCTGGTGACATTCCCGGCAGTGCCGGTGCCTCTCCCGGCGGTGCTGGTGACATTCCCGGTGTGCCGGTGGCTCTCCCGGCGGTGCTGGTGGCTCTCCCAGTGCTGCTGGTGACATTCCCGGTGGTGCTGGTGACATTCCCGGTCGTGTCGGTGGCGTTCCCAGCAGTGCTGGTGGCTCTCCCGGCGTTTTGGGATCCGCCGCGTTCGGGCTGACTGCGAGGGTTTTAAAGGGTGTTTGTAGGGTTTAAAGGCTGTTTGTGAGGTTTCTGCATGAGGCAAATGCTTTGGTGAGGTGAAGTGACGTTCCCCGAAACCCAGGGACCGTCACCCGAACCCAAACCGAGCAGGATAAGGCAGGAACCGTCCCCTTCCCTCTGACATTGCTCATCTCCCCCGCTTTTAGGTCTGGAAAGCCGGGTGCAAGGATGGTGAAGCTGGGGAGTAATTTGAACGACAAGAACAACAAACAACCATCCAACGAAGATGGTTTCCAGACAGTCCCTTTGATCACGCCTTTGGAAGTAAATCACCTGCAGTTCCCGGCTCCGGAAAAGGTAAAACAAAATCAAAATGTGCCCCTGCATGGCTGCGCACACGTATGTGCCCCTTGGTTGTCACTGGGCTCTGGTGATGGGAATTGTGGCATATTTATCCAATAAATAAAAGGGGGTTATCTTTCACAGTGTGTTTATCTGTTTTAAGAAGGCAAATAAGCACGCAGCAGACCCCGATGCCTGCCCTTCTCAAAAAAGAACTCCAAATATTCATAAATACAACTGGAAAAAAAAAGCTCATTGTGTTTCTCTTGCAAGCGCTGGGGAAACTGAGGGGCAGTTTGCAATGTGTTATCATCAGTAAGATTAATGGCCTGCTTTGAGAGAAGCTAATGTGATAACTCTGCCCAAATAAGCAGCTGTTTTAATTATCTCAGTTAAGCTCCGTTTTCTTCTCTGTGGCTTTGCAAAGCTGATTTGGGCACTGAGGATGCTGATTTCTCTGGGGAGAGGGGTTGAGTTCCTGGGGGACAGTCCAGGGATCTCGTTTGGCCCCGGGCAGGGGACATTGTCCCCTGCCCTCTCAACTCTCTCACACCTGAAAGCAGCACTAAAACGCCAGGAATGTTCGATTGGCTGCTGGTTGTGTTGGGATTTTGTGGCTGCAGCGTGAACTAGGAAATCTTTTGTCTGTGTCCCTGTGGGGATGATGCATATCAGTACAACCTGGTGAGGACATGACGAGACTGTAAAAATCCGTATTCCCCAACAGCCCTCACCAAAACAAAGCCTGTCTGCAATGTAGTTCCCAGATACCACAGAGGTGGAGCCAGCCCACCCCAAAGTACAGACAGAATGATTAGATCTCGCAGGATAATGGAATAACAGCAAAATTAACACTGATGGTTATTGAACATATATCCTGCTTATACCGTGGTACAAAATGAATTTTCCCTAAATACATTAGGGGAACATGGTGATGGATGTGACAAACCTGTCCAGGTAGACAAACTGTGTTTATTTTAGGATAGAGCTGAGTCAATTGCCTTGACATCCTGGGAATCAGAGCCGTGCCAGACAAAGGAGCTGGTTCTGTTCTCCATGTGCCTCATGGCAATCAGGGGCAACTTGGCTGCATTCAGGAGAATTAGTGTATGGATTGTTGTGAATCAGAGGCTAAGCCAGCCCTTAGCTGTGACTCTGATAAATAAGATGAAGCAAAATAATTTCGGCAAAGCAATATGATTTGTCATAAATGTCTGAAAACCTCAGGGGAAGCTGTAGGTGTGTAAAAGTCGCTCCTTTGATGCCAGTACAAAGGGTTCGTTGAGATCACCCAGAGTCACATGACAATGTGGAATTGAAATGACTCGTGGATCAGGTGAGACATGGATTACCCAAGAAAGATGTTTTCAAGCTGATCAAGTGCTAACGAGTGTTCTCAGGACCGCCACGCTTCCAATTGTCTGTTGGTGAACAAACACTGGCGTGGATCGGTGCGGTGTGACTCCGTGCTGATTTTTCTGTTTAAACATGCCCACATCAATAATTCACGTGCTGTTAGGTTACATTACCTTCATTAGCATATATTACTGCCAATGCATCTCCTGACATCCATATTTTTCTTTGCTGGAAGTGTGGGATGTATCTCCGGGCGTGCTGAGCGTGATTCAGAACTCATTAGAGTCAGAGCTATTGATTTCTGCAGGCTGTGCTTCATCTCCTCCGTGCAGCAGGCCCGGAGTTAACGGGCTGGAAATCCCTTCACCAGGAGGAGAGGTTGTTTATGATAAAAGCAAAATAATTCCCGACCTGTTTCCTTTGCTCTCTGCAGAAGGGGTTCTGGTGCGTTGAGCTCACCCCCGGGGTAGAGGGGCTGTTTAAAGAGCTGCTAATAAGGAGCTGAGCCTCAGGTATAAAGCTTGGACAGAGGTTAAGTGAGAGGGGCAAATTGCAGCTTTGTTCTTGAGAAAGCAAAGCTGCTGCTGAATTCAGGCAGGCTGTGCCCGTGAGGAGGAGTGGACATGGATTTCAAGTGTTTCAGTGTGTATCCTTGTTTGGACCTGCCTTGCTCTCAGGAGACTTGGTTAAGAAAACACCTAAAATTACTTTTTTCCCTGTCTATCCCTAAAACGTGCGAGCAGTTGACTTTTAGCCTGAGAGAATGAGATCATGAGGCAAGGTGCTTCCTGTGCCTCGTGCCTGGGATGCTGCAGGAGCGAGCAGAGCCGCGGTTTCGGTGTGAGGGACAGCTCCGCGGGGCTCTCCAGCATCGGGGCTTTCCAGGCTGCAGCCCGAGCCCGCTGCCAGCAGCCACAGGGCGGCAATGCTGCTGGCCAGCTCCTGCACCGCACCCCCGGCACTCCACAGACAGCCGCGCATTGTTCCGGCAGCCTCCTGGGAGTGAAACATAAAAAAAAAAACTGCTAAGAATTCCCCTTTCTTGGCTTCTCTTCGCTGTCAGAAAGGATCTTCATTTAGGAAACTCTGAGCTTTTGACCTGGATCTAACCTCGGGGTCAGGGCAATCCAGGGCGCATCAAAACCAGGGCAGGGAGGTTTGGGTGCAGCTCAGGGCTCTGTCTGGTAGAAGAGGAGTAGTAACAGCTTTGGACAGTGATCCAAGAGTGTACAAGGCTTGTGCTGGGCAGCCCAAACTGCCAGCTGTGCCTACAATAATGCCTTCACCTGGTGTGTATTTGCAAGTTCTGCTCATTTATAGGGTTTTTTTCCAGTTGAGTCTTGGATACCTGCATGCGAGCTGAAGAACATCAAACCTGTTGTTTGTTGGATCCTTCAAAGCAGCCCACAAAGCCTGTGGAATCTACAGACTGGAAATTGTGGTTTAAGGGCCTTAAATTCCAGATTATTTTTCTTCATTTTAAGGACGTTTTTGTAGCTGAATCACTTGAGAGTCACTCAAAATGACTCTCAGCATTAACCTGTGTAGGTGTTTCACCAGAGCTTCCCTCATCTCTTCCCAAATGTTTTCTGTGTTTGGCTCCTCTGTCAGAGAAAGGATACAGTGATAGAATATAAAGATGAGGCTTTTGCTGATGTAATGTTTCAGATAGTTCCTTGAAGAAATCACACGGGGTGTGGGGGATGAGAAAGGAAAACACTTAAAGGTGTGCTTAAATTTCCTGTCTGTCCTTTTGGGGGTGCTTTCCTAACACGCTTGTTCTCCAAAGCACCGAGAGCTTAGCAGTTCCCACTGCTGGAAAAATGCAGGCAGGATTTCAGGAGGCTTCAATTGGGCAACCTTTCTTTTTTAAAACCGCAGGCCACTGGAATGTCTTCTTCCTTCTCCCACCAAAGGACGATGTCCCCTCCTCCTGCAGTGTCAGCATTCTCGTCCTTCTGTCAGCACTTGTGTGGCTGCAGGAGGACAAATGGTCCCAGGACAGGAATTTTCTCCCGAAGGTGCTAAGCCTGCTGTGCATTTCAATTTATTGATGATCTTCAAGCATTTCCCTTGTCCCCTGTTCCCTTGCTGGAGCAGAAGGCAGAGCCAGGTGCTCTTAAATCATTTTTGCATGGCTTTTTTTGTGAAATCCATCCATGCAACAGCAATAATAGCCCCATCAACAATGACAAGCCCTTGACCTGGCTTTTTATATCTCTGAATTCCATTTCTTCTGATTCAAAAAGCAAAAATAAACCAACAGAAGTTTTTTATCTTTTAGGACCAAAGGGGAAAAGAGGAGCTGTTGCCTTGTTTTTCAGGACATAGTCAAACAGCTGTGATTGTGTCCCTGCAATGATAATGCTGAAAGATGTGCAGCTTTTGAGGGACCATTCTGTTCATAAAAATTTAAAATGAGACCAACAACTGGGGACCCCTTGGTCTCTTGGCTCACTTCAGTATAATCCAGCAGGAAATACCTCTGTTCTGGCAGTAAAATCCTGATTTTACATGACACAAAAGTGCATGAAAGCTCTTGTCAGGCTGTAAAAAACATCCGGCATCTCTTTTGTGGTGCAAGCTGCAGAATGCTTATCATGTGGTCCATTGTTCTTTATTTTGAATGCATCAGGAGGCTCGAGAATTAATTTATCTAGCAGCAAATTCCTGCCACCAGCCCAGGAAAGAAAAAAAAAAAATAGATGTAACAGCTCTCTTCAAATGCTTTTCCCATCCTGTGCTCCTGCCCCTGGCCACATCCCTCTCTGAGTGGCTGAGGCCATGCATTTACACAGAGTTCCTGGAGATCGGGGAGGTCCCTGGTGTTCACAGCCTGTCCCTGTTGGTTTAACAGAAAATAACGTTTGGTCCTGGCCAGCTGAGCAGGAATAATTAAGAATAGCTGGATGAGTGCTCCTGTACCTTGGGGACTGCTCAGCGCTCTGTCCTGGATACCAGCGGCAGCCTGGCCCCTGTGCAGCCTGAAGGCAGGAGCTGTCAGGGCAGGCGGAGCTGCTTTTGGGGAGCTCTGCACGTGCTGGGGCTGGAGGCAGCTCAGCATTCCCGGCTCAGCATTCCTGGGAAGCTGCGGGAGCTCTGGATGAGCCGGGAACAGGCAGCTCCTGCTCCTCTGCTGGTCAGGCTGGTGGGATGGAGCAAATGGCAAAAGGAGGGATGGGGCAGGGGGAGGAAGGAAGAGGAAAAGGGAGGAGGATGCAAAGGGAAAGCGAACATTGATAAAACAAAGGAAGGCAATAACAAATATAAAGGAACAGGCTGTCTTGCCTTTCCCCATCCTTTCCTTTCTCCACCTGGGATACTCTGTCTCATCCCCACAACTATCAAAGTCTGAGCCACCTTCTCCTGTGACATTGTTTCCCTCCCACACTGTGCAAATCCCTTTGTCCTCTGGATGTGTGTTAGAACTGAACACACCCCTGCTCATTAGGCTCATCAGGCTGTAATAAATCCTTGCAGCATCACACTTGGGCAGAGCAGCCTTTGGGGAACCTCCTTGATGTTGTTTGCACGTTTTGGACAGCTCTGCTCTTGTCCTTGGCAGTTCCTGCTCCTGTTTGGATTCACTCTGTGCTGGCCCTGCTCTCACACACTAACCCCTCCACTAGGGCTCTTCACAGCGTGCTCACAGGGAACTGGAGCAGCTTCCAGCAGCCTCCCATCATCCAGAGAACGTGCTGCTGCTACAGAGCTTCACTGAACATCCCAGGATTTGTGTAGCCCGGGCAGAAATCTCCCTCCTTAACTGCTCTGCCATCAGTGCCTGAATTAGGGGCTTTAAAACTGCCTGGTTTTGTGAGCTCCATTACCTCTCCTAAGCTCAGCTATATCTGCACTGCAATTCCTGGAGCTGCATCCAGCAGAAACAGCAGGAATGGACACAGGGATGTGCGTAAGGCTTGGCTGAGCCTGTTCTTTTTTCTACCATGAAAGCTCACTGCTGAGGGTGGAAGTGATTTCAGCAAGAGTGTCAAGTGAACCCCACATACCAGTCCCTTACTGGTCTGGAAAGGAGAACTGGGCAGGAATCTTGGCTGAAGGGAAATCAGTGGAGCTCTGCTAATTCACCCTGGCCAATTTGTGATTGATTCTTTTGTCTGCCTTGCTAAACCCTCTCCTGGATGAAGCTACTGAAATCAATTTTTCTTACCCCACCTCCAGTGGGTTCCTGGTGGTTATGGGCACCCAGGGATTTGCAGGGAGACTTGGCTGGATAAATTCCAAGCTGCTTTTGTTCTTGGGGCTTGCCCTTCTCAGCTGCTTTCAGCTCCCAGTGCAGCCTTTGCACTCTGTGCTGCCTTTCAGTGGTGATGCCAGGGCTGATTACATTTGCTGTCTTTGTCCTTTTGCAATGTTCCCTATGCCTGGAATATCCTCCTGGCACTGAGTCAGGAGACCACTTTTTTCCTTCCACCCTCTGTGAAACTCATTTCCAGCACAACACCCATTAGATGAGTTGAAACAGGGTTAAAAAATAGCAAAGTACTGACCCTGGCTTTCTCCAGGGACTATGAATTTGATCTAGAGCATCTTTTTCCTAAAATCTTCATATTTTTACTTTATTTTTGCAGCCTGATATTTCAGAAACTTTATTTATTCAAATAATGCCATTACCTACATCCCAAATGCCAATTTTAATATCAGCCTTTGGAAAATCTCCCTGCTGAGATGTGCCCATCCTGTAGGATGGGACATAGCCATAATCATTTGGGGAAGCATTAAAAACCCAATTCTCTAAAAATCTGGGAATTTGCAGCATGGGGATTGCCAGGAAGTCTGAATTTATCCACCTTATCCTGTTTCTGTCAGTAGCCAGGGCAACAATCAGGAGGAGGCAGAGGAGATGCTGCATAAACTGTTCATGCCTATCAATGTTTCATCCTAAGCCTGCAAGGCAAGAGATTGTTTTAAGCCCTGAAACACGATTTCCCCATCTCTTTTCCTATATTCTTTTAGTGCTGAGTATTTTAACTTCAGCTGCTGTTGGCAATGTGCACATCTCATCTGCTCTCTGGAGCTGGCTCTGTGTGAGGATTAGGCTGGAGAATTGTGTGTGCATGTGGTGGATTCTGGCTTGGAGCACACGAGGGGAGAACCTGCCCTAGTCCCAGCAGGTTTAGTCCCAGCTTTAGGCTGGGGTCACCTTTTGCTGTCATCTGGCCCCTGCTGCACCCTGAGGTCCTGCTCAGCTGGGTAACAAAGGCAAAGGAAACCACGACAGTGGTGCCAGTGAGAAGTTGATATTTTCCCTTCTGCCTCTGCCAGGAATGGAGAAAGGTGGAAAGGAAGGAAGCCGAGCCTCATTTTCATTTAAAAGTGAGCCTGACTAATCCTCCTGGAAGCGGGTGGGGGTGTTACAACCATTTTGTGGGACTACAAAGTCCAGCTTTGAACTTGGAGGGAACCTTTCTCCTTGGTAGCAGCAGCACATTTTGTTTATCTCTTCTGTCAATCTGACAGCCACTCCGACTGAGAGACTCTTCATTATTAATAATCCCAGGAAGTAGTATTTTAAATTTTTATGGTTTGCGCTTTGCAGCACCTGAACCACAATATATTACATGCACCGTGGCAGTGGAGTGGGAATTACAGCAGGGCTGCATGTCCTTTTCCGAATGAATAATTTAAAGTTTTCACAATGCCAGTTATGTTAAATATTATTACTCATTTCTTCAGGGAAAACCATAGAGCTCGAACGCAAATATAAAGTGGCAATAAATGATGTTACATTTAGCCAGTTGGAGACAAGGCTCAGAATTCATATCAGTTCATTTTCTGAAACACTTACTTCATCCCTTTGCTGGAAAATCCTTTTCAAGGTTCCATGCTTAATGGGATATTTTTCAATTTGTCACATTTCACATCTACTCTGCTCCTTCCTCCTCACAGCAAATGCTTTTAATATAGCCCACTTGGTTAGAAGCTTGCTTTCTTTTCCCTTTCAGCAGCCCGAATCCCTGGATTTCCCAGCACTCTCCCACTGTTTACCTTCTCAAGGTTGTCGATGATGGATTTCCTGCTGGTGTAGGCAGACTCTCATCTGTTGTTTCTCACCTCAGCACACCTATAATTTTCCAAAGCATCACTACAGAGAGGGTGCATGGTCCTGCATCCATTAAAGCTGAGGAAAGATTTTCTATTGATCCCAGTCATGGCACTGGCATTAAGCCTGGAATAATAAGAGCATTTAGGTTTGGGACTCAATAAATGTATTAGCAAACAGCATCATTGAAAACATCTTGTGTGGAGCAGGGTGATGGATGTGGTTCGTGGTCCTGCCGTGGTGGGGTTTCACAATTCCCTCAGGCCATTCCCTGCAGCCTCTTCTGAGCTCTTCAGAAGTGTTTGAGGAACTGGAATGAGGCACCAGAAGATCCAAGGAAGAGAACAGAAAATCAAAACCTTCCCAGACATGGAGTGTTACTACATCTGCTCACCTGGGATGGCTGAGGGGGACAATTCTGCAGAGAGCTGCCATTGTCCATAGGTTGTCTGCCTGCCCTCCCACCCCATCATCCTTTGCCAGCCCATAACCCCAAAAATGTGAGATTTATACGGAGAATCTGCTGGGGCTGCCATTCTCTCATTAATGAAAGTCTGAGGAAACAATGCATCGTAAGAAGTGATCCAGCCGTGGTGTGAACTCCTGACTCAGCCACCAAGTGGGACTCAGCACATTGCTGAGATTCTTTTTTTGTCCCTTTTCCCTGCTCCTCCGTGAGTAATTCTGGGGTCATGCTGTGTGCAGAGCGCCCTGGGCACTTAATGAAGAATTCCCCAGGATCCACAAGCATTGGAGTTGGGAAGGAGCCTGAAGCCAGCTCCGATGGCCAAAGCTCTTAAATGCACACTCAACTTGAAATATCCGGCTCATCCCGCTGATGTTAATAGGACTACTTGCATGCTTAAGTGCTTTGCTGAATTGGTGGTTAATTAGCTCGAATTCTAAACAAACCTAGTTAAGGAGGAAGCTGCAAGGACTGCAGTGTGGGTTCCCATAATTAGATGTGACTTTTTGCTGGTCTATGGAAGCTTTTTCACTCCGATATTCTCACAATCACTCTGCAAAACCCATCTAGGAAGCAACTTTCAAAGAATTTTATTTTGGATGTAAAACGAAGAGAGTCCCAGGTCATTTACTGGTGTCCCCTTTACTGCACATGCAATGCACAGCTCAGTTCCTCAGCTTTAGGGTGTTATGTCTCTGGGAAATGGTGTGAAAACTTTAAGAACAGATCACAGGAGCAAGATAATCTGCAGGGAGATTCCCTGAGCTAAATCCAGCTGGAAGTTCCCCCTTAGAGCAGCTCTTTCCCAACATCCCAGAGGGAACAAGGAGGAGATAGCATTTCTTTCCCTTCAGTTTGCTTGGAATTTCAGCCTCCCCAGGACCCAAATTTTCCCCTCCTTTTCCCTGATTTCAATCCAGAACGACAATTCCCAAGGCAGCAGCGCTGCAGAGCAGCCAAGGAGAGGGGATGGGGATCATTCTGCTGCTGTGGGCTGTAATAAACGGCAGCAGCTCTCCCAGGAAAGCTGTCGTGGTGTGAGATGGATGCTCCTTGTTTGCATGGGAACTGTGGGATCTGGGCCGGCTGCAACTGCTCGGGGGCAGCCGCTGATAAATGAGCGCTGATCATTGCCCCGACTGCCGAGTCAGGAGGCTTTTATTACTCCACGTTCAACAGCAATTTGGGTAGAATTTCTGGAAGACTTCACTGCCAGGAATTTTTTTTTTTCCTCGCTGACAAAATGGAAAAAGAAGGTGCAAAAGGAGTGATGGCAGGGAACGGGGGAAGGCAAATCTTTCCCATCCAACTCAAAGCAGAAAGCTGGAAGATGAAAACAGAAAAAGAAAAGGGAAAAAAAACCCCTAAAAATTCAGAACTACTTCTTTAGAAGATTGGTTATTTCTTTTCTAAATTTGCTCTTTTAGCTCTGCAAGAGTGGGATCCATGCTCAGGCTGATTTACTTAGCCTGTGGGGGACTGAGCAAGAGGGAGCTCTGTTCTTCTCAATGTACACCCCATGCTCTCAGCAAAATTGCATTTTTACCATTCCTGCCATGATATTGAATGGGCTCCCCCCCTGCAGGTTTTCAGTTTTCTGTTTGACCTTTGTCATTTGATTTCTGTGCTCTCCTTTAAAAAAGGAGACTTCCCTGCCTGCCCTTTCTTCTGCTGAGTAATTCCAGCGGGTGTCTGACAAAGACACTTCTGGAGAGCAGGTTTTTACTTTTTGCCATGCTGAAAGTCCTTTAGCAAAGGTGCTTCTCCCCTCTTCTTCCAAAGCTTTTTGATCCTTCTGCAAATTTCTCTGTAAAACACTGCCCAGGTGACTCTGGCTCTGTGCACGCTCATTTCACTGCTGGCAAAGTCAGCAAATTGTGTTTCAAGCACCTTCTGCTCTGGCTGGGGCCTGAGCCTGCTTATTTATTCCCACCTGTGCTAGAATTGCTACTGGACCCAAATGTGATGCCTGGTGAAGGAAGGGTTCATTTTCAGTCTCACTCTGCATGCCTGCAGACAGCATGATTCAAACTTTCCTGCTTATTGGTGCAATGGAACAGTTAAAAAATAACCACAACAAGACTGGTGTTGATGATGAAGAAAATTAAATTATAGCTAGAAACAAGGAAGGTTTTTAATTTGATTTTTTTTCTTATATTCTGCATTCATGGTCTTGCATTAAGATCCAGTGTTAGAGTTTGTGGAAAAGCCTTCATGTGAATTTTAAAAAATGGTCTGCAGCTAAGATTTACATCAAGCAGGAAGCATGAATTTGGGAGAATTGGATATTGTCTGAAAACAGAAAGAGAGCAATTTCTAAACACTGCCTGGCAGGTGCTGCTGGCTGATCCTCTATAATTTACTGTACTGGCTTTACAAAAGGCCATGGAGAAGACTGAAGGCTGGCCAGCTGCACCAGGCTGGGTGCACTTGCCTCCTTTTGAGGGAGAAAATGAGGTTATTGCTGGTTTGAAGCTCAGAGCAGGCCTGGGTCACTTTGTCTTGGCTGCAGAGGGAGCTTTGCTTTATTTTGCCCAGAGTCTGCTGGACAAAATGGGGTTTGATTCAACAGTGGGTTCAGAGCAGGGTCAGGATTCACCCCAATCATGCCCAAGTTTGTCCCTGTGGGTAATTCTCCTCTTCTGTGTTGTGTCATCACAAATCCTGAGCTCCCAAATGTTCACAGGAATGTATTTGAGTGGTTTTTTGTCCCTTCTTCTCGCCAAGTATTAATATTGCAAATGCTCCTGTAATAAACACTATTGAGAGGGATTCGCTGAAGGATGTAAATATTCATCAGTCTTTAATGATTTGCATTTGAATCCAGAAAATTGGCTTATGACTCCTCACTGCTTTTCTCTCCCTCTGATTTTCACATGCATTAAATGCAGGAGGATTAAATACCTGGGGTTCTCTTTGGTCCAAAGCAGACTTTGCTGTCTTCATTTGGAAATAAGTCCTTGATTAGCTGGGAACTCAACCCTGTGCATCACTTAATCTGTTCCAATCCTTCAGCACGGTTTTGTTTCTAACTAAGAGCTTTAGGATCTCTCTTGTCACTCTCATCTGGAGCAGCCTCCACTCCTGGAGTTTTTCATTTTCACCAGGCTGCAGCTCAGACTGGGGAGCCAAAAAGTGGAAGTACACTGGTGTAAACCAGCTCATTTTATAACATTAGTAGGACCTGAATTAATCAGACACAGATCTTAGGGGAAAAGCCAAGGTGGTAATACAAGATAAATATTGATAATCTGGAGCCTGAATGAATGAATGAATGAGACACCAAATGGCCTAAATTTAAAGTGGCTTCAGCAGAACTTGTTGGACAGAGCTTGTAATTAGGGAGGCTCTTCTTTAGGATGGGCTGTTCTGCCTGTTGAGCATGATATCAAAATTAAATACTCCTAAACAAAAGTGGGTGTCAAACATTTTGCTGTCAGTTGTTTTAAGCCTCAGTGTGATAAATTCACTGTCCTTGTTCTGTGTCTCTGCTTATTTATCTTCCTCTCTTATTCCTGAGGGGATGATGGGTTTGTGGTCATTTATGGTGCTTGTGTAGGTCCAGGGGATGGTTTATATAGAAAAGCTTTGCTAACAACCCCAAAATCTGTGCTGTGGGCAGAAACCTTAAAAGTGTTGTTATTTTCCAGGTAATTGTGAAAACAAGAACAGAATATCAGCCTGACCAGAAGAACAAAGGAAAACTCAGAGTGCCCAAAATTGCTGAATTCACAGTCAGTTTCACTGATGGGGTAACAGAAAGACTAAAGGTAAGAAATGGTTGTTCTGCTGCCTTCTGGTGCAACCACCACTCATTTTAAAATAACTGAATTGAAGTGACAGGAAAGACATAACAAATTTAACACTCCACTCATCACCAGGGTCAAAGAGAGGTTTATCTGCATGAGTGTAAAGATTTTTTTAGGACAGGCATGAAAATACCTCCTTAGTTACATCTAAAGTAGGAAATGCTTTTCTTTCCCAAGAAAATGATGAAAATATGTTGCAGCCCAAATGGAAAATAAACCAAGTTTGAATCCTTTTTCTTCTCAAACATTGATGTTTAAAAAAATTTTTAAATCCCAGTGAAGCTGGATTGAAACTTTTTGTTCAGCCCTTTAAAATTCCTTTTGTCTCATAGCCAGACAACCCTTTCCATATTTAAAATACATTGTTATTATTCTTACATTATCATAGATCAAAATCCACTTCAAAATGCATAGAAAAAAGGTATTAGAGAAGTATCCAAGCATATCCTGTTCTGTAAGCAGTTTTGCTGCACAGGAATTGGAACTTTCTGATGGAAAATGTTTCCTTGGGAAATTTTCAACAGGCTCTACTCAAACATGGAAAGAAACTCATGAATTATGGAGTGCCCTCGGTTCCTGTTGACTGCAGCACATTAGAATGGCTCAGTTCCTCCTAAAATTAGACTCCAAGTGTGTAGCTGCCAGTTTTTCCTCCCTTTGCACTGAGAAGACCTGGTGCTTTTCCTGAAGCACAGAGCATGGCAGTGATAGAAATGTGAAATCTGATTGCTCATTTTCATATTCAGAGAAAATATCTAAGATTTTAGTAAAAACAGAGCAAGTGGGCAGTGCCTGGTGACAGTCCTGCTCCTTCCAAAGCAGAATTTATTCTTAAGAGTTGTGGGAATAAATGTTTATGGTTCTTGGGTTTCTTTTATTCAGTGGACATCACAGTTTGATCTAAAATTTCTTACCTGCTGTTGATATTTACTGAATTCTTCACTGAGCTTATTGTGTGTAGTTACAATTTACCACCAGTGGTAACTCTCCATTGTCCCAGGAGTAAAGTGAATTACCCACGGTTAAATCCCAGTCTTGGAAACCACAGCAGGCACTTTCCAGTGTCACACCTGAACCAGAAGCAGACACGATGTACCTGAGAACCAGCAATAAATTTAGAGTCTCCTGGGCCGATGTGTTGGCTTTAACCCCCAGTAAATGGCCTTGTTGGTGTTGTAAATTCTGGTGTCTCACCGGGTATTTAACACTCAATCCTGCAGCCCTGAGGGGTGTGAAAGGCAGAGTAAAACCACGGACACATCTGGCTTTGTTATTTAAAAACAAACCACTCAAGAACATCTCCTCCTTACATACCGAGTTAATGTATAGCTCATGGATAAATCCTATTTCATCTACTCTTTCTGCAGAATATATTGTTTTTCCCATTCTTCAAGCACCCAAATTGCTGTTGCATTCAAACCTCTCCTTTCATGCATTTTTTCCTCTTCCCATCCTGTTTTTGGTGCAGTTTTAGTGCAGTTTTCCCATCACTCTCACCAGCTCCAGCTGGGAGCCCTGGCAGAGGTGGGAGCTGGACCTCTCCTATGGAGTTTCATTTCTGAGCTATTTCCTTTCCCTAAAATCCATCTGATTTCCATTCTCTGCTCTTCAAGGTCAATTTATTCATCAGGTCTAATACTGGATAAGACTCTAAGCCTCTCCCTGCCTGCTTTTCATAAGACTTCCATGTATCCCATAAAATTTGTAGTATTATTTCCTGACAAAAATGAGCTGAGATAATAGCTAATATTTATTACCTTTTGTACTTTTTATTGCACCACGTTTTTGCCCCAGTGCATATTTTTAGTGACGTTATTAAAAACCCTGCCCTGTGGTTAGAAGCTGGCCTATTACCTGCTATTGATGAAATCATCTTACATTTGTTTTTTTGTAAGAGGAAATCACAGTAAATACTTAACTTTTATGATCTCAGTTTGGCTACATTTATAAAAGCTTTAAAAAGATTATATAACTGTGATCATCATAAATTTTTTTGCCCTTTTGAGGGTGGAAAAGCCCTCCAAACCCATCAAGTCCAACTTGTGACCAATCCCCACTTTGTCCCCAGCCCAGAGCTCTGAGTGCCACCTCCAGCCCTTCCTTGGGCACCTCCAGGGATGGGCACTCCAAACCTCCCTGGGCACTTCCGAGGCCTGAGCTCCCTTTCCATGGGGAAATTCCTGCTGCTGTCCAAGCTGAGCCTCCCCTGGCCCAGCCTGAGGCTGTTCCCTCTCCTCCTGTCCCTGTTCCCTGGGACAAGAGGCTGAGATTCTGTGATTTTGTGCTACAGAAGACCTGGATGTCAGGAAAAAATTTTGTGACCAAGTGAGCCTGCCAGCCAAGTGCACAGATGCCCTTTTTTTCCTGCCTTTTGGGTATCTTTTATTGAAGAAACTAATGAATTATTAGACAACTTTCTCACATGAACAAGCCCAAGCTGGAATTTCAGCTTATGCTTGCATATTTTCCATCCATCCAGAATAGCCCAGATCTGAGCTCTTTAATTATCACAAAGAAGAGACTGTCCCTAGGCAACGGTTCTTATTTCACACCAGCTCTTCCAGGAATCTGAGATAGCTCCTGCAACTTGTCACATCCCCTAATAGATGAGATTATGATTCTCCCCAGCTCAGCACAGGCTGTCCTGGAAGTTTGACCAATTAGGCTGATTCTTCAGCTGCATGAGTCAGCCCATACATCCTTTATCACAACGGTTTAAATAGTTGTGTGTAGATGGCTTACAAGAAAATGATGTTAAAATAACCTTATGGTTGAGCCATCCGTACAGAAAAGAAATTTCTTTTCTTGTTTTACTCCTCCACAGAGAAGCAAAGAGAACATTTTTCTAAGCTGACAGGCAGTGATTTATAGGCCTTGCCTTCTCCAGCCTGCTTCTGCCTTTGGAGTGTGTTCCTCTAGGAAGTTTTTAGCTGCAGGGATCTTTTTTTGCAGTGGCTCTGTGAGCTGAGGTTTCCCAGGCTGCAGGGGAAGGGTGGCTGCTCTTTGCCTTTCATTTGCAGGGCTTTGAAGGGAGCTCCTGTTCCTGGCCTTTGCCATCCTGTCACAGCACTGAGGTGCCTTAGAGAGGGTCTGTAAATGTTTCTCTGATTCCTCTGTGGGGAACAGCTCTAACCCTCTGCATCTGAGGCTCCCTGCTCCTTCTCACCAGTGATACCCCATCTTACAGCTTTCAAGGACAATCTCTCATGTGTGATTTATCATTCTGCCCTTGTTTCTGTCAGTGCTGAAAAGAGATTGAATCCCTTTTGCTTTTTAAGTAGGTTCCCTATCAAATGAAGTCTTGTTCCTTCTGTTGAACAGGGTTTCCAGTGACTTCTTTTCTCTCCAACCAGTCCAGATAGCACAGAAATCATCCAGAAGCATTTTTTAATTCAGACAGCACCAGAAGAGGAGCTTGAGTGGCCTTTCAGTGCAGGCTTACAGAGCATTGGATGGACACCTGTAACTGCTGGTCCCTTACTGCTCTTACACAAACTGCTCTTCGTTACACCAGTCTGAGCCATTTCTCACCACTCCCACAGAACTGTTCATTATTTTCAGGGAAGTAATGATTTATTGACCATTGGCTGGCTGATGGTTGCCTCTTATAATTAATTACCTGACTTCTCAAGTCTTCTACAGTTCTTTCCTTCTCATGGATCAGTTTCTTTAAAAAGTTGATGTTTTCAGAGTCAGAATAATTAAACTCTGTACTTGTCTTTAACAGAACAAGTTGGGAGTGGGTGTACGGGGGAGAAGTCGAGATATTTAAGATGTTTTTTGCAAAGCAATTTATCTACCTGGAGAAATCAGCAGCAAGTATTGATCACTCCTTTACTGAAGAAGACTGGGAACTTCATTCTTCTTGCTGCAATTTGGCAAGATGCATTTCCAGAGTCACTGGCTGTGTCAGCTGTCCCTGTTGGGTGTGCAATGACAATTATTTCTTATCATTAGATCACCCCTCTCCTCCCTCCACCCTGAAACTGCTCTGGCACACACAGATCCAGGGAGCAGTGGATGTAATTATCACCCACACCTTTCATCAGGTCCTTAAAATGTAGTGGAACATATTCAAATGCTTCTGCTGTTGAAATGCTCATACTGGAACAATTCTTTTCCTCTGACCTAATGTGAAAGATTTGGAACAAAATCGCTTTGTCTCCAGCCACACCCTACCAAACAGATCTTGGTGCAAGAATTGTTCATGATCAAACCCAAGCCAATATCTGAAATGCTTGGCTCCTAATTAAGAACGATTTTTCTGGGTCAGGGCCAGGGATTCATTTCCTGTTGGTGGCAGCTTTGCTAAATGGAAGATGCTCCCCTGCTTCCCTTGCTGGAGGCTGAGCCATCAAATCCCCAGGGAATTCATATAAAGAGCCCCAAATGTGCCTTTCCTGCTCCTCCTTCCTAAATTTCGAATCCATGCCATGGATCCTGCAAACTCCTCCTGGGATGCTCTGCTTTCACCTGGAGGCTGTTGCTTTTTGCTGATAGTTCTTCTAACCTGCCGAGAAACCCCAGAAAAACGGCTGGGGCTTTTCACTGTACCCATTCATAGGTAAATAAATTTAAAGTCTCCTTTAATCGTTGAGTTCCCACGGGGCAGGAGTAACTCCTGGTGAAAGGACTCCTGATTTTAATCCTAACAGCACCAGCGTTCCCCTGGCAACTGCCACATCCCATCGCTTCTCGGGATCCCATTACCCTGACTAATGGCAGCGCTGCTCCCGGGCTGTGCTCAGCGGCTGCTCTCCCTCTGCTGGGAATTGCTGCTGTGCCTCAGCCCTTTTCAGGATCCGGGAGAACAAGGACAAAGCAGAGGAAAGGCAGAAAGTGGCAGGCACAGGGAGCAGGCTCTGGCACCAGCAGCAGAGCTGGAATGGGGGTTTACTCTTGGACATTGAACTCAGAGAGGTGTCAGTAGGAAGGGGTTGATTTCAGTCCCCAGGGACGGTTTGGAGGAATATTCCATCCCTTTGGGGGTTTTCTCTTGGACATTGCACTCAGAGAGGGTTTGGAGAGGTGTCGGTAGGAAGGGGTTGATTTCAGCCCCCAGGGATGGTTTGGAGGAATATTCCATCCCTTTGGGGGTTCCCAGCTGTCACCAGGCAATGTCCTTTCCCTGTGGATGCAGTGGACAACTTCCTGCAGGGCTGTCAGGCAGCTCTCACTGCACCCCAGTCTTCTCCAGGCTTTGGAGGATGATTTGAGTGTGGAGCCAAAGTCTCCTCTTTGGAGGCTGAATATTTTCCAGTGCAATGAAGGTCACAGGTTCCCTTTTCCCAAAAAACCACTGCCCAGCCCTGCCTGGCCTTGATGCAAACTCCCACCTGTTGGTTCAGGCTCTCACTCGTGGTGAGAAATGGTGCTCCTCATCTCTGTGCCTGAGCTCAGAAATCTTTCTTGTGAGGATTCCTGAGAAGAGGACAGGTCACATCTGTCCCTGTGGCTCTCCCAGGCTGCTCAGGCAGATTGATGGAGCCGATTGTGACCATCAGTGACAATCAGGAGCTGTGAGGATGAGCTGAGTGGGGATTTGTGGCTCAGCAGGGAACAGATCTGTCTGATCACATCCCCAGTTTTGGTGCTATAAACCCTGCAAGGTTTCCCCTGTCTGGGTAGGAGTTCTGGGGGTTTTGTAAGAGTTACCAGCTAATTCCTTAATTTTTTGGTACAGGTAAGGGCCCAAAAATGTCAAGTCCATGTCTAAAACATGCAAGAAAAATCTATTTTAGAATGCTCTCTACTGGCTTAGGGGCCACCTAACAAAAAAGAAAAAAAACCCCAAAATGTTTTTTTTAATAGGATATGGACCATTCCTTGCATTCTTGTTTTATATTAGTTTTACACATACACACACACTCTTTTGCAAAGTTTTGCAATGGTCACTCTATTTTATTTTTGCCATCTGTGAGCACTAACAGAGTAATCAGCAGATTTGTTCAGTTTTGGTATGGGGTTTTTTTTCTATTTAACTGATTTTTGGAGAGAAGAAGAAAGTGAATTGTTATGCAGAAAACCTCTAAAAGTGGAAGTCACAGAGAATATTCACATGCCTTAGTGTTTGTGGGGCACACCTGCTGAAAATTCACTCTCCAAACCAGGATATATTGAAGGAAAAAAGATTTACAGAGCAGAAACCTCAACTGACACTTGGATTTGGAGCAAAATGCTTGAAAATATTTCCATGAGCGACCACACGGAGATACCCCCGGTGCTAATTACAGGATGTAGTTGCAGTTCCCATCGGGTCTGAGTGATTTCTGCACATCTCTGCACTTACCTCTGCCCCCCCACAGGAAATCTGCGTGTTGGGCGATTTTCCTGTCAGCATTTGAGGTGAAATAAAAGATATTTAATGCTGGTGTGGCCACTGTAGCAACAGAGACCGAGCAGGAAAGAATTTTCAGCCGAGTGAAACCAAAGCAAAGTTTATTGCCTGTCATGAGTACATTTGGAATCTTGTAACCAGACCACTGAACGCTAAAAAAAAAAATTTAATAATCAAGGAAGTGCAAAGCTTCACTCACACAAATTTCCTCATGCAATGTTTCACTCTCTCCAAAGCAGCACGGGCTGTGATTGAATGTTAACCAGAGCTGAGCTGCCTCTTGTCGGTACTTGCAGATGTGTTAAAGCCTGTTGGGTCGGATCCACAGCTAATGGAACTGGCCTGGTGCCTTTGAAGGCAGCACAAGCACCTCGATTATTCATTCCTGTTGTTTGCTTTTAAAAGAGTAGCTCTTGTAAGTCATTTGCAGCAATAAAGCTTCATCTTTCTAATTCAAAATGGAAAGGCTTTTAATTCTTAAGTTACCCAGGGGACGGTTTGCTCACCAAGTTCTCACTTTGTTCTCCTATAAAGCACCCACATAATAAGGTTTTTTAAAGAGAAATGGGTGTACTGGACCATGAATGCAGAAATATTATTTCCTACTCATGATGGGAGACATAAATGCTGAAATACAGGTGAATTTGTTGGCTTTCTTGAAGGAACAAATTCCAAGTGAACATTTTTTCAGGCACAAGAGTGCACTGAACACAGGTGTTTTCATTCATGCAAGCCTGGCCTTTGGAAGAAGGTAATTTCACAAAAATGCACCTCAGCTTTTCCCTAGAGCCAGCCTGCTCCTTGGCTGTGGCATGGTGCTGGTTTTTGGGTGATTTTGCCTCAGAAAAAGCTGAGATTTGGGGAATTTAGATGCCTGCAGCTTTGGGTGGCTCTCGCTGGGATGTCTGAGTGGAGCTGGGCTTGGGGGGGTGTCAGGTGTCAGGAAAAGGCAGCAGCAGAGCAGGGAACACACCCTGCAATTCCCATGAGCTAATCCCTGAATCCATTCTTGCTCAGGCTCTCCCTGCACCGAATCCAACATCAGGGAAGAGTGAGAGGGGAAGATTTTGCATTCATGAGACTGTGCAGAGGTTGAGTCTTGGCAGGCAAAGGGCAGGCAAGGAGACACTTTATTGATGACTTGATTTATCTCCTGTTCCTGTTAATGCATTTAAAAAGGGCCTGTGATGAGCTGAGGCATCCAGTGCCATGTCCCACATGGAGTGACCAGAGGAAATGTCACAGCCAAGGCTCTGCCAGGGCACTGGGGAAGGGCTGCACGTCAGGAAGGCTTGGAGAGGATGTTTCTGTCTGCTGCACTCCCACTAATTGAAAAAACACCTCCAATTAGGGGTCTGGGAGGAAGCCTCTTCCAGCAGTGCTCAGCTCCTCAAATGGGCTGCCAGGTGTTCTCAGGATATGGGTTTGGGAAGAAAAGCTCCTTTCTGAGCAGTTCTTGAGTCACCCCACTTGTTTAATTTGGGGGGTTTGCTTCTTTTCAGACTTAGAATCATTGGATGGCTGGGCTGGGAGGGACCTGAAAGATCCCCTGGCTCCAGAGGGAAGGCTTCTGACAGTTGAAAAAGAAAGAAAATATTCTTACAGGAGGAGGGAAAAAACACCTTTAAACACCTGTCTGATCTGCCAAAATGACCATGTCTTTATTTGGTGTTCCTAGAAACAACATCACCCCATCTCGCCTGACTGAAGGAATTTTTTAATGGCATTAAATGGCAGAAAAGAGAAAGTAAACCCAGCAGAGCTTTGTATTTACTTAACTGGAAACTCACTGCTATTCATTGGTGGAGCAGCCTTATTTCCAATGGCATTTAGAACTTCCACAAGAAACAGGGGCTTGGATAATGGAGCCATGAATTTTCCATCCAAGGGGTTTGACTTGGCACAGGGAGATGTCACGCAGCCCGCAGCTGGCACCAGACACTGTTCAAAAGATCTGAGGCTATTAGTGCCTAAACAGCCACTAGAAATTATATTACATGATGGAGACTGGCTAATATAATTGAGGCAGCTAGTTATTGTGTGCATAATTTAATTATTTGACAAATTGCTTGGAAACACGGTGCACTCCTTCCACACTCGTGCTGCTCTCACAGCTTCAGGAGGCACAGAGCAGAGGAATTGCTGGTGGCTATCCTGGAAAAGAGATGTTTCTTTTTCACTTTTACAAACTTGGAGAGGTTCTCTGGTGTTGTCACAGTGGGCTGGGGTGTGCAGAGATGGGCAGAGCCCAGGGGGACGTGGTTGGGAGGGGAAACTGGCTCAGAGACAGCCAGTGCTACTTGAAGTGGATTCCTCTGAGGCTTTGGGGTATTTGGATAAATGAGTCTCTCTGTACTCTCTGAGTGTTTTGGGTTTTGATTGCTGGGCTGTGTGGGCTGAAAGGAACCCATGGAATAGTGAATCCTAGAATGGTTTGGCTTGGAAGGGACCTCAAAGCTCATCCAGTTCCACCCCCTGCCATGGCAGGGACACCTTCCACTGTCCCAGGCTCCTCCAAGCCCCTCCAACCTGGCCTTGGGCACTGCCAGGGATCCAGGGGCAGCCACAGCTTCTCTGGGCACCCTGAGCCAGGGCCTCACCACCCTCACAGTAAAACTTTTTTCCTAATATCCAATCTAACCCTGCCCTCTGTCAGTTTGAAGCCATTCCCCTTTGTCCTGCCACTCCAGGCCCTTGTTAAGAGTCTCTCTCCATCTTTCTTGTAGCTCCTCTAGGCACAAAAAGGACACAATTCCAGGCTGAACAACCCCAGCTCTGCCAGCCTTTCCTCCCAGCAGAGCTGCTCCATCCCTCTGCTCATCCTGGAGCCTCCTCTGGGCTTCCCCAGGAGCTCCAGGTCCTTGCTGTGCTGGGTCCCAGGGCTGGGGCAGCTCTGCAGGTGAGGTCTCACCTGAGCAGGGCACAATCCCAACCCTTTTCCTGCTGCCCATGCTGGGGATCAGCCCAGGAGCAGATGGGAGAAGTTTCTGGCCCCCAGGATGATTCCATCCTCCTCTGTTCATATGAGAATGGAGGCCAATTTTTTTTTATGGTTATGAATTGTAAGATAAAGGGCCAAAAAATCCCACCCACCCTAAAACTTCATTAAGAAACCCCACAGGACTAAGGAGTATTTTCCCATAGCCCTGAAAGTGCAGATACATGACTAAGGACATTTCCCTCTTACAAAGCATCTCCTAAACAATGTTTCTTAAGAATCTGGACACCATCTGGAATAAAGCTGTGCTGTAATAATAAAGGACAAATCCTACATCTTCCTGAGCATTGCTAAGCAAATCTGAAGACCCAATTGTGTCACTTTTTTTTGCAGTTAGCCTTTCAAAATTTCAGAGGCGAGGCTGTTGCCAGAAGATCAGCAAAATCAGCAACTTATTACAAAAATATTTTTAACAGTGGGGAGTGAAATGTCATTTTTGAAGAAGTGCAGTCAGATCATTTTCACTGCCAGGGTAGATCTGGGTGCTGGGCAAGGCACCACAACAGTTTTTTTGACAAGAGTTTGAAGAGTGGGGCAGCTCTTCCTGGGGTGTATTTGGAGTTTGCCTCATTCCCTGCTTGATCCATCTGAGTGTCCTGTCAGCCTGTGGCTCCCTCACTGCCAACACACCTGAATTTTCTTGCAGGATTTGTGTGGTTTGCACTTGGATTCCATCCTGGAATACACAGAGGCAGCCAGGATGGCTGGATCCAGGAGCTCCTGAGTTTTTCACTTTAACTGTACCTTCCATGTGGAAATCTGATGGTGTCAATCTTCCATCTAATTATCAGCTGGAAGAAGTTATGGGATGAAGGGCAGAAAAATTGCCCTCCTGAATTTTTCATTGTCAAGCAGAAATCCTTATAATGGATTCAGGAGTGCATGGATGTATTTGGATGCCCTTAGATGATTTTGTGATTTTTTTTCCTGCAAGTTAACTGGGTTGTCAGGGATTGATGGGTTTCCAGGTGTAATGGAATTGCCATAAACTGTAGGAAAAGCTTTGCTGCCTCTCCAAGCACAGCTCTTAAGCTCTTCTCTGAAATAACCTTGACAGAATTTCTGCCAGTTTTGTTCCTGACAAATTTTGCCTTGTTCTTTGCCTTTCTTCTTCTACAAAGAGAAAAATTAAAACCAAGAGAACTTCTTCAGCTAAATTGCCTATTAAAGGTCACAAAATTTCCCAATACCCAGCAACACTGAAGGTATCTTGTAGAACCAGACATGGCAGCAGCAGCAGGAACCTTCCCTGATAAACTGGAATTTTGTGAAGAGGCTGAGAAGAGTGCAGGAACAGAAATAGGCAGCTGAGACTTCTGAAGTTCCTAATTCACATTACAGCTGCAGAGTAGAAAAATGGTGCAGAATTTTGTAGAGATTTTTCCATGGTTAATGATCTTTATCTCCTCTCTGGGCCTGGCTGCTTTTCCTGTAGGCAGCAAAGCTTTTCCTGATGGGCATCTTCTTGGTTCTGCTGCTGTTTTAAGTGCATATTTTGTAGGGATTTTTCCGTGGTTAATGATCTTTATCTCTTCTCTGATGGGCATCTTCTTGGCTCTGCTGCTGTTTTAAGTGCATATAAGCAGGGAGAAAAGTGTCCAGAGTCAAATAGTGATTTAGCAGGTTTAGAAATAAAATCATGCCTGATATCTAAAAAGTGCCACCCACACTGAAACAGGGAAATTTAGGTTGGATGTTGGCAAGAAATTCTTCCTCATGAGGGTGAGGAGGCCCTGGAACAGAGAAGCTGTGGCTGCCCCTGGATCCCTGGCAGTGTCCAAGGCCAGGCTGGATGGGGCTTGGAGCACCCTGAGATAGTGGAAGGTGTCCCTGCCCATGGAAGGAGATGATCTTTGAGGTCCCTTCCAACTCAAACCATTCTATGATTACCTGAACAAGGAATAAAACTGGACAAACCTTGCAATGGAAAAAGCTGTTAAATAAATGCCCTGCTGTTTGGCTGTGCCATTGTCCTCTGCTTGCCTTTTAAATAAGGCTTTGTACCGGAGCAACAGGGGGAAAAAGAGAATTTTTGATGAAAAAGGAGATCCTGGGCAGCTGATGAAATCAAAGAGAGCAGGGAGGATGCTTCCATGGGCTGCATGAAAGCCAGGTTAGCTGGAACACCACTGCAATTAGCCATCCTCTGCCTGGCACAGAACTGCTTGGCTCCTGAGGCCCTGCTGCCTGGTGAGGATGGAGCCTTTTATTCATCTGGGCTGTGTGAAAATGCAAAAACTGTTCTTCCTCTGTGGGAAAAGGGGGGAACCACCCCAAGTGTGCTGCTGTTGATGGGAGCTTGACATCATCATGGATGTTAAGGGCCTCTTCCCACATTTTTTGGAGGATGGGGAGTGTTGTGGTGAGGTAATGATGTTCTCTCTTCTCTGTTCCCTCTTAAGGGAACCTTTGGGAATCATGTGAGATTTTGAGGAGAGGGCTGGCAAATTCCCCCCCCTTCTCTCACCCACTCGAGCAGTCACATGTGACAGATTCATGCCTGCAGCACTTCTAGGTTTTATCTGCTCACTAAATTTTATTTCCCCTCTGTGAGTGTTTATATTGCTTAGAGACTGCCAAGGTTCGTGTTAATCATAAAAAAAAAAAAGTGGAGGTTTATTAGGTATTGCAGCTCTGTGATTCTTTGGTGTTTGAATGTTAATGAAGCTTTGTGTGCTCTGCAATAGTTGGAGAGGTGGATCTTAGCTCTGGCATGGCAGAACATCCGGGGGTGGATTTTTCTTCCCTTTCCTCTGGGTTTTAACATCTTCCATGGCATTTCATCCGGAGCAATTTCCCACCGTTTATCAGCAGGTGTAACATTGTCATTGTCACGCTGGAATTCTGCCAGTGCAGGAAAGGCAGGAGGGTGAAAATGGGCTGGGAGAGGGAGGGATGTGTGTGGTGCTGCCAGGCAGAGGCTGCACCTTGCACCAGCCCCAAGGTGACTCTGGATTTCAGGAGGCATTTCCAGAGCTTCCCATTTTCCCCTTTTAACATCTGGGTTTTATTCCCAAAGTTCTCACCCATTTCCTAGAGGAAAATAGTAATTAAACTGCAGCTCATCTTCTACTGGCTTTACAATGGACCTCCACCCCATTTTAATGGGAATTCTTTCCAATGGACTTCCTCCTCATTTTAAAACCAATGGACTACAGGAACTTTTCCTGGCAGCAGTGCCTCCCTGGCAATCTTTTTCCTGGAGCAGGAATGCAGCTGACAAACCAAGGGCCACGGCTGAGCTTGGGGAAAGTTGAGCTCTGTACCCAAACTCTGCAGCTCGATTTGCAGCTCAGTTCCACCCCAGAGGGAGGGGAGAGCTCAGCACAGGGACCTGGTCCTGAGCCACGATCAGCTGGGAGTCAGCACTTTGCCAGAGCAGAGGGGAATTTGTTACTTTTACAGGAAGATAAGGAATCCAGGAAAATAAAGAGGATGTGATATAACTGTAACAACAGGATTAATGAACCTGGAATGATGAGATTGAGGTGAAAAATGTGTGGCTTTTCCTTGGTAGGGCAGAAAATGAAACTGATGGCTTTTAGTGCAGGTTGGTGCTCTAATTTAGGCAGTTGGAATCCAGAGCCATTTATGCTGCGTTTGTGGCATTATGGGACCAAGAAAGCTTTGGGAAAGGGGAGGGTGGGAAGCACAAATGTGCAGCTGCTGGGGAATGAGGAGAGGGGGAATATTTGAGCCCCAAGGAGGGAATTGTGTCTGGTACCTCCAACACAGCATCTGCTCTTGGACGTGCTGTGGGATTTCCATGTCAGTGGTTGGCATATTGTCCTTTTACAGCCTGGGGAAATAGAGAAGGGTCCCCTTCCTCCTGCACGGCACAATTGATCCTGGTGGAATTGCCCAGGAGGCACAAAAGGGTGTGAGCTACAAAGGCCTCTTTCCTGCTCTCCTCCCTCTGCCCCCAGAAAGGTGGGATCTGCCGTGCTCACAGGGCACTTTATCCACACACACCACACCCCAAATGTGCACTCTGGGTCCTGCTGGGCCACAGCTGAGAGCACGGGAACACAAAGGCTTCGAGGACACCAAACACTTCAGCAACATCCATCCATTTGCAAGGAGTTAAACACAGGAATGTGCCCGGCTGCCGGCCCGAGGGGGATGGGAGCGATGTGGGAATGCAGGATATTGGATCCAGCACTCCCTCAATTACCATGCTCAGTTAAGTTCTGCACGGTGGAGTGAAGGCTGCAGTCTGTTAGGATGTCTGTTCCTATAAGTCATTTAATTATGAGGTTGCTCATATGGCATTTTAACATATGTACAGTAACATTATCCCTCTTTTCTAGGTCACTATCCTCATAAGCCTGGCTCTTGCATTCCTTGCCTGCATAGTGTTCCTTGTGGTGTACAAAGCCTTCACTTACGACCACAGTTGCCCAGATGGATTTGTTTATAAGGTAAGGAACTTCAGAAGGATGGATTGCCCGAGCTAATGACAGGCTCTAATTGCCTGCATGGTTGCAGCCCAGGCTGCTTTTTTTCTTTTTTTTTTTTT
>VZTZ01033099.1:88910-100177 GCA_013400955.1 Drymodes brunneopygia
TTTTTTTTTTTTTGACCAGGCCAAACAGAACATTTGGCAGGAATGTGTTGAAATGGAAAAAGTGTTCTGGGAAATGTGGACATGCATCTGCCTCCATCAGCTACTGTTACAGAGTAATTGTTGGGATTAGCATTTGGTGAACACTGCAGACAGATGTTCAGCAACAATCCCTCATATTTGTGAATGGATTTATTGCAGCTGGGATCCTGCATTTGCTTCCCACATTCCCCAGTAACTGATGTTTACTGGCATGCATTGTCATGCAAAGCAAACTGCTGCAGTGCTGACACTCTGTCCTTTGTGAAAGAAATCCAAATTTGCCCAATTAGTTCACTTCTAGGTGCTCTTGAGCCTCTATCAAGAACAAAACCATGTAACAATTGCTAAAACCCAGTGATTTTTTTATTGAATATTCACAGAGCTGTTTGCCTGGTCTGCTGAGATAAAAGAATATATTTTGCAAAATAATTCACTGACTTCTCACTATGAATAAACTCACAGGAGTCTTGACCACAGTGGGGATAATCTGTGAGCTGGAAAATAGAGTAAGATGTTGGTGTATTAATCATTGTGAATTATTCTC
Organism: Drymodes brunneopygia; assembly: GCA_013400955.1. NCBI lineage: Eukaryota > Metazoa > Chordata > Aves > Passeriformes > Petroicidae > Drymodes > Drymodes brunneopygia. The sequence continues at coordinate 89,494 of VZTZ01033099.1, forward strand.
TTAGGTTATATAAAAGGAGAGAATTGGAATTGTTCAGACTGGAAAAGAAAAGGCTTTGGGGTGACTTAATTGTGGCCTTCCAGTACCTGAAGGAGCTACAAGAAAGATGGAGAGAGACCTTTTTAAAAGATTCTAGAGGGACAGGACAAGGGGCAGTGTCTTCAAACTGACAGAGAGGAGGTTTAGTTGGATATTGGGAATAAATCTTGCCCTGTGAGGGTGGGCAGGCCCTGGCACAGGGTGCCCAGAGAAGCTGTGGCTGCCCCTGGATCCCTGGCAGTGTCCAAGGCCAGGCTGGATGGGGTTTGGAGCACCCTGGGAGAGTGGAAAGTGTCCCTGCCCGTGGCAGGGATTGAATGAGATGGGTTTTGAGGTCATGAGTTTCAGGATTAAATCCAAACCAGAACTTGTGAAAAGAGCCGACCAACAGGGCTGTGCCTCCTGCCATCCCCAGCCAGGTGCTCATCCCACAGCTCAGGGTAACACTGTGAACACAGCAGCACAAAGCAGCTTCTGCAGCCTCTGCCTGTCTGGGGGCTCATTCTGGCCTCGGACCTCCAGAGATTTTGGCCCAGCAGGTGAGCAGAGCTGCTCAGCCCTGCCCAGCCCTGCCCAGTTCCCTGCGAGTGTCGGTACCTGAGCTCTGCTGCCACCGGGGTTGCCAACAGCAACAGGTTTGGCCAAGCCCGGCTCGGTGCATTCCCAGGGCAGCTGCAGCAACCCGAGTGCAAACAGCATCCTGTGACAGCATCACTGTGTGAATGCTGAGAGCATTGCTCTGTGAATGCTGAGAGCATCACTCTGTGAACGCTGACAGCATCACTCTGTGAACGCTGACGGCATCACTCTGTGAACACTGAGAGCATCACTCTGTGAACGCTGATAGCATCACTCTGTGAACGCTGACGGCATCACTCTGTGAACGCTGACGGCATCACTCTGTGAACGCTGACGGCATCACTCTGTGAACACTGAGAGCATCATTCCATTCTCTCGCTTTCCCCCCCAGCACAAGCGCTGCATCCCCGCCTCGCTGGACGCCTACTACTCGGCACAGGATTCCAATTCCCGGGGCCGGTTCTACACCGTCATCAGCCACTACAGCATGGCCAAGCAGACCAGCTCCCGGGCCGTGTCCCCCTGGCTGCCCTCGGGCTCGGCCAGCCACGACAACAAGGCTGCCAAGACTGAAGGTCATTAAAGGCAACGAGCGGGAGGGCGGGGGGACAACACCGCGTTGTTGTTGCTGAGCGTGCCCTGCTCCCTGCAGGGCAGGAGGGAATCCAACCCAAGTGCAGGATCAGCTTCATGGGTATTTCTTTTCGTGCGTTGTTCTCGTTGATTTGTAACCGAGTCGAGCTCTTTGTACAAAGGCATGTTTGATGTTGACTGTACCTTAACGATGTAAAAATATTTTTAAATCATTGCTTAACTATTTGTTAGAAAAATAAATTAAAAAACAAAAAAAGCAAGTTAGGTAAAACAGCCGGAGAGGATAAAAGCAGCCAAGAGAATCCCACCAGGTTTTGTCAGTGACAGAGGCTCCACACTCAGTGAAAGAAGAGCTGGAATCCTTTCAAGAGGGGTAGAGAGAACCTGGTACAAAGACATTGTGATGTTGTTTGATTTGCCAAAGGGGGGATATTCTGCTGTCAGACTGAATCCAGTGTCAGTGTTCATTCACTGATAGAGGAATACAAGCAGCCCCTCCTCCCCCAGACATGCTCACGTGCAAACACAAACCCTGCACAGTGCCCCAAGGAAATCCAGAAAGTTCCTGGCATTCCTGATGAGCCCCTGAGAGCTGCTGATCCTGGCCAGGCTCTGAGGCTGAAATCCAGGCTGCTGCTTGGAGATGGAGAGGGATGGGAGCAGGCAGAGGCTGCTGTAGTGAAATCTTGAATAAACTTTTGAGCACAGGACTCAGAGTTAGGAGTTCAGGGCTCTGCTTCTGCTTCTGGCATAGATTCCCTGCATGAGCTTTGGCAATTTCCTTGAGGCTTCATCCTTTGGGACCTCTCTCCTGAGGGTCAGCAAAACACAAAGAAATGCCATTATGGTCTGAGGAGCCTCTCAAAAACCCTGATAGTATTGAGCCTCCAACTTTTCAGCCCCTAATTTTCCCATGAAATGGGATGCTCCTGCTTCCCTCCTTCAGCTTCAGCTCCTTCAGCATTTCCAGTCATTCCAGCTCACAGAGAGCTACAAATCAAATCTCTGCTTGCAAACCCAGAGCAGACCCCAAGCTTAATCCAGTCCTGCCCACTGTAACACATCCTGCTCCAACAAATGGCCCTTGAGATTAGTGCAGGATTTAAAAAACCCTCGAGGATTCTCTTTTTTCTGAGCTGCAGGAGCAGAGTGCACAGGCAGGGCAAGGCTCACCTTGAACTGAGCTGCTTTTTCAGATTTTTGGCTAGACTGGGATGGAAATTAGGAACTGGCCCCTTCTTCCCTCGCATTGGGCAGTTCTGTCCTCCCTGTCAGAGACACTGGGCAGTGTGTGAGGGCAGAACTCCTCAGTCCTGCAGGCATCATGATAAATAACTGTATAGTGTAGCTAAAACTGTAGTGCCAAACGCCATCGTCTGACTCCCTCTCCTCCCTCCCCTTTCCACCTGTAAATTCATTTCTCACTCAAAATGTACAAACCACCCCCTCCACCAACAACCCCGACTCCAGCAAAACCACTGAACAGTTTATAATTTTGTGGTGTATTTTTTGTCAGTAGGTAGCAGAGACTGAAGTATTTTTTGGTGTAATTCTTGAACTTTTCTGACGGGATTAAAATAAAGTTCGATGTGACTGAGCTTGGCTCCCGTGGGGTTTCTTGTGCCTCGTGCCCTGGGCTGGGAGGGGGAGGGAGGGATGTGTGGGCACCCCTGCACCAACCCCAAGGTGACTCTGGATTTCAGGAGGCATTTCCAGAGCTTCCCATTTTCCCCTTTTAATGCCCAGCTTTTATTCCCTATTTCTCACCCATTTCCAATAGGAAAATAGCAATTAAACTGCAGCTCATCTTCTACTGGCTTTACAACGGACCTCAATTCCTTCTCATTTTAAAACCAATGCATTACAGGAATTTTTCCTGGCAATTTCTCCCTTGCAATCTTTTCCTGGAGCAGGAATGCAGCTGACAAACCAAGGGCCACAGCTGAACTTTGGGAAAGTTGAGCTCTGCACCCAAACTCTGCAGCTCTGATCTGTAACAAACCCACAGCTGCATTCATCTCACAGCCTTCAGAAAGCAGATTGTGTTGCCTCAAATCCTTCAGCTCTTTGAAATGGAATGATAGGCTGGCATTAAATTGACTTGTTCCCAAAGGCTAAAGAACATTTTATAAAACCTTTGGATAGCTTTCCTTCCAGAAAAAAAAAATAAAGAAAAAAGTGTATTCAGAGTTGTGAAATTGAGCTACCACAGGAGAGAAAGCACTCTGGTGTTGGAGGTCAGCACTGAGTACTTGTGAAATGTATTAAAAAGGATCCAGTGCTGTGCAGGATTGAGTCACAGGATAATTTAACCATGGAGTTCTAGTGCCAGTTTCCCACTAATACTCTCACTGCTTGTTTACTTGAATCAGAAAAACCCAGGAATCAAATCACTTGAATTAAAAGGGTTCTAGCTATTACTAGATAAGGGAGGCAGTGGGGATAACCATTCCTATTTAGTAAGGGAACGATCAAAATCTGTACAGAGCAGAATAAAAAAAAAAAGAACCAAGAAAGACTCAAGGAAAAGCAAAAGAAATCAAACAACTCAACTCCACTCCTGCTGCAAGTTCCACCACTGTGAATATTGTCATTACAGCTTCTGTACAAGCTGCAGTTGAGCTCCCCAGATTCAATCACATATTTTAATCACAGGACTAGGGAGAAAATTGGAATTGTAGTGCATCTTCTTATTATTTCAGTCTTTAAAAGCCTCCTTCAAGGCTGATCATGAGTTTTCAGCTCTGATTAAAGAGCGTGGTGGTGACAGCCCGGGCTCATCAGGGCTGTGGGCTCTCTGTGCAGCCTGGAGCTCTCCAGGGGCTCTGGAGATTCTTTTTGGTGTTTTTGTGGCTGGGTGAGGGCTCAGGCTCTGCCCTGGGTGCTCTGAGGAGCAGGAGCCCTCCCTGTGCCTCTCCCAACATTTCTGTGGTGGCCAAATCAGCTCCAGCCTCCCACTCTGGGGAAGGGAAGGGAAGGGAAGAACTGTGGCTATTGGAGCTTGAGAAAAGCAGATTGGCCAAGGCGTGGGAGCAGGAGCTGCTTTCCTGCTGGAACCCCATGACCCTGAACCACTGCATCCTCCTGGCCTGATCCAGATTCTCTTGTTTTGGGAAAGCCACCATAACATCTGCAGTGCCCTGAGGGGAATCTCTCCAGCACTGGCTCCAATCCTCTTGGACTGCCTGCAAAAGCAGGGAAAAGAGGTGCCCAGGAGGCTGGCAGGGCACAGTGGCACCAACAGCTGTGTCTGCCCGGGCTCCTGGAGGGGACTTTGTGCTTTGGATTCCAAAGGCAGCTCAAGGCGCTGCCCTGAGATCAGAAAAGGAACAGTCCGTGTCCCTTTGCATGTGATTTTTTATTCCCTTTATCCTCCCCCGTGCTTGCCAGCTGTTTCTGGTTTGTAATAATACCTCCAGTGATAAGTGTAAGGGTCGTGCACTGAGCTGTCTACAATCACATTTTATACGATTAGTCAGGGGTTTTTAAAGCACCCTAATTATTGCAGCCAAACCGGATTAAGCCATTCCTCTAATAGATTTTCAGTTCCTGTAAAATAGGCCAGGGAAAATGACTTAAGGGAGGGGATGGGGGAAGGAAAGGCTCTTTCCTTCCATCTCTTTGGCCTTTGATTTTTTAAAATGCCACCAGTGGCAGGGAAACCACAGGGATCCCCCCCAGCAGGTTTGGGGTCTCTGCCACTCAGCTCTCCTTCTCACCTGCACTGGTGCCCTTTGAGGGGCAAAAGAGGGCAAATCCTTTTGATTTCAAATGTTGTTTCACTGGGGGAAGGTGGAGGAAAAGCCATTTGAGAGGCTGTGGGTCGCTCCCTCATGGAAAATAATCCAGGGGAAGCCCAGGAAGGTGGGAAGGGCAGCCCCAGGGTGGCTGAGCTACTGTTGCTGGGCAAGGCTGGGCAGGATTAGAGCAGGATTTGCCCTGCACTGGGCAGATGGTGATGGGGAAAAGCAGAATGAGAGGACATGGAAAAGCCTCTTAGCAACAGGGTGGGTGCACAGCTCATCCTGGCACAGCCCTGCCCCAAATCTGATCCTGGTCCCACTGCTGGGTGAGGCAGCTGGGGTTTGCTCAAGGGAAAAGGGAAAAGTGTTGGGAATGTTGGTGCTTCAAATGTTTTTGGGAAAATACAAAGTTCAGCTTCCCCTTCAAATATGAATTTATGAAAACCTATCTGAAGAAGATGGTGGGGGTTTTTCTCACTGTTCAGGTACTTTCATTCCTACCACCATCACTTCAAAATCCCCTTCACCTTTATTTTTTTAGGATCCTTGTGGTGGATCTGCATTGCTGCCTCCACCCGGGGCAGGAACAGCAGCCCTGGGGCTTCCCCTACTCTGACAGAGTGTGAGCCCCACTGGGGTGGGCAGGAACCTGCAAACAGAGCAGCCCCTGAGCAATCACTGACCCCACTGGGGTGAGCAGGAACCTGCAAACAGAGCAGCCCCTGAGCAATCACTGACCCCACTGGGGTGGGCAGGAACCTGCAAACAGAGCAGCCCCTGAGCAATCACTGACCCCACTGGGGTGAGCAGGAACCTGCAAACAGAGCAGCCCCTGAGGAAATATTGACCCCACTGGGGTGAGCAGGAACCTGCAAACAGAGCAGCTCCTGAGCAATCACTGACCCCACAAGGGCAGGCTGGGACAAATCACCTGTGGGAGCTTCCCGTGGCATCAGGGAGGGGTTGGTGACATTGTCGCTGTGTCCTCACCGTGCAAGGACAGCACGAGGGGCCAAAATCAGCCCCTCACTGTGCCAGGGGCTACCAGGAGCCACCCTGGAGCCACAGCTCCATCACAAACCCCAGGGAGGATTTCCTGGGCAGCAATTCCAGCAGATCCCAGCCCCTGGTGAAGGCACAGGTGGCACCTGGTGCCTGCAGGGGCTCCACCAGTGCCACGTCCCTGCTGGGTCCCTGTGTCCCCATGGCCTCAGAGCCCCAAAATCTGAGCCTCCCAAGCTTTGCAGTCACCAAATTCCTTCTCCACTCTCTGCTCTGCAGGGCTGGGGGTGCCCCCAGCTCACCTGGAGCAGAGCCAGCCCAGGCCACGAGCTGTCCCTGTCACCTGGGTGTCCCTGTCACCAGGTGTCACCTGAGCAGCTCAAATTCCCCCTGCCCCAGCCATGGCCACATTTCAGTGGTGGCTGAATTGATTTCTGTGTATATTTTGTATGCCAGGTTATCACAATTACTCTTCGGGATCCTTGGGGATGAGAGGTTATTACAGAGATGAAAGCTCATTAACAATAAATATAAAGGGTCAAAACTCCCCATAAAAATGTATTAGAAACAGATTTTCGTTTGGAAATGTAAATATAGCATTTGGCAGCAGTCTGGGCTGGCTGGGCTGGTGTGCAAGGCAGTTTAATCCACTGGGAAGATGGAGCTACTTTTATAGCAGAATTACTGGGTGAATTATGGAGTTTTGGCTCGCTGGAAAAACAACTTCTGCCTCCCATCAATAAAAAAAAAAAAAAAAAAAGGAATTGTGTCAGGGGGGGAGAATAAGATTTCTTGTGCTAAAAGTAGGATTTTTGTGGTAGAGCTGAGGACTCTTTGGGAATTTACAAGAATAAATGATGAGGGGGGAAAAAAATGAAGGTGAAGGGGATTTTGAAGTGATGGTGGTAGGAATGAAAGTACCTAAACAGTGAGGAAAAAGCCCACCACCTTTTTCAGATTTGTTTTCAGAAATTCATGTGTGAATGGGAAGCTGAACTTGTATTTTCCCAAAAACATTTGAAGCACCAACATTCCCAACACTTTTCCCTTTTCCCTTGAGCAAACCCCAGCTGCCTCAGCCAGCCAGGGCTGTAAATGAGCCATGCAGCCCCAGATGATGATGGTGATGGTGATGATGGTGCCAGGGCTGTTCCTGCATTCCTGTCCTGGGACTGGATCCGTGGGGAATCCCTGAGCAGGGATTTTGGGGACCAGGATTCCAGCAGAGCTCAAACACAGCCTGGACTGTGGGGTTCTAAAAGCTCCGAGCAGTTCCAGGTCCCACAAACTCATCTGAGCAGATTTTTGATGCCTCAAGTAAAGGATGTTTCAGACAACTCATTTTCCCCCATCTCCTCTTCAGACTGAAGGTCTGGAAGAGCCCAACAGAGGGAGAAAAGCAGATTTTTGGGGGTTTTTTTAAGGATTTTTGCTGTCAGCAGCACTGGAGTCCCGTGGGGCTCTGGCTCAGCTGAGCTGACTCAGGCTCAGTTCACCGAGGTGCTGCAGCCCCTTCATGTTTAAAGATGCAGCTTTCCCTCCTTGCTCCCTGTCATCCCTTGAGGAGGCATTTTTTCTGCTGGTTTTGATCAATTGGCATAATCACCACGACCTTCAGATGAGTAATTAAGATGTTCAAGTCCTCAGCTCATATAAATTGCATTAATCTGTGCCTGCTCCCTCCCCTCCCTGCAGCCCACCCTGTGCTCTGCTCCCTTCTGAGCCTTGGCCACGCTTTAAAAAACACCAATGAAGCTTTTTCTTAAAATAAAACCCAGCTAAGACATGCCACTTTAACCTCCTCAAGCTAAATAAACAAAGAAGGGGAGAAAAAAAAAATCTATTCCGTGCCTTATTCAGCTCTGGGGTTATTGCTTTCATCCAATCTGCACAGCACAGCCCGTGGAAAAGGGATGCCTGGCTCTTCAGACCTTTGATTTCCAGTGAAATTTTGGCATTGCATGATGGAGAAGCTGTTGGTTTTTGTGTGGGCAGGTATTAATGACAGAATCACAGAATAACAGCGTGGTTTGGGTTGGGAGGGACCCCAAAAATCATCTCATTCCAGCCCCTGCCATGGGCAGGGACACCTTCCACCGTGCCAGGCTGCTCCAAGCCCTGCCCAGCCTGGCCTTGGGCACTGCCAGGGGTGGGGCAGGGGATTGTGAAGGGAAAATTCATCTATTTTGGATTTTTATATTCATATATTTCCATCTATCCCCATTATTAAACAGATTCAATAGAATTTCCCCTCCTTCCCTTTCTCCCTCCCTTTAAAGTGTGCCCAGCTTTGAGAAAAGGCTCTGTGATGCTCAGAGTCCTGGATTTCCCAATTCCATCTCCAGCCCCAGCACCATCAGCCCCTGGGGGAGATCCATGAACAAACCCCACAAATCCATGGGGGACAGAGAAATCCTGGGAATCTGGGCTTTAACCTGCCTCACTTCTGCCACAGGTGATGGAATTGGACCCTGGGGAGCCCTTTAAAATTGACATGAGACAGCAAAATGTAGGAGAGTGGAGGCAGGGGGGAATTTATTGGATAGGAAGAGAAGGAATGGGGCTGGAGAAGAACCAGGGGGCTGTTTGGGAATTCCATTTTGAATTCTATTTCTTTGGGCTGTTTGAAGACCACTCAATGCAGCTTCCACTGGAAAGAAGAGCACTGGAATTGAGATTAAATGCTCTGTCTGGTTTGGTTTATTTCCTTTTCTTCCCTTTTCCCCTCCCAGTTTATTTTCCTCCCCAGCTGCTGCTGGGTTCCACTTGCTCTGACAGAAACCACTTCTGCCTCCCCCTTGTCTTCTGTGTCTGTTCTCTCTCCTCTCCCTGGGCCAGGAGTTTAAAACAGCCCAAGGAACAGAAGGCAAAGAGTTCCTTTCATTCCCAATCCCTTCTGGCCACGTGGGAATGAGGAAACACAAACTCAGGGTCTGAGTCTGAGCCAAATCCTCCTTCCCTGGGGGTGAACTGCCCTGGAGGGGCTTGGATTCCCTGATCCCAAAGCCAGGCACAGCCCTGCTGTCCTTGCCCTGTGAGGAGCAGGGATGCTCCCACCTGAGCCTGGATTTTCTCCATTTTCTCTTAATTTTTTAATATTTACGACACTCAAACTAACCCATTTCCATCCCCATTTAACCCCAGGCTGCTGTTTTTTGGTGCCACACATGATACCTGTGATGAGGCAGAGTGGCTGAAGGAAAATCTCAGCTTGTTTTTAGTCAGGATGATGATTTACCCCCAGCTTCCCTGCTAACGAGTTCTGTGCTCATCCCAAACTACAATTTTAGGGTTTTTTGGTCTCATTCTTGTCTTCCCCTTCAAAATTCTCTTGCTACAGCCCCGTGTAGTTCTCAGTGTGTCCTGGCAGTGCTGAGGACCAAGTGAATTCATATTAATGGAGGAACAGGCCCTCTGCTTTTTAATAATTCACACCATTGATTTTCTTTTCCCCCCCGTCTGGATTCCTGCAGTCACCTGCAGCTTTGGCAAATTATAATGCAAACCCAAAATGGGCTGCACTCAGATCTATTTTCCTAATACAGCCCCATCATTCCTGCCCTCCAAGGTCCCTTTATTCCAGCTATAACTCTCTTTAATAGTTTTGTCCATTTTCAGCAATCTTCCTGCTCGGGGAGCTAAGAAAACTGAAATGAAATGATTGAACTTGGAGAGGTTCAGAATAAAGAGCAATTATTCCTCCTGTTCATCAAAGTCTTTTATTCTCTGCTCTCAGCACCTGCATTTTGTGAAAATCCCAACACAAGGCAGCAGAGCAAACACTTGGATCCCATGTTAATGTTCAAGGTTAAACCTCTGGCATTCCAGAGGGAAAAAGCACTGGAAGGGAAATGCTGATGAGGCCTGAAATGACACATTTCACATTTCACATTTCACATTTCCCCTGACCTTGCTCTGCCTGCTGCAGCCACGGGACTCTCAAACTGAGTTGTGCAAATTCCCAATTTACGGAGCCTCCTCTTCCTCCTCTTTGCCAGGATGTGCAGTCCCAGAATTAAAGGAAATTCTGCGGGAAAACCTCCCACTGCTTTTTTTTTTTTTTTTTTTTTGTTTTTTTTTATAAAAAAAACCCATTTTTTTTTTAAATTTTTTTTTTAAATTTTGCCAATTCAGCCAACATCAGCTTAACTGTATCTCCACCAGGTACACACAGGTACTATGGATGTGGCAACAGATGGCCCTACAAATGAATATATATGCAATATATAAACACAGTCAGTGTCAGTCTACAACAGGTTCCATGCCTGAATAAATAAATAGTTTTTCATCTTTCGAATGTGAAAATAGAATGCAGCTTAATTTGGATTTGTCTTTATTCCCACCATTTTTAGTTTTGACTGCAAAATCCTNGGCTGCCTTTTGTTCCAGCCTGTTCTGCCTTGCAGAGTCTGCGAGAGCCCTGATAAATATCAGGATGAGATCCAGGATGTTTAACAAGGATTTGTGCTTCTCTTTACTGAGGGATGCCCCAGATATTCTCTTGTCTCTCCCATTTAACCCCATTGATGGAGAGGGATGGACAGGACTGGTTCTTTGAGAGCCTGGGGCTGGACTGGGGGAGTGCCAGGTCCGGGAATTCCTTGGGCACCTCCAGGGATGGGCACTCCAAACCTCCCTGGGCACTTCCAAGGCCTGAGCTCCCTTTCCATGGGGAAATTCCTGCTGCTGTCCAAGCTGAGCCTCCCCTGGCCCAGCCTGAGGCTGTT